>WEIV01010626.1:82304-109549 GCA_013390005.1 Calyptomena viridis | reverse complement strand
AGGTCAAGATGAATGAGCAGTTTTGCAGGGAGAACATTAAATATCAATGAAGTAGCAAGGGGAGGGTAATGTAAATTAGCCTGTGGAGACAGAATTGGTTGCCTTGTTTTATCTGGTTTGAAAAGGTGTGTGTGGACAAGATCATAATGCTGGATAGGTAGGACATAAATAAGGTGTTTTTTTAAACTACCAGAAAAACCCAACACATCCATGTCAAATAATGTACAAATGTTGGTAGTATATTTGGTTTATAGGACCACATTATAGACCTCATTTTTTATGATATCACCTCTTTAGTCCTTTGGCTTTTTTTTTTTAATGGAAAACACTTATCTAGCTATGCATACGCTTTCCTGTTTCAAAATGGGTTTTGAATGTCAAGCTTTCACCTGGCTCTGATTTAACTCATAGCCATAAAAAGCTTATTTTAAAAATATATTTCCAAAGCTGTCAATGCTTCATGGGGATGTGGAAAGCGGCCAGGTCAGAAGCATTGCTTATCTTGTACCTGTCTGTCCAGTCTGCCTTTGCTCAAAGGGATGCACCAGCATCCCTCGGCAGTAGCACCCAGGAAAAGCTGTGCCCACATCACAAAATGCAGTATCTCAGACAGCAAATGCGGCTTCTCAGGTGGACCTGTCACTTCTTGAACAATAGCCCAGGAAAAAAAGAATGGAGTTTCCTGAGGGACCTGTCCTGGGGTGACTTTATGATTATCCCATATTTGTCTCCTCTATAGAGATGAAATNTGCAGTATCTCAGACAGCAAATGCGGCTTCTCAGGTGGACCTGTCACTTCTTGAACAATAGCCCAGGAAAAAAAGAATGGAGTTTCCTGAGGGACCTTAGCCATGGCTTGTTGGTGTGCTCAGGGACAAGCAATGCTGCTGAGAGATGAAATCTCCACTGACAGTTCCTCCACCCCAGAAAGTACACAGTGTAATGCTACACGTGCCAAACCCCATGAAGCATTGCTTCATCAATAGCTTTCATATGAATGTCTCCAGTAGGGCTGAGCCTTCATGTTTGCGTTTGCTAGATGTTTCAGTGTAAAACATCCATTTGTTCTGTGTCAGCTATTTTAATGTAAATTATGCTGGCTGTTGAAGGTGCCAATTAGACTGACAAGCCTACAAGTGCAGGTCTCACTCTCCGCAACTTAAGCAACAACATATTATTTCTGTTATTGTATTGAAGAAACTGTCAGAAAATAATCCAGCATGTGAGCCTCATCCTACAAGGTAGAGTACATACCTTATGTAGCAATTTAAAACCTAAGTGTCATGTTAGTAATGAATATTTTGCTGAGCATTATTCAGGAGGGTGAACAGAGAGATAAGGATGACTCAATGTTATCCTGAAACGAAGCAACCCCAGTTTGTCTGCTACCTGAATTTTAACAAGCACATGCTTTTTTGTCTTCTTTAAGACAAGAGATGGTTTTGAGGGAGGGAAATTTTTGGAGGCCCCTTCTTATACAAGAAGAAAACACAAGAAACCTGGTATTATTGGCAAAGCTAAGAAAGGGGTCAACAGCAGAAACAAGGGGACAGGCAGGTATTTCTCAGCAAAGAAAGAGAGAGAAAGGTTTTGTAGTGGATTATAACAGAAGAGGCAAGTAGGGCTGCCAAAATTTCTTTTTAGATGAATAGTTCATTCACCAGTAAATGCAACCCCTCTGCCCTTCTCGAGATAGTACTGACAAGCCAGGAAAATGATTGTCGCGGCAGCCTTCTGGTCATAGCAGGGGAATAAGAAATTTATCTGTGAGGGTGGAGAGGAGAGGTAGCAAATTTTCAAAAGGTTATAGAGGAAATAAGGAGAAAACTTTATCTCTGATGATCTCTTTAGGATCAAGGAGAAAACTATTGTAAAGAGCAAAGTGGTAAGGATGATGGAGTGGTTTCTACAAAACAAAATACACTTGTCATGCAAAGACTGGGGGCTCTGTTTTGTGCCTGGGAGGACAGGACATCCATAAGAGATTCAGAGATTCAGGCCAACATTAAGACATCATGAAATAAGGAGTAATTTAAGTTTACCAAGGTAAGCAGAAGAAATTACATTGACTAGCTATTTGCCTGGTTTCAGGGCTGCAAGTGAGTTGAAGTGATATAAACAAGAATATTACTGCAGTTAGCGTCTTCCATGACTAATTTGTCAAGAGCAGTCATTGCTCTCCATGGCACCATCACAACCTTCACAGCAAATGCCTGCAGTGGTACAGACTAAGATGTATGTGGGGAATAAGAAGCAGGAAAAGTTTAGCCCAGCATTCATTATTTTGTTTCTTGGAGAGAGGAAAGAATTCTGCTCAGAATTTGTTTTTACAGGCCATTTGTTTTATATTTTAAGAAGATTTTGTTAATTTTTTTACAGATATTAATGAAGGTTTTTTCTTTGTTTACCAGAGACTTCTGTTTAACTCTGTTCTTTCAGTCCAGCAAACCTAAGCTCAAGTTGAATGTAATGTGTGCCCTCTGCAGTAAATAAGGACCATCAGTTTAAGTGTAATTCTTATCTATGAATCAGCTAGATTTCCAATTATCACACTGGTTTTACAAATGAGAATTTTAGTAAGAACTTTTTAGGCAGAAAATGTAAGTCAATGGAGAAGACTCATTCAGGAAAAATTACATAAAAATAGTACCAATTTCTTCTGGGGCCATAAACAAACTCTCTGCTGTACATGTGATTGGTGTAAACATGAAACAAAGACAAAGTACAAGCCTTACATGGAAACTGCTGTCATAAATGTCTTCAAATGCCACACTAATTCCACAGTCTGAGCAGGCACTGAAGGAAGTATAATATTTTTCGGCAGAAATTTCTTGAGTCAGAAAAGTAGCTTATGGTTTTCTGTAGGAAATTTATTTACTTAGAAATATGTTTGTGGATTTTCTATGCACTTTTGATTTAACTATCAAGTTACAAAGAAGAAATAAATTAAAATGTCTTACAATTATCTAATAACTTCTTCTAAAAGACATACAAAGCATTTTTTCTTCAGTATATTCTCTAGTTAGTGAAGGACACCCATTTCAAATAGGTATACATTTCTGCAGAGGTGCTACTGATTAAGATGTGTGGTGCTCTCTTGCTGTAAGCCAATGATTTCTATGTCCTTGAAAGAAATTGTCTGGCAGCTGCTTGTGATCTAGCAAGTGTGTTAGCACAAGTGACCCACATGTCAACCTTTCACTTTGCAACGCTCTGCAGATTGTGAAAGAAGGTGAAATAAAAAAGGTTCTAGTTCCCTCATTTGAAGTACTATCATCTGTGGATGTTTCAGATCTACAAGTTCTTGTGTTATTTAAAAAAAAAAAAAAAAAGCTTAAATTTTCATAAGGACAAATGTTTGCAAGGTTTCGTGTAACTTTCCTCTGAGAAGACCAGGTCCTTCACTTTAGTAACCTTACCTAAGGTACAGTGGGCAACTTTGAAAGTGTATCTCTTATCTTTTTCATTCCTTAGATTGTTTTAGGTTCCCTTGTAGCTTGCAAATAACACTGAAAACTGTGATTTTAAAAAGATCCCCTTGTACTTCAATGCTCAGCTCCAGCTAAAATAGGATTTGAATGCCTAACATCTTTTTGATGGCTGTACTAACATTTCTAATTCTAGTCCCAAGGATGACCAAAAGATATGCAGGAGCTGAGGGAGGAAAGACAAAATCTAGATTTTATTTCCCAAAATCAAAACGAGCATACTTACATAATTTAAGATAATTCTTCAAAAGTAGATGATAAATTTTTTTAATTCTTTTGCCCTTTGACACTAAATTATTTTGTGGTAATAAGTAGGTAACATGGCTTAAGTCTGTTTCTCAGAGAAACAACAATGAAAAAAGTTAACAGAGATCACATAAGAGCTACTGTTCTATTGAGTAAGATAGTTTTGTATTTTTAGTTTCCTTGAATAATTACAGTGCTATCTTTATAAAGGCTAAAGTTCTGAAAATTTTGAAATCTCTCAGCCAATTTGAATGAAATTATTCATGTTGTGAATTCTTAAAAACACAAGGAAATCAGTAAGAACCTCTTTTCTGTGTTTCTTTGTTAGTCTATGTAGGTTCTTCTTTGTATAAGTCACTGTAGATACTACATAATCTCTTCACAGAAAGTACACTCAGGGTATTGCATCCTGTCAGCAATATTTCCTTGGCTCATAAAGTTAGATGGTTACATGCTGGTGTATTTGGTATTTATGGGAAGGTTTTTGTATGGGTGGATTACAGGAATTTCTTCTGTGAGAAGCTGCTAGAAGCTTCCTCTATGCCCAGTAAAGCCAGTGCCAGCCATTTCCAAGACAGACCCACCACTGGCCAAGGCTAAGTCCATCAGTAGCACTGTCAGAAGCTGAGCCCATGGTAGCAGAACTGCTAGGACAACATATTTAAGGAGAAAGAAGTTGCTGTGCAGGAGCAATTGAAGCTAGAGAAAAGAGGAGTGAGAATATGTAAGAAGCAGAAGCTCTGCAGACCCCAAAGTCAGTGCAGATGAAGAGGTAAGAGATTCTCCAACCACCGAAGAAAAGATTCCCCTGCAGCCCGTGGTACAGACCATGGTGAGGCAGGATGTCCCATGGAGGTCCACAGTGAAGCAGAGATCCACCTGAAGTCCATGGAGGACCCCATGTCAGAACTGGTGGACACTCAGAGAAGGCTATAACCCCCTGGGAAGTCTGCACTGGAGCAGAATCCTGGAAGGATCTGGGGCATCATGGAAAGAGGAGCTGACATTGGAGCAGGTTTTCTGACAGGACTTGTGATCCTTCAGGGAACCCACTCTGGAGCAGTTCACGAAGAACTGCAGTCTATGGTAAGAACTTATATTGGAGAAGTTCATGGAGGACTATCTCCCATGAGAGTGAGCTCAAACCAGAGCTGGGGAAGAGTTTGAGGAGCCCTTCCTGTGAGGAGGAAGGAGTGGAATATGCATGATGAAATCACCACAAACCCTATCACCAATTACTCTCTGCTGCTGTAGGGAGCAAGGAGGAAGAGAGAACAGGAGCGACGTTGAGTCTGAGAAGAAGGGGCGGGCGAGAGAAAGGTGATTTTAAGATTTTATTTTATTTCTTGTAATCCTACTCTGAATTAATTGACAATAAATTAAATAATTTTTTCCCCAATTCTAGTCTGTTTGCCCATTATGGTAATCTCTCCTGTCCTGTCACTCAAAACACTCATGAGTGTTATATTTTTTTCTCTCCTTTGTGCATCTGAGGGGGGAGAGCAATAGAGTGGCTTTGGTGGCCACCTGGCATCCAGCCAGGTCAACCCAGCACAGCTGAATTTCATGCATGCATTTATTGGACCAACATTGCACACAGGGCACCTCAAGATAGAAAAAAACCCACTGATCTGAGCAAGAAGGGTTCACTGAAATGATGGATCAACAGTGGTATGCCACTCTATCTGATATATAAAACCAATCCAATGTAATAACATGCTTCTCTGATACGACATCAAGTGTCACATAAAGGAGTCACAATAACAGTCAAGTATAACTACCATTTTTGCAATTTTGTCAGAGGTAGTACTATGACAGCATATGTATTGTGTTGCCTCACACTGGCACTTCAGGGACCGTGTATCATTTCTCATGGCATGAAAAGGTGTGATCTTTACAAGTAAATGGAAGATTATTTTCTGCCAGCTTGCTCAAAAGCATAACTTCTCCTCCATGAACTTTGAATTCTTTCTGTGAAGCTGTGTTCTTACTGAGGGTAACAGCAGATGTGGCAACACTGATCACAAAGGTGCTCCCACAACATACAGAAAGCTGAAAACTTACTCAGTCCCTTTTGTGTCTTTTTTTCTACAGTAGATGGGAGAAGCTCAATTTTTCCCAAGAGATTTTATCCTCCTTTTTTTACCTGGAGCTCTTTTTCCCAGACTATTTATCCTTTTGGGTGTATGAGAGTAATCATTCTGCATGGATACATCTGTGACTTTATGAAAAGGTGAGTGTAAAATGGTCAGCCATCAATTCTATTTAAGGATCAGTGGCTAGGAATAAAATGGAAGTAACAAAACTGGCCAGAAGGCACTGACTTTAGATGGGAGTCTTAATATTGCTCCCTCCCTATCTCACAGATGTTTTAAAGTCTTGGAAATTGTCCTTCAGGGTAAGTTTAAGGTACAACAAAAAAAGAGTTATCCACATGACCCTCATTAACATATGTGAGGAGTTGTTTGGCTTATGTCCTGGGATCTGGCTGCTGGAGCTGGTAAAGTGCAGCAGTGGAACCCAATTTATGCATTACAAGTGCAAGGATGGCAGAAGCTTCTTGACTTTCACAGGAGAGAATGCTGATAGACAGTCGTGTAGGAGAAAACTTTCCTGGAGTCGCTGTGGAAGGAGCCACGATTGAGGCATTGTAGCTCTTGGTTTTTTTTTGTTTTGAAGATCAGATTACAAAGCACCTGACAGTCAGAAGGCAATAGACACTTCGTACCTACTTCTGTTGAAGATGCATCTGCAGCTCATATAAACCCTCTTTGAGGTAACTAGAGTAAATAAACCACTAACAGAATAATGAATGTAATGCAGAATGCAGAGATCTACTGGCTAAGGTCTCAGGGTTGAGACTTGCTCTGAGCTCCACTCCATCCTGGCAACACTGCTGCCTTCTAGGCAGTCAGTTCAGCTTGGCCTCAGGGACAAGAGCAAGGAGAGAAAACCACAAAGTCAGTTCAAGACAAACCCTGGACAGAGAAAGAAGAAAGATCCACTAGAAACATCATCTTCTAATGAGAAGGCAGAGGTGTTTGGCCTTTGGGATACGTAAAGAAGCAGCTGCCTGAATACAATCCCAGTTCCCCCTCCCCCTGGCAGGAGCTGTGCAGGCACTGACTTCATTGCCACCACCACAAAGATCTGACAGGGAGAGCCTGGGCCACAGCACTGACACTGCGCCAGCTTCCTTTATTCTTAAGAATTACCTTTTTATGAGGTAAGTACAGGATCAGGAGTACAAGTGGACTTGAGATTTATAAGGTTTGGTACAGAGAAGCAGACTACTTTATTTGCATTCTGCTGTAGTAACAGCATTTAGCTTTGCAATGGGTGAGAACAGAAGATCAAGAGCCTACTTTGAGACTGTCTAGAAGTCATTCTACAGATGTTGTGCTTAATATGATGTTTTTAAATTAAATCGATTTTTTTTTTTAATTTCACACACATATTACATTGTTTCTACAGCTTGCAAGTCACAATTCCAGTTGAACAAAAAACCCAATCCTGTACTGAGGAAAAGAAACCTGATTTATCTTTTAACTTTAAAAAGTAGATCCTGTACAACAAACCTCTTGCAGAACAGTTTTTCTGACTGAACACAGCTAATGCACAGGCTTACCTGGTGAAAATTTCATATGTGTAGAAGATACAGTATTGTGCCTTGATTCATAATCAGCAACCAGGATTGATTTCCAGAATGGTTCCCTGAACTATATAGTTCAAGATATTTTGAGTGTCGACGGACATCCAAAACTTATCCATGAAAAGAAGAGACACTTGGAGATTTTCATTTGTGGTTATTTGCTATGCTTGCATATATAGCTCTCAGTGGATGAAATTTAGTTAAAGTTTCTTGGCATTATTATGATTTTTGTTTTTAAGTGTGTCCCTTAAAAGTCATCAATTAGCCATCTGCTTTGTGAACTCTTCGTTTTTAGTGTCCCTTGTGCTTGTGACTCCTCAAAACTTCAACAGTTTTCCCCTAGGTATTTCAATATTAATTTATTTAATATTGACTCGTTTCACTTAATACACTGAATAAAGAGAATACTGCAAAGTCACCTTCACATAAAATGCAAATAAAAATATTCCAAGGGACTGGAAGTCACTTCCCTAGCTGCCCCCCTAGACTTGAGCAGTTGCGTAGGATGTGAATCCCTTGGATGTCACAGTTTGCCATTTTGACTGAAAAAGGAGTATTTGCAATTTGGTATGAGACACTAGAAGAAATGATACTTAGCTGCAAGGTGGCAGAGAATGAGAAAAACTAAGGACTCTGCAAGCAGCCATGAGGTGGGAGCAGGTCCAACCCCTGTGGCTGGCAGGGGGACCTGCCTGCACCCTTCCATGGAAGCAGTAGCAGCAGCAGCAGTAACAGTTCCTTCACAGGCAAAGCTTACTGGCCAGATAGCCCTGGGCTAGCAGAACAGCCTTCAAAGCCATTTTTGTACTGCCATTTTTACTAGTTGCTGCCGGGTATATGACTGGTTGGAAAATTTCTGACAGAGTAATGTTTCCACTAAAGAGACAGTTCTATTAAAATTGACACATTTCACAGAAAGATGACAGCATTGATTCATTTGGACTTTTCCCATTTGAAAAATGAGGCTTCTCATTTCAACTCTATGCTATGAAAACAGTTCATCTCAACTTTTACCACTTTGCTTTACTATGCTTTTTTTACTTTGCATTTAAATAGTAAATAAACAGTTATATACACATAATATAGATAGAATTATGACATTAGGGTGACCTAGTGATTTAACTTTATGAAAAAGGTTTCACAGTATCAAAAGCAAACCTTTTGCTAGGAGATTCATGCTGCAGTTTCTACAGTCTATCCACAGGAAGTGTTAAACATGAGGCTTTAAAAAACAAAAGAAGAAATCAGATTTGCCTATAGAAGGCAACTAGTCAGGTTTCTGAGCACCTCTGCATGTGAACCACTGACCCAGGCTATCATGTTTCATGGGGCAGATGCTTGGAGGAGGCTCTTGATTTCCATGGTCTTCATCACTGTCTACAGCTAAGCTAAGAAGCCAGCATGACTACTGCTTTCTTTTCTTTCCACTTGAATCTGTCAGTACACTCCAGCCTGGAGTGGAGATGGAAAGCCAGGGTATGCAGGACTGGTCAAAACTGTTTGTCAGCCAGCCCTCATATCCTCCCTCTACTGGCTTTGGAACTGGGATGCAGCCTTTTAGTTAGTGGCTGGCCAAACACAGCTGTTAGAAATGTGATGTCACAGCAAGGCTGCAGGACCCAGCAAGTGGGTGTAATTGAACAGTAATGATCGAGGTGTAGGACAATTCTGGGGAACTGACAAGCAGCTGGGAGGAGTTAATAGCCCACATTGTGCTTTGGCTCATTAAATGCTGGTAGATACATTAAATGCTCCAGAGAACATTCCTGGTGGGGGCTGGTGTTGCTGTTTAAAATGAGATGAAGCTGTATTTTGTTTTCAGCATGCCTACCTGTTTGTTCTTATATGTGTTATGACTTTGATGATGATCTCTTTATCAGAATGAACAATAGGGGTCCTAAATTTCCTCCATAAGCCCTAGTAAAGGTCTTGAAGTCACCAGGTGGTAGGTTGTTCCCACACAGCAGTGCCTGATTGTGGTTACTCCTGGCTCAGGGGCCAATCCCAGAATCGCTTAGTGAGCCTAAGCTCCACAATGCCATGGGAGTTTTCTCCTTTTTCATAGGCAATGCAATAAGCTATGAGAAAAGGAAATGGAGAGAGAATGACTTATGATGTCTTCTAAATCTATTCAGGGAAACTTCAAGGAGTCCTGTAATATATAAGCTAAAATTAATTACTCTTTAAAGGGAGCTGTTCCACAAACTGTTTCTGAGGAAAAAAAAGACATAAGGCAAATAAGCAGCTATTTTTAGAGAACATAAAAGTATAATAACAGAAGTTATTGTGTACCCTTGTCAGAGAATCTCAATAACGTTATCAACTCAATCACATCCCCAGTCTTTTACAGCTTCCCAACAGTAAAGGAAGCCCCCCTCCCCCCAAAGAGACTTCATACAGTTAATGTCACTTTTTGTACATTTTAAAGTTATTTTATTTTCTACTCAGAAGGGAAATATTTGTTGGAAACATCACACTGAAAAATTAAAACTGTTCTTTCCAGCCCTTCTCCTAAAAATACCAAGGATAGCTTTGGGAATCAGCATCAATGTAAACAGCTCTTGCTGGGCTATCCACTGGGAATTACCTGAAAGTAATTTTTTTCTGGAACATCACTGACCATGATAAAATTACAGCAAAGATGAATCTGGTCCTGCCTACAAGGAGGAAGGATAGAATCACAGTGGATACTGTGATACTTACATCTAAACATTTGGCTTACTAGTGGGTTTGGAATTGTTCTCTTTGTGTCTGTGCTGGGAACATGAGGGAATATCATTAAGGAAGGAATTAAAAAGGGCAGCTATCCAGTGAGATGCAGTCGTTATCTATGTGCCCAGAGCACTTGCCACGAACTCATTAAAAAACTGCACTGTTTTATAGCTGGCGCTGGTGAAAAATGCTCATGTGAATTACTTTACAGCAACAGTATTTTTTAAATTAAAGGTTGGATTAACTCAGGCTCCTGTTGTAGAAATATTCCACTTAATAACTGGGCTATTTCTGGAAGACAAGAGGTCTGAAAAGGTTTTTTTGTTCCGTTTCCTTGTACTAGTTGTCTTGGCAATGACAGAGAAATTAATTAGGGTTGGCTACATACAACAGGACCAAGGTGGTTGTGGCAAGGTTGAGTGAACTCTGGACACCGGGGTTGTTTTGGACCAGAGGTATAAGCACACAGGAGAGAAACCAGCCAACCTGACTGACCCTAACAGATTTCACAAGGAAAGCTCCAGATGCACTACTTATGGGTAGAGTTTTGACCCTCAATAAGCCAACCAGTTATTAAGACTGGGACTGTGGGCCACTCTGCTGATGCAATGGGTTTTGTACACTTTTATGTATATGACTATAGTGTATATTTTCCAAATAAAGTTGTTTGCAATTTCATCTTTCAAAAGACTCTCCTATGATTTTAAAAGGTTGAAGAATACTAGAAAGTCCCCAGGAAAGTCACTGAAGTCACCACTTCAGTCCCTGAACCATGAGAATAGATACATTTTTGGACAAGGAAGATTTAAAGCAAGACTATTGAGAAAACTGAGTCTGACTATGGCAGTAACCACTGACATCTGGTACAAAGTCACAAAATGAAAAGACAGAGAGACTGAAACATATGACCTCAATGAAATAACTGTACCTGTGGCATGGTAGAATAGTATGAGATAAGTATACTTACAATAAGAAAAGGGGATAGATTGCCCACTCATCTCAAGATGGTATGAAATGCAATAAAGTAATATTCCTCTGTTTTAAACTTTCTAAGTGTATTATAAGTAGAAAGAGGAATGAACCTGAACTTTAAGAGACAAATGATAACAAGAAATTGGTTTTTTAATTCTTTTTACTGTGTTGCCTCATTCCACTTTTATTGTTCCTCTTCCAAAGTGCAAGAGGGTCTCAATATGTGTGTGATGCCAAAAACCACTTCAGATTTAGAAATAATGTTCTACCCTTATGGCAGAACAGTCATTCAAAACCTGTCATAAATTATATACCAAATAGCAAAAAACATAGCATAAATCTGGGTGAAGCAAGGGTTTGAGACTTCTTTTCCTTGTATTTCTTGAGTTCTTTATAGCTCTTGGGTTCTGGGGCTCTCAGACCCTAAAACTCACCACTTTAAGAATTTATTCTCCTAATTCTTAGATGTTGTTAGACAGCCAAAGGAGGAAGTCTGTGAGAAGTGACAGCTCACTTCTAGAGTTCTAGACTCTTGATGGTGCTTCTCCAATTTTCAGCTTAGTTCTTTGAGAAATTAAAAAAATATATGTTTCGTATTTTCATTAATAAGTTAGAGTTAAAAGAGTTAAAGAGTTAAAGTTAAAGAGTTCTACTTCTTAACTTCAGAAAAAGTTCTTTATCTCACAGGCTCAGCAAATTTATTTTGATCCCCAAACTGAACAGTCTGCCCAATCTAAAACTTCTTGGTCACAGTGAACCAGACCTAGCAGCCATCCTCAGCATCATCTGCAGAAAGATTTGACTCCCAGCCAAAAAAAACCATGCTAGAAACTGTCTTTGTTTATAGTTGCAGAGAAAGAAAGGGAAGAATGATATTGAGTATTCCTTCCTCACCATATGAACACATGCATATTTACTCCACCCAGTAGCAGGGAGTATCCTAACTACAAGTTCAGATTGGAGTTGCTGTCTCTAGCCTTGGGATACACAAAACCTCCCAACCACTGGGCCTCAGCTAATATAGTGTTCTCATCCTGACTTCTGAACAGGCCCCTGCATCATACAGATCTGAATTCAGTGGGCAGCAAGAACGTATCTAACCATTCAAGTCTCAAAACAATAACTTCAGTTCAATCTCCTAAGACCTGTTAATACTTTTCATTCATTCATTATTTGTCATCAAATACAAGTACTGTCTAAGATTAATTCATACTAGTAGGACTCCTAGGGATGGATGTTTTAAATGATAAAGAATTATGCTTACTGAGTCTTTTAGGCTTACAGCTCTGAAAAGTGATTTGGTATTCCAAATCTCTGGGCTAAGTGGTCTAAGTAACACCAATACTCTCAGGCACATGGTGTGACTCCTGGTCCAGTGCAGCATCAGGAGTTGGACTCAGTGATCCTTGCAGGTCCCTTCCAACTCAGCATATTCTGTGATTCAGAACATGGTAAAGATTTAAACTCCAAACTATTGTCTGAAGCATTTTCTTTTTACAACTTCAGCACTCAAGCCACTGGAAATATCCCACCAAAGTGTCAGCTTCTCCTGGGAGGAGAGGCAATCCAAGGTTTTTGCAGTTTAAGCACCAGACTCAAGACTTTGGGTTCAAACTGTCATGAAAACCCAAAGGTGAGAACTTCTGCAGATTTAGCTCTATGTGACTTCAAGTATCTCAGCTGTGTAGGAAATTGAATGAAAGGCTACATCCCAGCTGCAGAAACCACTACTTTAAGACAGAACTGGGTCATTCACTCTAAGGTAAAACCACCTCATTTATGGGTAGCTACATTAAAGTATCTGCTCTTGTCATGTACATATCTCCTTAGCTGGTGAGAATAAAGGCTGAACAAATTCTTAAGTGCCTGAATGTTTTATGGTAAGAGCCTAGGTGAATAACCTGGAATAACTTTGATGACTAGAGCTTCCCTACAGGAAGGGACAGATCCCATTTTTTTGTGATTAGTGTTATCAAGAGTTGATGCAAAGAAAATACTGTTAAACACCTTGTTTTCATCAAGAAGAAAACGACCACTGATACATTAGTCATACATATTATTTGAGTCAATAGCCAAATGATGCAAAGTCAGAGACATCTCCCTAGCAAGGAATGAGTCTTAGTTTAGAAGTGACAATAGGTTAGGCAATAGCACCTGGTCTCACTGGTTTTTTTATTGGAGGACATCCAAATGCTTCTTTGATAACAGTCAGAAACCAGCTAAAGAAATAAAGCTTGAAATATGTGCAATATATCCCTGTGAACCTTCACCAGACAAAAAGGTAGAGGGGGGGCTTGTGTTGTGCTTTCACACATGGTTTGCTTAAAATGTGAGAGTAACTGTCAGTGACAGCATTTAGCTGGTCGAAAGAATGTATTTTTCCAGCATCTTCTTGAAAAATTCTGTTTTCCAGCAAAATCCTTAGATACAAGTCTCTCAGAATAGAACAAATGGATTGCCAAAAACCATGAAAACAAAATGACTGTCACCATTGATTAATGAAAATAATATGCATGCTTGTAGGCGCACACTCACTAATCACATTTTCCATATACAAGCCCTAATCTTATATTTACATTCAAAAATACTTATTTTGCATAAAAAGGAACAACAAAAGAAGCTGAAAGTAAATACTCTGTGAGAGTACACAGTCTGCATCTCATCTGCAACAGCCTGTGTCTGAACTGAAGATGTGACGGTAGCAATCTCCAGCTGATATCAGATTCCTAGTGACTGAATGGGGTTATACAAAGAGAAGACTCTGATATTTGCTACATATCATCACAGTCTTGAATTCTCCAGACTAGGAAAATATTGGTTTGATAAAAGTGACAGATAACAAATGGATGAAAGTTAAGCATGAAGAAGTAACTCTTTCTTCGATATTTTCGCAACATTAAACCCTCCAACTCTCTAAAATGAACACAGTCAGAAGGACAGGACTGATGTAATTCATCATGCATGGTTAGACACCAAAAATTGTACCCCAGACAAATTCCAGCCACATGCTTGCAGTAGCACGTTCTCAGCCTTTCTTTTTTCCTAGCAGTTTCAGCAATTTCCAAATGCTGGGCTAATCTGCAGCTAGGAAAACAACAAAAGCCAAGCACACGGAACAGTGGTCATCCTCTCCTCCATCATTTAACCCTGGGCCCTGTTGGCACTGGCCACCTCTCTGTGCAGATGGTGGCCTCTTCTCTCCTCCTGCGGTCCTTTCTCTTCCTTGGTTCTGACTGCCAGCTTTCTGGTGAGAATCTAAATTAATTTATCTAGTACAATGATGTCACCTCGTTAGTCCTGTAATGAAGTCCTGCAGAATGGAAAATGAAAGGAGTCAAGCCTGGAGAAACATAGTGGGATCCTTTCCTTCATTCTCTAACTTCTGCCACAAGACTGCAGGCATAACAACCTTGGGTAAATATTTCATGTTTAGTGAGCACCCAACCTGCATCCAAACCTACTTTTATATGGCACATAGAAATAGCCTCATTTGTTTTTTTAGTAGTTGGCTGAAATTCAGAGCATGTGGAAATGACAAGTACTACTAGCTGAGCACTCCGCAGTTCCATAGCTGGCTGCACCACTCTTAACATTCCTTCTCATGGTGCCTCTGAACCAAAATCTCAGATCTAAACTTCCTCTTGAACTTTGCAAAGCTGAAGCCTGGTGCTGAGCTCTGTAGTGTTAGATCAACACGACCAAACACGTTGGAAAGTCTTGGGCTGTCCTGGATGGCTAAAAAACAAGCCTTATGTTGTTTATGTAACTGCATCCAGGGAATAGCTCTAGGTCAGAGACCTGTTTTTCCTGGCCATTATAAAGTAACTTTATCTCTTAATTACATCTAGGTAAATGGCTCTGGGAGTCAAAAAGGAATGCAAAGAGCCCTCATGCAGAGGAATCACAATACCTTCTCTCCTGTGTGCCACGTTATCTGTGCACACTGCACAAGCCAGTGAGACATGGCTAGGAGATCAGCAGTCTGCAACACCACTGAGGTACTTCACCATAATTTCAGAATCTTCTGCTTTCCTCTGCATTTGCAGCATGGTAAAGTGAACTTTGAAATGTTAGCTAGCAGGTTTTTCTCCAAGCTTTTATTGAACTTACGTCCACACTTACTGGTTTGGGTTTTTTTTTCCATTCGAGGAAATGATTCTTTTTAGCCCCTAGACCAGTCCTATGAAGACTTCCAGTTTTTACCAAATTATGAAGCTGACCTAAAAGAAACTCTGAAAATACATGATTGACAGGAAGACTGTTGTACTCATCCTTGCTTACTGGGATAGCAAACTCAAAGTTGTCATAAGAAGAGTAGTTGGTTGGGAATGGAGACAATGTGGGTGCTGTGTCATAAGTTCGCGTGTCTTTTGGCCACAGAGATGATGAATATACTTTCACTTCACATAAATATACAGATACTGTCACTGACTTCTTCCCAGAATCAAGGTTGTCTGAAATCAAACTAACAAGGGAAGACCTGCATTTTCGCTATTGTTGAAAACCTGTCAGTCATTTATAGCCACTTGCTGTAAGGAGAAAACAGGGGTCTACCTTTTTTGTAAATAACTCCCTGAGGTGTGAGGCATTGGAGAAACAGGCTCTGTTACATCGCCAGCTATTCAGCCATGCAAAGTATCAGTTTTATGAGAAATTATATAATTAAGTTTGCTTTGAAATTTTCACTTAGAAAAGGACTTCCAATTCTTCTGGTTTGAGTTTAAAGAAAGAACTTTATATTTTGAACAGTAGCACTTTTTTAGAAAAAAAATCTTCTTTTTCTCCCTTTTTGAAATAAAACCCCAACATGTTCTCTCAATTTCTTTGAGGTTTTCTAACTTACAAAATAAATGTTCATGAATTTACATTTCAAGTGGCAATTTTTCTTTGCAACATTTTTGACCCAGAGAAAAAGAGCAAAAATATTAAATGTCTAAAGTTACTGCTAGAATTTTTCATAGGTGACTTTCTCAAGGAAATGCAATATCAAGTAAAGATTCTGTATTTCTAACAAAGCTTGATTTTGAAGCTGGATTCTTGATGGAAATTATACTGGAGAAACAGTAGGGATGTTGGAAAGCACAGGCCATAACCAAGGGAAATAATTTAATTTGACTAGGAATAAGTTGAAAGAACCAGCATCATCCAGGGACATAAAGTTAGAAAACCTGGGAAAGACAGTGAAATGACCCATAATCTGTAATTTTCTCATTTGAATAGACAACAGTTAAGAAGACAACATTGATTTGGTTTGACCTTAGAAAGAACACTGGTTCTTGTTTTTCAAAGAATAGACCATTATCGGTTCATTAAATATCTCATCAACTCAAGTACCAGCCAGCACTACAAGGGCCATACAGTTCTGACTTCACAACAAATTAAAATAAATACTGACTTTCCATTTTCCTGTACCTTTTAGGAAAATTACAATTTTCCCAGTACTTAAAGTTAATGCATTTAAAGTGAGATTTAGAGATGCTATATGTGCACACACCATGAGATACAGCAGGTGAGAAAGGAGTGAAAATTCATTATGGAGGAGAATTGATGGCCTGGACTACTTGTGGTCATTACGCCTTTGAGGAGGAGGAACTTGCAGCAATGTTTACCCAGGCTGGGAAGCTAGGAAGGCTTTTTGGTTTTGTTTTTTTTGGTGAGTGGTGGGTGTTTGAAGTCAACAAATGACAAAAATAGAAAGCATAATGTCAATTTTATTTGGTTACTACAAGGAAGAGTCTCCTCTTCCTGTACAAGAAGTAAGGTTTTTTCTTTCTCCTCCATTTTTTAAACAATTATTTTTTTAGCTTTAGATTACCTAATCCTTTAATGCTTTGCTGCTCTTTTAATTACTCTGTTATCATTATCTTTTAAGTAGCATTTCTGAGCAATTCTGCATGTCCTTTAATCCTGTCTGTTCAGTGTCATTTTTGTGACTTGTTTTCTAGAGAAGTATTTTCCAAATGAAAAATCTTTCACCATCCTTTGAGTCTTAAATCATTCTCTCTGCAGCAGAGAGAAGGTATGAGCCAGTAAGTGTGACAATTCTAACCTTCTCAGGTATTTGCACACTGTGAAATATTGCAAAACATGAAAAGTACTTGAGCAGAAATTTTAAAAGCATGCAGAGAACACAAGGTAGTTTAAAAAGTTTGCAGTTATTGGTACTTCTACAAGCAATACCCTACCATGACCTTTTAAAAGCATCAAACACCTAGTGAAGAAATACCAAACAACAAGGATGCAATTTTTTTTCTTGTCTTGTGTGTGGTCTCTCTTTGTGAAGGAGGGAAAAAGAGAAGCTGTAACTTTAAAAGCACTCCCTTAAGAGGCACTCAGCAGCTGCAGTTGTGCCATGATGCCTCTGTCTAAATTAAACTGCAAATTTCTGCAATTACCTAAAGTGGTAAATACTGAATTTTAAACCTTAGCTAGGTCTTCTGTAAACTACTTCTGTTTTTCTACTTTCATTGAGTTCTGTATTCTCTTTAGTCATCAGAGCACATGAAGAAAAGCAGAATATAAATGTGAATTCATTAGTTTTAGCTCTAACAACAACGTAGTAGCAGAGCTATACCTTTTGGAGAAAATAAACAGATAAAAGCAAAGGGTAGGTTTAAGACAGGGATTTTTCCAGGAATCTGTTTCTAGCCTTTCTATTTGAGACTGAGCATTTGTTAGCTGGGTTACATTTATAGAATGATAGAATCATTAAGGTTAGAAAAGATTCCTAGGATAGAGGTCAATCGGTAACCCAGCACTGCCAAGTCCACCATTAAACCATGTCCCCAAGTGCCACATCCATGCACTTCTTGAATACTTCTTGGAACAGTGAGTTCACCACTTCCCTGACCTCCTTTTCAATGAAGAAATTTTTCCTGATATCAAATCTGAACCTCCCATGTCATAGCTTGAGATCATTTCCTCTGGTCTTGTCACTTATTACCTGGGAGAAGAGACTGCCTCCCACCTCACTACAAGAGAGCTACTTTGGGCTCAGTTACAGCTGTTGGAAAAACTCACTTTAAAAAGCTACTTGCACTGGGCACAGAAATTCTGAAAAACAAGATCCCTGCAGGAGACAGAAGTAAATACTGGCTGCAATACGACATTCGGATCAGCTCAGGGTGGTACTTCTGTGGAGCAATTAGCATACATATATAACTGTATGACAGCTTGCATCTAAATAGGCTTGGGCTTTATTTGGGGAAAAGTCTTCTGCCCCATGTCATGCACACACTGAGCCCACTAGACCATGCTTGCCATAGAGCATTCATAGATAGGAGCTACCCCATAGCTGCTCCCTAAGACTGAACTCTTCTGAAAGAGGACCAGAGCCAGAAGTGGGCATGGCTGTAAGGCACAGGCCTTGTTCCTGTGCAGGCTGGCACCTACCCTCACCAATAAGGAATGATGTCTTTTTCCCAGTTGCAGGCCCCAGGCCACTTCAGTGCAGAGGCAGCAAACTGGTTCCTCTGAAGCTGCAGAGGACAAAGCTCTATTCTGACAACAGTCATAGAGTTATACTGTGCTTTAAGTGGGTTGTGCTTTGTTTACGCACTTCTTTAGATTTCATATGTATTTTAAACTTTAATGCTTGAAGCTTTTTCTTTTTAAACTTTTCAAGCTGTTTTATTGAAGTAACTTCTTGCTCTACTGCTTCCTCATCAGCCATGCAGCCACCAGCCCTTTTACCATGCAAGCCACATACACAGCTGACTCTGAATTTCTGGCTAGGAGTGAACCTGCTTCTGATACTCTAAGGGAAGATTCTAGTAACACTTTAACAGCTCAAACTAGTGCAAAGTGCTGTGGTCTGATTTGCTCCAGGTTAGTGCATTCTACTCATTTTGAAGCCTGTAGCCTATTTTGGCCTGTATTATTATGACGTGAGCACCACTGGCTTCCCCTCCAGGCAGGGCATCAGCTCAGCAGGCTGCTGGCTTGGCTTACATCCTACATCACATGCTTGATTTCCTGCTTCGGGTCTGATCTTAGTTTAAAGTTTAGGTCTCGTGGGTTTAAGGCATTTTGGTTTTGTTGTTGTTTGTCAAGTCAGAAATATTTCTCTCCCTGATGTTCATGAACTGACTTCTCATCAGTGTGTTATCTCTTTTTTTTAAAAACCCACAATCCCTTGCTAAAACCAGTGAGAATTATTTTAAAACATTATTAATATGTTTTCAACAATATGGTGTATTTTAATCTGGATCTTTCTACATAAGTGAAAATTTGTGAAATAAATGATTTTAATGCCCATAATTTTTCATTTGTGACTTGTCACATTAAGGAAACTTGTTTTTTCCCCAGTGAAAACACTCACTCTTCTCAAGAAGTCAGGCATCCAGAAAATCTGTAAATATATTTTGAAAATTTAAAACGTTTTTGCATTAAGATCTCAGTCCTGCCTTCTTTATCAGAGCTCTCTTTCCTTAGCAAACATCTGATACAAAGTTTGTTTTTCCTCTCTTCCTTCCACTTTCTGCATCCATAATTATTTTAAGCTCTTCAGCACAGGACCTGTCTTTCCATACTCCCATGCTGTCCACAGCACAGTCTGAATGCTGTGGCTGTACACAGAACACAGTAACAGAATTACTGATCTTGGTTGTGCCCATATCCAACCTTCACTGGACCACTCCCAATAACAGCGTCCTACTGCAAGGTTCAGCACTGAGAACACAGCTCTGATATTTCAGGTGAACTATGATTTTGGCAGAAGAGCTACCAGATGGAGCAAATTAAAGCTTCAAGAGGGTGATTTATTCTTTCTCCAAATTTTTGTCCAACACATATATGGTTGTGTAGTACAGTTTTTTATGTTAAATCCTGGTAAAGCTTTTGTGCGATGTTGCAAGTGGCTGACAATGTCAATGAGAAGCCAGCTGGCTTTTCCAAGCTACCACTCCTTTCTCTCTTGCTGTCTCTGTGAACGTGCTATAGCTTCACTAGACATGCTGGCACTGAGCATCTGGAATATTACAGCTCTACAGCCCCCTAAGTCCCACCTCAGCTACAGAGACAAAGTTTTCACTATAAGAGGTGTCAAAACGAAGACAATATACTGTATGTTTTACAGGGTTACACAAATAGACTCTGATATTTTCTTTGTGGGATCAGCAGCTCATTTAAACTCTATTCTTTCCATAGGCACTGACACCTAGGCTTGTTAATTTGGCATCCTGTGCTGCCTGTGCATTGAGACATTAAGTGGATTTCCCCTTCAGCTGTGCTACCTGGACATGTGGAGGAGCAACAGGATCTGGAAGGTGTGACATTCCCTGCCAACTGCCATAAACCAGCTCTGAGGCACCACTGCTGCTGGGGCAGCATCGGTCACTGCCCAGAGCAGCAATTTTTTCTTGCAGTCAATTCAGTAGTGCAGGGAGCCAGCAATGCAGAAATATTAGAAACAATTTCTGCTAGAGAATTTTAAAAGTGCTTGGAAAATTTTGAAGCTGGATCATGCCAGAAATAAGACAGAACAGACTACTACCTAGAGAAGATGACTTAAAGGAAGCCTGTACCTCTCCAAAGATTTATCACTGATTCACATCTCATTATTTCTCTTCTCTTCCCTCAACATCTTCACAATTTCTCCTCTTGGCAGTTTTCTGGAGATAGGGCATGACCTAGGAGCATGAGACAGCAGAAAGTCTTCCCCCTTGCTAATATTATGAGACACATACTGGTAAGCCTTTGCTGGGTATTTGCCAGCAGCCAACCCTCCTGCAAGTGCCAGGCAAGGGAGTGCCAGAGACCCACAATGGCACAGCACTGAATAAACCAGAGCTCATGACACCACTCCCATCTCCAGGTGTCAGAGTAACTAATAGCACAGCAACTCTTCCTTTCAGACAACAATCTAACTTTAAGCAGCTCTCAAAGAGGTGTAGTGCTACCTGACCCCTTGCCATGGTACATGCTTGACTGCACTGCCCCATAGGCACAGCCGAGCTAGGGCAGCCCTGGCCACACGGCAGGAAAGCCTCTGGCTTGGCAGGGCCACTCAGGGCTGCACTGGCGTGACATACTTCTCTGAACTGTCAAATGCTGTTGACATCACTTACCAGAGGAGGATCACATCCTGCTGGCTCAACAGGTTGGGCAGGGACTTGTCATGTTACTGCTTACACTTGAGCTTGGTGTGCTATAATAGGCCTCATAAAAGTTTAGAGATCAGAAGAGAAATCTGTACTATTCTTACCCCTACAAACTTTTTTTGCTGCTGTACCCTACAACTCACAGGGTCAGAGAAACCAGTGTCCTTCACTCCCATCACCTGCCTGCTTTCATTCAGCAGCGTTGCAGACCACTAAACCCCTAGGAGGCTGAAGGGATAGAATGTCGCCTGCATTTGCTGAGACACACACAAATTTCCAGAAGGAATGATGCAACATTTTTTCGAAGAGAAACTTGTATCTGTGTAAGTCACGGCTTTTTTTGCAGAGAGCACTCCAGGACTTAAGCCAACCCAAAACTGAGTGGAATCTTCCCACTGAAGCTAGGGGAAGAAGTAAAACTCAATTCCTGTGAGTTAATCTTATGAAAAGCACAACTCGGTATGGGATTGGAGAGGATTATTTCAGTTGAGGTACTTTCAAGAAACATTTTCTCTTTTATATTTTTGTCAGATGCAGAATGGAGAGGTAGAAACTCAGACACACAGATGGTGGGCCCGCCTGAGAAACAGTCTCTCATTTTGAATGACCTGGTGAAAAACCAGTTATACAGAATAATTTGATGATAGCCTATTTTCCTAGTTTTATTCTGGTGTTGTTACCTGGGAAGTGTGTCCTTTTAAGAGATCAAAGACTATTCTTTCAAGCATTAAAGCAGAACTGAAAGTGAGTCAGAGTTGGGATATTACTGGATGGAAAAAGACAGTTGAAAAACAATATTAGAGATTTTTCTGAAAAAAGGCTTAAGCTTTTCTTATAGAATATGCTTTTTTTTATAAGTGAGAAAATCTGTGTCAGGAAATCCAGTTTTTTTACCAGATATTGTTTGCGATCTGCTACCAGTTCTGCTGCTTTGACTCATTCGTATTGATAATGCCTGGAATATGGCACTTGGGCTGGAAAAACAGCTGCTTTCCTCCAGCTCATCTGTATGACAATGTGCCAAGGTGAGGCAGGGAATGTCCTCAGCAGGGAGCATAGCCAATGGTGTTCCTAGTGCCCAGATATCTGTCACCCTCAAGCTCTGAATGCAGAATGGATTACATGTATGACTATGGGCCACAGTTTAATGATCTTTGAAGTAATTCTGGATTGGTGTCAGTCTTGCTTTCAGATATTCATCTGAAACCTTGATCATATTTAACTAACCATTTACCTGTTCACAACAAAATATGACTATTTTCCAAGTGTTCAATATACATACATGTATCTTTGAATTGGATTTACTTTAAATTCCCAGCTTCCATTTTTTTCTGTAGTGTTAACAGGCTGAATGTCTGTGGTTGTCCTCAGAACCTTTGCTAGAGAACAGTCAGTTACAGTCAATTCTAAATATAAAATGTTTTCACTTCTGTTTGAAATGGAAAATAATCTGAAAGCCTTCCCTGGTAATAAACCAAGCTTTGTAACATGCATTTTTAAAACAAAAAAAGAAATTACAATTTGGAGTATTCTCAGCTCATCATGACATCAAAAGTAATATGTACTCCTAAGCAAAAATAAAGCTATTTTCTCTGATGAATAGGAATTGCTCCATTTTTTAAGCAGGAAGTGCCTAACGAGGTGAGACAGGCTGGCAAAGCAAACTTTAAGACTATTTGCATCTCAACTTCAAGTTGCCAGCACAAAAATGTTTTACCCACACACTGTATTTCAATATGCACTCAGGACTGATAATTAGACCCAAATTTCTCTTCTTGACCACCACTTTATTCTTGTTCTTATTGGTTGCCTTAATTAATGGATCTTTGTTTTATTCTTAGACTGGAATACTTAGTATGAGGAGGAAGAATTTTGGTTTTGATTTAACTGGAAGATGCCAGAGGGGTCTGACAACTTGCAGATTGATCATTTCAGCATTACCTTTTCTTTTCAGAAAACTGGCTGCTCCCTTTATGTAGGGCCATCAGGTTGGGTCTTCTTTCATTACTTATTCTCCTTTTTCTTCATCTCCCTTAAGTGGCTAGAAGTAATGTATGAATATAGTAGTTCATGGGGATTAGGATGAGGCAGGGGAAGAAAGCTTTAGAAAACAAATCCATACTAATTAAAAAACTGAAACAAAAAAATTCTTTGCTAATTAAATGTGTCTAATTTTTACTTAGATAGTAAAATTGGCGGAAATATCTAAACACAAAAATTTGATTTTATTGGATGGCAGGATTTTAATGAAATTGGAAAAAAGGTATGTTCAAATCACAAGACTTACTTTCTATAAATCCTTCATTTGAACCCAGAGAAATTAAAAATAAATGCAAAATTTTCTATAACAACAACAGAGCCGAAGGTATTTCTCTTTTCCCAGCACAAGCTCAAATTGATGGCATAGAGCAACTACACTAGATGGAAAAAACACCAAAAATGTAGAATGTTATTCAATCAAGCTTATTGTTTCTATGATTCCTTATGTTTGACATTCCTCCAACTCCCATCTGTAACTGCTTTTAAGGTTGTAGAAACCCTGATTCAATTCACGCGTCTTTAGAGACTTTGTTGCCATACCTTATTTACACATATAATCATCTCATACTGCATGCACAGACTGTGCCACCTTGAGAGAGGGAGCTCACCAGCAATACGGTGGAGGTCTGATTCATTCTGTAAAACAAGACTTCTCCAAACTAGCTATAACAGGAGCCTGTTTTCTAACATAGGCTGCAGTTTACTGGACATGATTCTGCAGTTTTTCTTTTTCCCAAACTGTCAGAGATTCCTGACCTTGTGAGACATCCTCACATACACTTAATTCAGTTCTGCAGCTAGACACACTATCAGGAGAGCACAGATTTTGTTCGTGATGCAGATAATCTTCCTTACTCTATTATGCTCTAACAGTATATGCAGTTCACCAATCTCAAGATGACAAGAACACCTGAAACCAATGGCATTTTCAAGGAAATGTGGTATTTGTAAGGGATGAAGGCTATTACTATTCTGAAAAACCTAGACCTGAATCAGAGGTAACAAGACAGAAAACTTACTTGCATTTGAGATAAGCTTGCAAATATTTGTATACATATCCAAGATCTTTTAAAGTTGTTAAACTAGTTTTTTACTCTCACTATAAACAAAGAAAGATGTGATTGTCTGATCTTTCATGGACTGGAATCAACCAGGTTAAAATATGAGTCCTGGAGGCCATGCAAGTAAGGTAAAATAATTTCTGCACTACTGCTAAAGTGGTTTTTTAAGGTTTCATCTTATTTTGATTTACTGTAAACTTCTGATTTTGTCTTCTATTCTGGCTACCAACAAATATTCAGAAACCTTATGGTTTCCATGTCATTTTAGGTAGAACACGTCTTGGCTAAAGAAATGTGAAGGTTTTTGTTTGTTTATTTACTTGTAGACATTAACTAGAACAGCATCCCATAACTTGTAAGTAATAAAGAATAGTAGTTGTTCTTCCTCTTTAAAACTACAACTCATCACACTCTTTCAAGGTACAGCTATTTTTATCAGTGTTATTTGAGCTTCAAAATCTCTGCAAAGAGGACCACCAAAAAAGTTTAAACCCAATTCCAACACAAGCTCTTATCAGCTTCAAGAGTGCATTGCCTTTGTTAACTTTTAGAAATGAAAGTATGTGAAATATAGGTCAATTATTATCTGGCTATAATGACAAAGCTATACTTCTGTTTTGCACTGAATGAAAAAGAGTTTCTATACTTCTTTTGAAATCCTAATATTGTCAAGGGGAATACTTTATTTTATGAAACTTAGTATTTATGACTTTTTTTTTTGTAATGCACCCCTGTTAACAGGCTTTTGAAAACAGCACCACATTAGGGTCGATGCATTTTTTTCAGAATCATACAGATGGAGATAAAAGAGAAGTCATTTTAATGCCAGGGCTATATACATCTCAATAACACTGAGCAACTCACAGACAGCAGAGAAAAATTATATGCCTCTTTCTAAATACAAAGTCTCATAAGTAATATCTTCCAATGTGAATAACAAATAGTACCTTTCCCTCAAGCACTCATCAGCACAGTTATTTGTATACTAAGAAAACACACCTCCTACACTTGTTATACACACAGTGTTATATTGCCCCTGTGCACAGTCACCCACTTTGCACATGTGATCTGGGATATTGAAAGTCAAGAAAACAGACCCAGTCATAATTTGCCTGTGAATGTCAAGCCAGATACGTCTCCACAGCTGTGAAAATCTGCCTTTATAAGGCACGTACAAAGACAGGCTCAGTCAATAAAACATCAGTTCACCATGAATGACACCACGCTGTCATCTGCACTTGCTCAGGGCTTGCAAACCCCATTTCACATCTGTTCCCAAATGGGGCTGTTTGGGACAAATCTTATCAGATATCTCTCCTAATCTTATTCAGAGTAGCTTTTGAGGTATCTCCCTTTAGCCTATTTGGAAATAACATTTTTCTATTAATTTTTAGAGCTAATTGCAGCACATGTTCAGTAACAGATAAAACACTGCATCTCCAAATCTCTCTTGTCTATGCCTGACAGTCTCAGCACAGCTCCACAGTTCAGCTACAATTCACCAGGAGCCACAGCATTATGATAAGACTGGATTAAATTTCAGTGAACCTTGACCAAGTTTGCTGCAAAGTGTTTCCAGGAACAACTACAGTTTACGACTGAGAGGAATTCATGATAATATCTGAGTTTCGATGCAAGTTTTTGAGTTTTCATACTGGACTCTGAGAACAAAGTAGAGACTAAAAGGCTCAGTGCTTCTTGAAAGCTGAGATAACAATGTTTCTACTAGAGGTGTTATTTCTTACAGCACATGAAAGAGACCTAATGTTAGCAGGTTGCCTTTTGAGGTGCTGTGGACTAGAATGAGCCTACTGCTCCTGAAAACACAATGGAAAAAAAACCCCAACATTTTCTGTGTATCTCCAACAAAATGTTTCTACCTTACTTGATCACCATTCAGCAAAAACACTGATGACAACTTGTCTTTCTCTACTTAAGGCCCCAGAAAGAATGAGCCCCACAGAACTGCAGAAGAAATATTAAGTAAATGTGTAAGATGGGAATGTCAAGGTGTTTGAGATTTTGAATAGTACAGTATTATTACTTGCAACTAACAGTGAAGTAGCTCTGTGGAAAACTTTCCACTGGACAAATCAGACTGTCGCTATGCATCCTGTTCACGTCTCCTGTTCTGTACTTACATGTACATAATTGTTGTGACACAAATCTTGTATTTACACCTAAAGTATTACCTCTTGTGGATTACTTAACTTTCACAGTTATAAAAAGAAGATCTGATGGGTCACAGTGTAAGTGAGGTTTCTTAGCTTGTTAAGTACTGGTGTATTAAACACTTACAGGAGAATAACTAAAAATTCTTTCTCTATCACATCAGAGTTAAGTTTGGCCTAGAAATTTCAAGTCCACTGAACATTTTTGCTCCAAATTCAGAAAAATCCTAGTAATTTTATAACATGGATCACTCCTTTGCAAATTTGTTCTTGTACACATACTCCATGAAGAAATGCAGTTTTTTCCACTTCCATTAAATTTTTCATTCCAATTTTCTACAGTCAGAGATTTCTGACTGTCCAGTCTGCTCAGTCAAGCAGCATAAGCTCTCATAACTGCTGACAAAAAGGTCACTTTCCTGGCATTTTGTTATTCAGTGTCTATTCTAAGTTTTGTTTTTTTTCAACTGAATACTAAAATAAGTAATCTTCTGTTCTGCAGGCCCCAAAGGTTGCCAAACCACTTTTGAAGCAATGGGAATAATTTATTTTGAAGGTGACGGCTAAGAGTCTTTGCATGTACTGAAAATACTGAATTGTTATTCTGATGTCTGCCCATGGAAGAGTGTACATGCTCATCTCTTCCTCTCATATTCTAGATACAGGTTAAGATAGAAATAAAGTGTAAGGAAATATAAGGGGCAACTTTTATTAAGTAAAATCAAAGATCTCCATAGGGAACCAGACTTTATTCACAACTGTAGTCTTATAAATCAATCTTGCAGTATTAAAGAATTAAGGTG
>WEIV01010626.1:61060-79090 GCA_013390005.1 Calyptomena viridis | reverse complement strand
ATAAAATATGTTGGCAGCAATGGAGTCACTTATTTTATTTTTCCTGTATGAAAACTGAAGTGAATTTTAAAAAAAAGAATTGTTACAGACATTAGGAAATAGGCAATAGCAAATGNTTCTCTCAGGTTCCTGAAAATGCCAGCAGACTTAGCACCACAGTGCCATTACTATGCCAATGACATTCAGCTTTTGGAGCTTTCTCAGTGACCATTGCAGAGACTATTTAAAATGGAGGAAATCAGATTCTTGGGAACAAGATGTCAGTGAGAAAGAAGTGCCAGTATGTCATTCTGTGTTAGGTTAGCTGAATATGAGCCTTCCGTGAAATAATATCCAAACAGTTTATGCATCTTGACAATATGCTTACCTTGGAACTAATTCTTCATGGATTTCTAGTTTTTTCATTTGTCCTGNGAACCAAACTGCAGGACAAGACTTCATAAATTATTAAAGATAAGGGATGCCACAAGCAGAAATTCTGTCTTAATAAGGCTGTCACATTAAACTTTATGAAGAGCCAGTCTGAAATAGGGGAATACATTTATTTTGAAATGAACTTAGAAAAAATAATAAAAAATAATGTCCTGCTTCCAAACCAAACAGAGTACATCTTGAACTTGGTTTTCTATAGCAGAATCACATGGTAATTCAACTATTAACTATTATACCCCTCCCCTAAAATATAAGAGAACTTTTTCCTTCACTTCAGAGCAGAACAGGACCCATCCTTCTGAAATAAGAAGCTTCCTAAACACATTTGTGTCTCAAGAGAGGACGTGAAAAAAACCCCAGACACTCAATAGGGATGATCACATTGCTTAATACATTATTAAAAGGATGCTCACAGTTAAAACTGTAGAATAAAAGCCCTTCAGTACCCAACCAAAGACAGTATTGACACCTAGAAGAATATGATAGAGTGGATAAGATTGACAGAATATCTTTTAAAGATTAGTGAGAAAAAGCTCTTGATTCCTAACAGAAGGAAAATAGTCAATTATTAATGAAGCAGGGTACTGACTGCTGTTGAAATTGAAAGTAGGTCTGCAAAGTGAAACATCTGGCCCTGAATATGTCTACACTCCAAGTTTGGAAGAAGACAAGAGAAACTTTGGCAAACAGACAAATACACCCTTCACTGGAAATACTTTCACCACAGCAGAGGGTCAAAAGTTCTCCAGTTCTGTGAACCCCAGGGACACTTTATGACAAAAGTCAATTAATTATTTCATGTTTCAAAATATCCCACAGCTCTTAAGGGATGGAATCTGGTGAACTGAAGGAGCTAGAGAATGACCACAGTGTTTAATTACAAAACTGTTTATCTGCTAGACACACTTTGTCTGAGACTCATGTTCAAATTTTGTAACTTTAGCAGATCTGAGCAGATCCCAGGTTGTTCAGGCATGGCTAGAGCTGAGCTCTGTTCCATTAGCTGCACAGTGGCTCCGTGTGCAGTGGGAAATCACATCTCTGGGCCTCAGAATAGGATGGCTCTCCAGACAACCGGCTGTTGGAGTTGCAAAGCAGTTTACCATTCACTGCCTTCTTTGTCATTGAAATAGCCCTGAATTGTGGGGTTGGCATCACCCCTATTGCCAAGGAAAGGCTCAGGACTTGTGCAACAGGGTGTTGAATATGTCATGGTCATCTGTGAGTACTCCAGGTATTTCTGGGAGTGCACTTTGGGTCAGAAAACATTTCTGAGCTCTAATCACTGTTGCTCTCTGTGGGGCTACAGGGCAGGAAGGGCAAGTTTCCTTAGGTGTCCTACAGTGGGAAAACAACCTTGTATTTCTGGTTATTAAAAACAGGAAAAGAACCAGTGCTACAGCAAAATATCGAGAACCTAAAGCATTCTTTAAAGGACTGGGAAGGTTGAGGGCAATTGGCAAGACTTCAGTTTCCTGTAAGGACGTTTGTTCTCTTTGGGCTTGGTGGCAGTGCTTAGTTCCAGAAGCAGAAAGCCTCTTCTGGGAGCCCAAGTCACCACTGCTGATGCTTCCCAAGGTGAGGAAGCAGCATGGGGATTACTAAAAAGTTGCATTCATATTTATCAGTGGTCCCACGAAGGATTATGTATATTTAGTCTCTGAACCACTTCTGATTTGAGCATGACTGTATTACTACTTTGAATGTCTTGTGCCAATTTAAAAAGAGAAAGAAAATACAGTCAAGTCACTTTACTGCTCAGTTGTGTTGTCCTCCCCACATCCCAGTTGTGGTACCTCCTTCTACTTCTTGCTAATTCATTTACATGGCACCAAAACTTGAAAAATTAGAGAGAAAATGGCATAGAAGAGTTAAAGTTTATACAAATCCTCCCAAATTTGCAAGATGATATTAGTAGTGTTGTAATTATGAGAGAGTTATTGATCATAATATGTGGTCATCACATGTGGTCTTCAGGAGAAAATGTTGGTGAAAAACTGCAATAGTGATAAAACCTAGGAGTTGAACATGAAAAAAAATGAACAAGAGATAGTGTACAGTTTCTGCCAAGGTAAATATGCTGAATAGACATGTTTGTCAGATATGCTTTACTAAGTTGTCGTTAAAGCAAGCAAATAATGTTGTGTGTTGGAACCAACAGTTTCATCTTCACGGACTGGCACACAGTTGTGCAAGGTAATAGAAGCTGTACTAGCTACCAGTCGTGAAAGGTAGTACACAATAAAACTGAAACGGTCCAGGTCAGAGTCAAACTTCCAATCAGAAAGAGGTTAAAAACCATAATTAAAGATAAATTTAATTGGCACATAAATATCATGGAGCATGTTGAAAACTAAAACATACTGAAAGAGCTCCTTTTCACCTAGAACTGAGACAGTTGTATTCCTTTCATATACAGACACATAAATGATCATCAACACACTTGCAGAACAAAACGCCACAGTCAACATGAATAAACATTGATTTTAGGAAGCCAGGCTTCCCAAATACTTCTGAAAATCCCATATTAGTATCTGCCTTCCTGTCTACACATCATCATAACTTTGAAAATTCTGACTCCACCTCTCATTTGAGGCTCAAGTAGTTTGAAAGTTTTACCTCTCAGCAGCACCTACCAAATTGAGATGTTCCTTCTAATCCCATTGTTGCAAGTTTCACAGAAATCCTGGTATCACTGCCATTTATGATCACATCTGGCCTGAACTTTTGATTTTCCCTGTAGCTTGGCAGCAGAGCTCAAGCAGCAGAACAATGGCTGCAAAGTTGATGCATGGAAATGGATATTTTTCGGAATGGATAAGAATACTTTATAATTCAATAGCACACTCACCTGGATCTGGGGCTTTGATTATGCTGAGATGCCAAGTGATGCAAAACACAATTTATTTCTGTTCTTCCCCTCAGAGACCTGTACTGTGTGAGTGAGATTATAGCTAAAAGCTTGCCATGTGAATCATTTATTTGAAGGATATCATTAGCAACTTGCTGTGTTCCAAGTCGGCTGCCTCTTCCTATCCACCTCAGTATTTGTTAAGGATTGTATATTGGTTTCATGTTAGAATATTTCTTTGTGTAGTTGTCTGCAGAAGAAAAAATTGTGATGCATATTAGCTGGATTCTTTAGCATTAACATACATTAGTTCAAACTTCTTTTCTAAGTGGAGTGTGAAAACAGTAATTTCTTCTCCACTCTCTTGAAGGGGATGGGCTGTCTAGACCACTCCTTAGTTTAACTGGATGTAATCTGTGCTTTATGGTAGTTCAAATGCACAAGAGAAACCTTATAATATGCACAAGAGAAACCTTATAATATGCACTGCAAGAAAGAGGTCTTTTCTTCCAAGAGTCCTCAGCATTGCCATTGCTCTTTTAACACAGTGGTAATATCCAACCTCTTTTTGGGTTAGTTCAAACATAAACCAGTTATATTTTAAAATAGGATTCTACCCAATCCATTTGCTCTTCTTGAATAGATGCAGAGTCCTACCACATTCGAATTTTGGTTGCTGATACACAGATAAGTCCCTTGGTAGTACCTAACTATATCACATACAAAATGAGCAGCAACTCTTTCAACTGATGGCAATTCTTCTGCCCTGTTCATGTTTTATTTTTTTTTAAATTTAAACAGAAATGATAAAATCTAAGATAAAAGCAGTATAAAAGGGTAGAAGGACCTTGCATATTTGCATAGTGTTCATTTCTGGGTGTCTTGCTACAGTGAGAACTGCAACAAAAATATCACCATAAACCCTAAAAAAAGCATATGCCTACACCATGTTAGCACCCAGCTCTCTCAAGGCAACATACTTTTCAGAATCAGAAAAAGATCATGGAAAGGGAAGGAATCTCTATATCCTGAATATACAGCTGCTCTGAAGCTACACCAGTCATTTAGGCTTCTATTGCTGACACAGCTATCCGGACCATACTTAGAGAGTTTATAACCAGCATACTTTAACAGTAGTAAATGGCAGGAGAGATCATAGTGGGGTTTAGCTAAGCAGGTTTGAAATTCTGCTGTGAATCTCACTCCATCAAGAAGTGTAGTGGTAAAACAGCATGCGCCTGCAAAGGTACCTGCAAAAGTTTCTCTACTGCTGGAGAAGGTCAAACTTGTATATAGATGCTTATGTACTATATAAGGGATATTATAGCTAAAGGCTTGGCATGTGAATCATTTATTTGAAGGATACCATTAACAACTTGCTGTGTCCTCAATTGGCTCCCTCTTCTCATCCACCTCAACTAATCTCACATTTGAATACTCACAATATATCCACATATATCTCTAACTTTGCTGCATATTAAGAGTTATTTGAATATATGACAGGTTGCTTAGACAGCCTTGTCCCAATACAGGTGCATGTAGTCTTAGAAAGAAAATACTTTCTGCACACAGATCACAACATGCTTCATAGATAGCAAAGGAGTTTAGCAAAGGTGTGATTATGTGACGGCATCATCATAGTGCTGTTCCTCTAGCATCACTTCTATCAGTTACAATGTACACATTACCAAAACAATACAGATATATATATATACAAATACTATGTTTAACCATCATAGTTGAGCATATTTTTATTCTATTTATAAAGAAAAGTTCAAGGAAAATAGGCTACTTAGAATAGACATACAAATTTTCTGGAAATGCTTAGGAAAGTTTTTCTATCCCAATATGTTCTCTGTAAAGGGAAGAGGAACAAAGGACACACTTCAGTTTAAACAAGTCTTTCAAAAAAAAAAAAAAAATCCGTTTATCCAGCTATAAAAATGTTAGTTTTTAGGAATCTGCTATTTTCTGAATTATTATTGGATTGGACAAAGGGAAACCAAATAGATGTGCCACACTATATAGAAAGTAGGAAATCTCACTCTAGGGGCTGCAACTCAAGAGGCCTGGCTTTGTTTTTGGATTTCTGAAGAAGGAATCAGGACATGCTTGTGTGGAAATGCACTGTTGCAGACACACACTCCATCAGCACAAGGAGTGCATTCCCTCTGAGAGAAGGGAGCATTAAAGATCAGTCTATCTTACAAAAGGATTTCTGTGGAGGGCAATTAAACATCTGTTTCAGTTGCACAGTGGACTAGACAGAAGTTGAAGCTCTTCCAATTGCTCTTGCTTTTTAGACAGTAGGACCAAGCCTGAAAATGTGTGGCAAATAAAGGGAAACATTATATTATTAATATGGCCCCATAAACGAGCTGTAGATTTTTTATCACTGCTTCAGTTTTATACCGCACATAGCACTACCAAAGCCATACATGTTTTAATTTTGTTTGTCATTGGTTTAAAAAGAAAAATAAAGTAGAGATACTGCAAAATGAAGACCAGTGAGACTGTGTGTACCAAGTGAAGTAAAATTAGGGAGGAATTAAGCTTGTTAATAAAACTAAAAACAAACAAACAAAAATCACCACTAAAAACCCACCAGCCCCCCCAAAAACCTCAATCCCTTTTGACTCCCTTTTTCACTAGATATTATTTGAACAGTAGGAAAGTTGTTAGTATTGACTGTTGAGCTGATTATTTTGGTTACTAGCAGTAGATAGTACATCTCAGTGCACTCATCTGTACTCCATTCTTTACACAGATATCCCTTCCTGTGCTAAGACTTGGTGAAAGAAAATGTTGTCTCTTGATATCAATAGCAAAACAACCATTAACTTCATCTGGGTCAGGATTTCGCTAGCTGTCTACTTCTTGACCTTAACTAGTCAAGACGAAGTCAACTCACAACTTCAGCTTGCCTTTGGACAAATCAGTTAATGCATAGCATTTTGTATAAAATAAAAATTACAAAGAAACAATGCATAAGAGAAGAGGGAACAGAAATTCAACCTGGACAGACATCTTGCACAAGACACTCTTATCTCCTCTGCACTGGTGAATGCAAAGGCTGAAGCTGTCCTGAACTTTAGCTCCAAAACAACTCATCTTGGGGACTCACAGTCCTACTGCTAAACCCAGCAGACTCCCAGATTGCTTCCAATCAGGAAAAACGTTGTAAGTTTGGGAACACAGGATCTAGAAGGCTCAAACATGAAAGGAGCTGAACATTGCCTCTCATTAATTGGTTAGAAGGAAGTGCTTGCCAACTGAAAGAACTATGACTCTGTATGTACTGAGCCATCCAGAGAAAAAACTTGAGCTACAGAAGCAGCTTTGTAGAATTTCACATTAAAATGTTCTAATTCCTCACCATATTTTACTTTTTTCCACATTGAGAACATGTGGGTATCTATTTCAATTTTTAATTAATTTGAAATGAGTACTTGAAATTTTTTTTAAATTGCATTAAATGGTGCATAATTTAATAAGTACAACAGGTAACACAACAGGGTACTTACCCTGGCTATTGTCCAGAAGATAAACTCAAGGAGATTCAGCAACCTTAGACAATACCCTTGTTATATATGCCACAGCTGAATTGCACCAATAAAGGAAATTAACCCAGGAAAAATCAGAGTTTAATATGCCACAAAAAAATAAATTACCCTCTTTCCTAGAAGTGAGAGAGGTAATGTTCAATGTGTAATTCTGACTAGTGTAAATAAGCCAGCTTGAAAGCATTACTGAAAAAACGAACTTGATCATAATTTTTTTCCCTGTGAATTCCTTAAAACCAATTCTTTTAGCTTGGGTTCCCCACTCCCTGTAAATTGGGTACCAGAGCTCAGCTGTGGCAACTTGAGAAAAGATTTTAGTCACAAAAAAATGCAGAGAGAAGACTGTTGCACTAGGCAACACAGAGACTGTTTTTTGAAATCAATAATGTGCACTCCACCAGATCACAACTATAACTAGCAACAGCTAGAACACATACGTCTCTCTCCCTAGAGGGTTGTTTTCCATAGCTTTCAGGTCCTCTTGCTTTTGTCACAGAGCAGCTCTGCTGGGGTTGTCCAGGACCACAAACAGCTGTTAATTAATAGGGGCTGTAGGCTGGTCAAAGCATACATGAAAGTGCTATAACTTACAAGGGGATATCTACCATTCACTGAAGGAAGGTTGTGATGAGGTGAGGGGTGGTCTCTTCTGCCAGGTAACAAACAATAGTATAACAATAAATGGCCTCAACTTGCACCAGAAGAGCTTTAGATTGAATATTATAAAAAATCTTCTTCACTGAAGCAGTGAACAAGGATTGGAACAGGCTGCTCAGGGAAGTGATGAAATCACTGTCCCTGGGGCTGTTCAAAAGCTGTGTGGATGTGGACATGGTTTAGTGGTGGACTTGGCAGTATTGGGTTAATGATTGGACTCGATGATCTTAGAGATTTTTTCCAACCTCAATGGTTCTATGATTTTAGGTTTTCCAATAAAAAAATATCCTAATAAGCAAAGAGCCTCATAGCAATCAGATCTTCTGTACAACTTCATTACATTGCCTTGGAAAGAATGGCTTTGGAGTTGTTTTTACAGGTCAGGCAGCAGTTTGCCAGGAGGTACCACTGCACTGCCATAGGGCACAGTGGCAATAATGAATCACTGGATTGATCAGCCTCAGCTTCACTGCAGCAATGTCAATGTATGAGGTCTACGACAAGCAATCCCCTAATGGAGGCAAACGTAGGAAACGAGCTCATGTGCCAGGCTGCTTCAATAGGTAACTGTAGGCAGAAGGAGCAAAGATGCTGTTTCACTTATTAATTTAAAAGACAACTGAGGGAAAATAAAAAAGAGTACCTGACCGATGGGGATATGTTTCTTTTACACTTAGGCTGGAAATGTTCCCATTAGACTCTAAATCCAGAAGACTGGGTGTTTCTTGTTTCATTAGACCGACTGAGGATGAGCCTGAAACTCTAAAAGTGTATTGCTTCCCTCCCTCTTCATTTATCTCAGATTGTGTATTTCCAGTATGCATATTAAATACAATGTGTTTTTAGATGCTGATGTAAAAGTTATTTTGTGGCTGGGTGTTCCGTGAACTTAACTAGCTGTATAGTACATCTGGACTCAGACCAGCCTAATCTTGGTCACTCGTTTCCAGAAAGATCCTCCTAATAACTTGTGAAAAGTTACTAAATGGGCCAGATTTTATTAACATCTAATATATCAACCAGTGTATGGAAAACTAAAGGTTTTTACTACTAAGCCTTTTCTGCCTTCTCACCTGTGACCTGCACTTGTGACACCAATTATTTAGTTAAAATTCTGAAATAGAATTTTATTGTCAGTTCATAAAGTCTACTTTCTTTTCAGGTCTGACTCATTCTCCTCACTTAGTAATAATCTTGAAAAAGTTACTTGAGTTGCAACCAAAATACAATTTTATTTACATGTAACTGAAATTAACTGTAATTATGTTTTATAATTACAACTTGCAACTGAAAATGCCTCTTTCAGAAACTCAATAGTAACAATTTCTTAGCAATTTCTTCTCTGTAACTAAGATGGACTTGATTAAAAAAATCATGCTACTAGCTAGACACACCTTGAAGACAATACTTGTGTATGAAATTACATCATCTGCTGCATGGTAATTTAACTCACACCATTTTACAGATAGCTTTCTGCTTTTGAGGTTTCTCAACAGTTCATTTGCCTCATTTCTGAGATGGCTGTTGTGAGACCCTGGATCTGAATCTCACTTTATGAACCATTTTGGTCAGAATAAACTGGCGAGTGTGTGTGTAGCAGAGCCAGAATCCTGCAGCCTCATGGTTTGGCTTGGAGTGCATGGCAGGGCTGCTGCTGTGCCCTGGCTGCCCACAGAGCACACGGTCCAACATGGCCAAAGCACATGGCTCCAGGACCATGTGGCTGCCCGTCCATGAAGGAAGGCCTGCCTGGCAGCCCACCCACACCACAGCCCTGGAGCTCCCAGTTGGCTTTGGCACCCATCACTCTGGCTGGGAGGGCATTGAGTGGTCAGTGGACCAAATGTCCCACTTGGGGGGAGTGGCCATGGTAGCCCAACCTTGTATAAACAGCTGCACAGGGACCAGTCTGCTGCTTGAGATAGGGCAATACCTGACTCAACTATTTTTCTCTCTTTCTTTCCTCTTTTTTTCTTTACTCTTAATCCCTTTTCCCCTTCTACTCTTTTCTTTTTCTTGTGGATAACTTAAAAACAAAAGTACTAAGTGGGGTTACTGATTGCTTTAGATTGGATGTTTTTGTGGACTGTGTCTTTGTCTGCTAATAATACTTTTAATGATACTCTCACTAAGTTGTATAGAGTTTGTGTTTGCTAATGCCTTAGCGTAATGCTTATGCCTTAATGTAATGCTCTTCGTTGGTTGTATGTTATTACTGCAAACCCTTTTGCCAAAACACCTATTTTCTCAATAAAATAAAAGAAATTCTCTTAAAGAAAGCATGATACTTTTTCCAGACACCATTTTGTAGATAATAACGAGCTTAAAGGCTTTAAAATTTTCAAAAAGTTATAAATAAAACTAATATATCTGGTTAAGCTTATACGGCTTTGAAACTGGGTTCTTACAGCTGTATACAAGAGGAGACTGCAGACACTGTGTTCTGTGTTTTCCAGTTGGTTTTTTTTTTTTAACCTCATTGTCAGTGCAGCCAGACATACCAGCCCTAACACAATAGAACTACTTGGAAATGATCATTTGCTCCATAACTGGGAGTATTGAAATGAAGGAGGGGGAAACACAACAACAACAAAAGCAGCAAGCATTTTCTGCTAATGACTCCTTACTTCTGTTACCACTTCAAATCACAGCAAGCAATAATCCCCAGAGCTCACAGGTGCTGAAGGTCATTAAATTTTCGTTGCTGTAGAAGGAATACTTCCTTCATCTTTCAGATGTTTACGGGCCTTCTGAAAGGATATATTAGTACCATATCAAGAGGGAAGCAGGAATCGCTTTGAGCAATTTCTGCATAACCAGGTGTAAGTAACAAGACTTAGCTATATTTTGTCTCCTCCCTTTTCAACCTCAAAGCTTATTTGCTGTAGTTTAACAACAGTCATAAAACAACTCTTTAACCATTAAATAACTGGAAAACTATAGGGAGAGGAGACACAAGTATAATTGTGTAAGCTAACTATCAGGTACTAACACTGCAGTGTCATTCAGTACCAAAGTGTATTTGTATAGGAAGCTTACATAGCAAACAATCAAAGTGGGACTGACTCCCTCGGGTGCATTTTATTTTTACCTCCAGAGTGCCTCCAAGATGATACGAATTGTCTTTGACCTCTTTTCCCAAGGGACAACCTCTAGCCAATATATTTAACACACCAGTCCGCATTTGGAGAGATTGCTTCAATTTATATAAGATCTGGAGTGTCTCCCATGATTTTTCATCAGTCTCTGAACACTCGCAGTCCTCTGCTTTGTAAGGAAGAGAAGTTTTTCCTAATAATCCTAGTAAATATGTGCTGAAACCTTAGGTTACTATTTCAGAAATAGCATTCATTTGTAAAGAAGAAACTTCTTCCAGAAGCAGTTTAGCATTTTAGGAAGAGAAAAATGGTGCTGTTGTGCATCAGGAAAGCTCAGACAAGACATGTTTAAAGAAGCCAGGCATATTTGCAGGGGTAGACATTTTGTATTCAGCAAATAATAGCTGTTTGCCTGTTGATAAGGCTGACACAACAAGATGCAGCTTGTAAAGAAGTCTATTGTGGATTATATATTGAGAGCAGTGGACAACACTGTTTTTGTACAGATCAAAACCAAAAAGATGGCATAATATTACCCTTCACCTGATCAAATAGGATGGCTTGGCTAGGAAACATAAGAAGTAGTGGTCTCTTTACCTATCTGAATAGATTAACCCTATCAGAGAATCACTGAAGTCTTAAGCCTCCAACTACACTTATGATTTTATTCACCCATCTTAAAGCCATTTATGAGCTGGACATGTAGCAAATGACAAAACAAAGCCTGTTCCACAGGACAATCCTTGGAATGCAAACGGAGGCAGCCTCAGTGGAATGGAGGGCTCAAGAATTTGAAGTGCTTTCTTCTCTGCATCGACTACATATGTCCAAGGCGACTTGACTAGACCAGTTTCAGAGAACAAAGTTCAGGCAAAATGAATCTTATTTCACCACATGTAAGGCATCTTATAAATGAGCAGGAAAATTTAACTTCACTAAGAGTCTTATTTGAGAGGCTGAAAATCCCATCGCAGTTTCTCACTGGTTTATAAACAGCTGCAAGCCATTAACAACACAGAATGAAACAATCTCGCTGAAAAATAAATATTACTTGCCATAATATTTATGCTGGTATTAAAATTAGAACCCAGAAGAAATGTTATGATTCTACCAGCACTGAAAAGCATCAGAAAGTCCTTGTAAATCAATGTCTGATCAAGGAAAAGAAAATATGACAGAGATTGCAAAGTTTTCTATGAATGTCTACACATTGCATTATATAATACAGTGTATGTACATGGAAGTGCTGGTCATATTGTGTCAAGACATATTTACAGGGAACAATCATATTCCTTCTTCTCAGATGACAGCAGTAGCTGGAGGGACTCGGGCATATTTGCTTTGGTTTGGCACTGCTCTCAGAGGGGTGCCTGCAGCGGGTGTCCTCTGCATGACACCCTGCCTACTATTCTGGTCACGGCACAACACAGCATTAAAAGCTGGTTCAAACACTAAAATAGAACTTTTAACATTGAGTATAAGAGATGAGATTGCTGGACAAAATGGAACTAAAAATGCCTCAACCTTATCACAACTAAATTGTGTTTTGACCTTCCTCAGATCAAGCATTTCAACAGAATCTGAACAACAAAAAAGAGGTTGGTTTTGTCAAATGAGCCCTTCTGGAGTTGTTTTATGATGCATTCTGATCACTTTTAGGGCACAGATAGGGCACAAAGCTCACTACAATAGACCAGAAGGATCAAAACATTAGATATAAAACCTGTCATTGCTAGGAAGGTAACAGCATGCCTTCTTTTACCCATCTCATTACTAGGCATTTTGCTCTTCTTTCACAGGAAGACAAGGATATATGTGTAGTACATAAGGATGTGCCCACATGTCAGCTGGACTCACAACTAAAGCAGGGGTTTAGTTGTTTTTAATAATAACATTTTATAATAATAACATTTAAAACTAGTATGCAATTCTTCTAGCGTTTTAATCAGCCTTAAAAATGTAATTGCACAGGATCCTTATGGTTCAAATAAATGTCAATATTTCAGGATGCCCACATGCAGGATGCTGCTACCAGCAGATAATATTGCTTGTGTTTCTTAGTAACTGATAAAATTGTTAATTTATAGGGAGGAAACCTCACTGAGTCACCTTAGCTTCATGTTAAGATCCCTGTAAAGATATGCTCCAAGATGTGCCATATATAACCAGAGGAAGCAAAGCTCAGGTTAGACCACTGCTCTTCCTAATTACCTATTTTCCAATGACAAAAAAATTTCAAAGCAAATGATGTAGTTAGGGATTAAAATATTTTCTCGTGTATTTTTAAGTTTGCACACTTATCTTTTCCTTTTTACTGGGGGCCTGCTTGGTGCTAAGCAACTATGAGCTATCTGAACTGTTCATTACAATCACTGCCATCCAATGAGAAAGACTTATAGAAAAATATTAAAAGGTTATGGAACAAGCACATTGGGAACTCTATTATATGAAGTCATAAAAATGATTCAGAATTATCCATACCATCTATCCCATGTTCTGCTACTGATTCAGAATACAACACAAATTCCCTTAAGTTCATGTGTATGTATATTTCAGAGTTATATATAAAATACATGTGTGTACATATATGGGTGGTTTGTTTTGTTTTTTGTTTGTTTACAGTGTTCGGTGAGCACACAGAGGAGCTAGGTGGGTCCATAACTATAGCTGTTATCTAGAATGACCAAGCTGAAAAAACGAGGAATCCCTGACCCAATCACTTGGAGCTGAAAAAATAAAATACCCTCTTTTTCCTCACAGCAGAAATATTATTTGCAAAGAGTCAGTACTCTTGCTAAAATAAAGGAAAATCTTGGTAAATACAAGAATCACATCCATACACTCAAAGCTGTGTAAAGCCACCATATCAAGAGCATGGGGCAAGTAAATACCAGCTACTGAAATCCTTGAGAAAGGGAGCAAAACCATTTCAATATTGCTACATTATACATTAACAGAGGCAGCCCTACAAAAGTGGAAGATGTGTGTTCAAATGAACAGAATAAAAAACATCATGAAGTCTTACAGATTAAAACCTAAACACACAGTGAGACAGATTAAAATACTTCGAGGCCAAATTGATAGGGGGTATTAAGAATACATCTACAGAGACACAGACTGACTGCAGAGTCAATTGATCATAATCAAAGGGCAGAAACTATAAAGAGAAGACTTATTTCTTGCACAGCTGTTCATTCTTGGAGAAGCTGGGAAGAGTCCTGCGTTAGAACAAAAAAAAAAAGGGGGGGGTCTTCTGTGGGATTTTTTTTTTTTAAGTTAGTGACTCAGAGGATCTGTCTGAAATTGAAGTAACTGTAGAATAAGTTATGAAACAAATTGACAAAATGAACTTTACAAATTGCCAAGACCAGATGGTATTCACCCAGGAGCTCTAAAGGAACTCAAGGATGAAATAACTGAATTATCAAGGATAGTGTGCAGCCTCTTATTGCATCACTATCTGAGGAACACTAAAAACATGATGTCAATTTTTAACAAACAGTTTCAAGGGAACAGGGTTTTTTTTAATGAACAGTTTCAAGCCTCTAGACCTGTAGTGGGCAAGTAAGTATCAACTTCAAATAAAAAGCCCTCAAAATTAATAGGCATCTGAATGATCAACTTCAGAAGTAAATATGGCTTTGAAGAAAAGTTATGCTCTGCAAAACTATATTTTGAAGGGGGCAAGAAACTTTGTGAATAAGACTGATAATGCTGAAAGTATCTACTCTGATTTCCAAAATTGTATCTTACTAAAGTTGTAGAAACAAATAAATACAGCATAAAAGAGGAAGGTATTAGCATAGACAAATAATCAGTTGAAAGCACTTAGAAGCTGAAAGAAAACGGTCACTTCTTTCTGACTAGCAGTTCCAACTGAACTCATGCTAGTTCTCATCCTAGTGAAGTACCTGAGAGAGGTTGAGCAATGCAGTGAGAAAGTTTTCTTATTTTGTAAGTATTAAGGATGAATGCCAACAGAAAAACAACAGGTTCAGAGAGCTGATTAGGCAATAAAGAAGCTGAGGAAATTCACTGTAGGTAGTAAAGGATAAATTTAGGATGCATAATAAAGGATGCACAGAAGAAAAGCACAGTTCTGGGTTCTCATATAAACAATGGTCCCTACCATTTTGCTGACCGTTACCACTCAGAAGGGATATCTTGAGACTATGACAGAAATAGGAACATGATTTATCTTCTGTGGGACTTAAGATAGTGTCTTGGAGTGACAATACCTGTAGTTGGGAGAATATTCAGGGTTACCCACATTTCTACTGCTTTCACTTTTCCACATGCCTCTATTTGTGGCCACTGTAGTAGACAGGATAGTAAGCCAGAGCCTTAGTCTAACCTCTAGGGTATTTTTCTATTGCCATATTAAGATGCATGACAACTCACTTCTAGATTAATACAGATACATCTGAACTACAGACTCAGAACAACAGCTTATCTGGGTGTCATGATAAATACTGTTCACCACAATCTACAGCTTTTCAAGAAGGAAGTGTCATGTATTTGAATACCATCTCTATAAAAATATGCATGTAACAGAAGAAGAGATCTTTTAAAAGAAAAGGGCCCTCTTGTAATTCTTTCACCAGACTTTCCTCTTGGCAATTGAGATCAGATTTTCAGTTGCTAAATATCGGTGGAGCTTCTGTCATTTCACAGCAGCTCCCCAGGAATGCCCAGAAAAGAAACTCAAAGTGAATACTGGTGGTCTCTGTCCTCACTAATTAGATAATGCCCGAGACTGTTGCTGGGAATGGGATGGTCTATACTGTTAAGTTTTTACCATGGTCTTATATCAAATAGCACCATACCAATACCTCATAGGCACACTTCTAAACCTAAGATGTTCCAGGGACCTTTGCCATGCCACTTTAAAAATGGACATGCTACCTTAAGGTCAAGGGAGAAGACAGGAATTTTCCACCAAAGAAAAGAATGAGGAGAGGGGGAAGGAAGGGAATGAATGTGAGAAGGAGATGGTTAGCATTCATTGCCATAAATCTGTACTCAAATTACATGTGAGTGTTGCAATTTCCATCCCACAGATTTTTCTCTTACCTTCCTGCCTTAGTACCCTGGAAAGTCCTATTACTCAAACACTTTCTCTTCAACTGGTCCAAGGACAGCAGCCCTTCACACATGTAATGCTCTACCTGAAATCTTGAAAATCCCTCTTTTCCACTTTACTACATCATCTGCAGCCTTCTGAGTGTAGAAGAAGCTATGGAACAAGACCAATTTTTTGCATTGTTGTTCCCTGTGCAAATGCTAGAAAAGCTAGCAAATTTCAGGAACATTCCAGTATTTACAGTATTCCAATATTCAATGAACTAAGTTTGCATTTGAGGTAGCATGTATAGAAGAACTCCACAATGACCTATAGATGGTATGCAGCCTACTCACCTATCCTAATGAGTTTATTTCTGGCTTGTCTTTTACTGTCAACTTCTAAAGACTACATGCTGAATAACACATATGCTGTGTGCCCAAAGCTTGTGTGGCAAGGGAAGGGCTGGATATACAGGTCTCACCTACTCCAGGAGACAGCTATGCAGCTGTAAACAGTAAGTCACTGGTATGTAGTAAAGAGACGAGAGATCACCAGTCTCAGCAGTTCTGAAGTGCATTTCCTTTTGTTACAGATGAGCATGACACCATCAATTGATTCAAAGGAGCATTCTAATATCCCTGTCACTCTCCACCATCCTCTAGAAATCCCATTCATTAAATGTATTACTCCTTCAAAGCCAGTGAGAAGCTTTGGTTGAATGAACGTGTGTTTGTCTGACTTACCCTCTCCAGTATTTTTGGTGACAGATTTGATCCAACTGAAATCCTGAATGCGATGAAGACTGAAGTCTTTACGCTATTAATATTTCCGTTGGTTACTTTGCAATGAAACAATAATGTAAGAAATTTCTTAAGTAGAAGAATGGACAGCAAGATGGGTTCAGTCCAAGCTAATCAAGTAAACTTCAGCAATAACATCACACACCACCAGCTCCACACTAAACAACTGAAGAAATAAATATGGTCTCCTGATACAAACTTTGACAAATATCATCCCAATAAAACTAAAGTATTTCTCCTTAAAATAAATAGCCAGTCTAGGTTCTGTATGAAGATGCTATAATTTTCTCTCATCTCATTAGATGGTGTTAGAAATCTTTCCCTTATTTCAGACACAGTTATCTCAGTGTCTAGTCAAGCCTCTTGGACATTGACTAGCCCAGCTGAGATTCTTTCCAGTTCTCCTGTTCTCTGCTCTTAGGAAAGTCCACCCAATTAACATAGCTCAGTTTATGAGCATATGAGGCCATTAAGAGTGTTGAACATTTTGTAGTTCTTACATGATTTAGTCTGCCATTTACTTGTACACGATGAAAGACCCTTTTACACAGCACTCGAATACAAATATTTTAGCTAGGTCATGCAGAAAACCTGCCCTTTTTGAGGAGCTCCAAAACAGTATCAATTACTGGCTCAATCCTAAATTGTAACACTATAGGCACTTGTACGAGTTACATTTAGCCTGCGTAAAAGTGAGTTATCCTTTTCCAACATATGTCAATATATACAAATATAATCCCATCTGTACACCAGACCTCATTCCAGTTGCTTGTTCCACTACCAGGAACAGCAACTTACTCTGTGCAAACCGGTTCCCTCCCTATTCCCTGCAGCACAGAAGAGCAGCTAGACCCATCCAAGCCTGGGGTCTGTATCTGAAACAGAGTTCCAGGACTCATGTCAAAATAGCAACACAGCCACCCAAAACTTCTTCCTAACCTCATGGACAGGGAATCCAAGGGAATTCTCTTTCTGACAGAGGTACTGCTTTGAACATATGCAAGTATATACCTTGGATTATATTGTTTGTTTTTTTGTTCTCCCCCCACCAACTTGAGAGCCGAAGAATCCACTTTGGTCCAATTTTCTCCCATTCCAGAGACGGCCTGGCTAATGTCAGAGCAGTCTTTACACACTATCCTGCATCTTCTGATCTTGAATAGAGAGGAGATTGCTTTGTAGATACANTCTGCTATAAGCATAAGAACCTTTATATTTACCTTTGGAAGTTTTATTCCTGTTGCAAAGTAAACAACAGTTGGGTAATATAATTTCAAAGGAAGTGACATTTATTTTTAAGGGGTTTTTTTTACGTACATTCCTGTAACAAAAGGAAATTTAAAGTCAACATTTTCTTCCTGGCCAAACAGCCAGGAAGATGAATAAAAGATGAATAAAATCTGAGATAAAAATAAAATTGAGATACAAATGGACCATTCTTTCTCAAAGAGCTTAGATTCCCAAATCAGAAGTAGTCTGTATGTAAATAAAGATTTAGATAGGAGGGACAAATATCTAATCTGTTCTGCAAAAGGATTGAAAATTTCTCTTAACCAGAAACTTG
>WEIV01010626.1:38004-50852 GCA_013390005.1 Calyptomena viridis | reverse complement strand
CTGTTTTTCTCTAGTATTGCTGCACCTGCAACGCTCTACCCATGTTTCTACCTTGGCTCTTCAAGTGCTTTGACAGTTTTCTTGCTGGTGAGTCTCCGTTTGTTTCCAAGGCTTTCTCCCTGTACTCTAAAGCTCCTCAGCTCTACTTCAGCTATCCCCTTCCCTGTCTCATGGCCTCCAAGATAGACTCCAATATGGCCTCATGCACAGCATCCTTGAAAGCATCAGCTTCCCAGCAGACAAGTCACTGATACAAAGTATGGCTATTTCTTTTACTTAATCCTTTTTTTTTTTTTTCAACAGAGGCACTCAGACAGCACCCACACAAAAAACTCCTTTCTTACAAATTTGAACAGTTCTCTAAGGTCAGATCTGTCTCAAGTATTTTCTTTGGTTTGATAGGTGAAGTGGGGAGCCAATGCCTAAGTTTTGGCCAAGGACATTTCACTAGAAAATGAGCAGCAATGCAGAATTTATTCAAAGATGTAGCAAGTTTTGCACAGCTGTAAAACCAAGTTTTATCACTATGAGTAACAGTGCCATCTGCTGACTCCCACTATAACCATTTTGGGAGGATTCCATGTTAGATAATTAAGCAATAAATTTTTCCAAAACCCAATATCTTTTCACAAAACCCGGCAGCCTTTAGGGTTTTTTAAAGTAATCTTTTAGGATTCTGGGGTGAAAATAATTTTCAGTATGACTTCTGAAGTCAAGAAATGCTTAGCTGTTTTCCTATGGACCTGAGAGACAGCAGTCATTTATTAAATATTGCTCTGATGTCTGTAGGATATTTGGATTACTTTATAGTATTACACAAGAATTTGAAAGCTTTGCATAGCTCTCTCTCTGATTTGCCACATCTCTGAGTTATTTTCTGGGTCTGATGCACTAAATGCTTATGTTTCCAGATGGAAGTAAGACCCTTGAGGTTTGCAGACAAACTCAAAGCAACAGTGTCTGAGCTCAGCTATTTGGAAGAGGAGCTACTAATTTTTGGAAAAATAGGGAAAAAAAAATTTTTTTTAGTTGTTATGTGCTCTGTTCACTAGTCTCAGGAGCCTAAATCCCAATTACTGGTCCCAAGGGATCCAAACATAATAGTGACTAATGCTGTTGAGATCTGTTTTAGGTGCCAGTCTCCAGTGTCCTGGTCACAGTCTCCTTCGTGTTGAGGCACATTAGCTGTTTTCATTACAATTTTTAAGCTAGTGATCAGTTATTTTTCAATCAAAATGTGCTTGATGGAGCATTCCTTTCTAAATAAGGAAGATTACCTCTATATTTGTTCTTGTCGGGAGAAAGCTTTTTGTCTACCATTCTCTTCACCACAATGCTTTTCATACAAGAGATGTTAAAAATTAACTCCTAAGAAAAACAGTAGGTAAAACTTAAAAAAAAATCCTGATGTGGGGAAACAATGCAACTGGAAGACCTGCTGAGTCAACCTAAATCCTCATGCAAATGATGGTTTATCACATATTTCTTAGCAGTACCAAAGAATTTGCCCTTCAGCCTGCTATTGCTAGGCTGATGTGGGCTTGTTTCAAACAGAGGACGCGATTTGCTTCTTCCTCAGATGTTCCTTTGCTGCCACCCCAGATGGCTGAGTAGAGTCTACAGCTTACACACTACAAAGATTTTTGCTGTGGGGCTGACATCACTATATAATGCTATCAGCAATTCTAAAATGTTATCATAACATCATGTCATTTACTAGACCCAAACTGGCAGAAAATTCAAGAAAGGCAGATTTACTTGTTTAATCTTTATTCTGTGTTAATATGACAAAGCTTGGATGGGCTAAGCATATGTAAATTAAAATGCTGAGACAAAAAATGCAGAAAATAAGGAGCAGATACTGCATACAAACTCTGCTATAAAGACTAAGAAGTTTTGGGCTTGTACACTGTTTGGCTTTGTGTGATAAGCCAAATTCTGAGATTATAAGCACCACATTGATGGCTAGAAGTGACTGTGGGAAGGTAAATAAAAGCAAATTTCTGAGAGCTATGTCTGCCAAGGAGAGATTTCACTGAAGGCTTTGGCAGAGGTTTTTGGGGCCCTGCCTGAGATGTTATTAGAGAGTTTATATGAACTATTTAGATAAGAGAAGACTGAAATTAGTAATCCCATTGGAGAGACACCTTTGTAGCTGTGAACATTAGTTTTTAAATACACTGGAGAAGGTTTATGCAGTAACTACTTCTGGATCTGCTCCACTCAAGTCAATGAGAGCTCCTCAATTTCTTCCAGTGGGTGTAGGGCAAAACAGGGCCAATATTCTTGTGTGTATATTGCTGCTTCCATCTGGTAACATGAAAGAAGGCCCTCTGCTTTTCCTTTCAGATTGGAAGAGAAAATTGGGAAGGTAGATCGAACTGTCATAATGATTTTGCTGGTAAATGAGGCAATAACCTTATCTCAGGATTCACCTTCTCCCTTTTTGGTACTGTTTGCTGTTTACAGAATTCATCGCAATTTATCAGTTTTACTCCATGTCTCTCTTGCTCTTTCAAACAGGAGAGGAAGGAGGGGTTTGATGCTTGAAGACACCCAGTTGAGTAAGTCCTACTTGAGCATCCACTACTAGTCCAGCCAAAAGTTACTTAATGTGTCTTTCAGGCTGTACCCCAGCAAGTACACCTCAGAGTGAAATATGCTACTTTCTTTGCAGTGTGACATTTCTGACTCCTGCTTAACTTACTACCCTCTGAAATTGCTAGCAGAATTCATCCCTGCAAAGCTGCTATTCATGTAATTCATATGTGTTCTTGTATTTCTGTCTTAGCCCTTACTCTTCCACATTTCATGGCATTTTGAAGGGGGTTCTCAATTCATCATAATTTTCAAATTAATTTTGATTTATAATCCTGTTCTCCAGCATATCCACAGTTCTTCCTAGCTTGGTGCAACCTGTGAATTTAATGCACTTACAATTATGTCGCCTGTGACAAGATGCTGCTCAAGATGTCTTTTGTGCTGGCACTCCAGAGATCCAGTCTGGACTGCCAGGCCAGGAAATGAGTTCTGTTCAGCATGTTCAGCAGGAAGTAGTGGGTAAGATCCAGTTCTGCCCACACAACCATATGATGGATACTGGTCGTGCTGGGAACTGTGGCAGGGCACTTCAGCTGATCTGTGATAGATCCAAGAGAAGGTTCTGGAGTCCCTCCCAGGACTGCAGGACTGTGCTAAAATCCAGTCTGGGCTTATTCATGAGACATATATACATCATTCTGCTTTGTATTATTCAGCAGTGACCCTGGGGCCATGTAGAAGTGTGTGCAGGCCAGGTGTGGGGTGGCTCTTACAGCTAGGTTTGTACATGTAATATGCACCAGAGGCTGGCCATGGACTCACAGAGGACAAAGTTCCAAGGACTTCGTCAGTGGCATGGAATCTATCTCAACATCTTCATTTCTATGATAAGTGTATGATGCTTCTCATTCAAAATTTTAGTTTTATGTGTTTTGATAAGATGGCAGAGTTAAACACTTGTTAATTTAACTGTTCTCTTCTAATTCCTCACAGAAAAATCTTTCCTGCTAGAGGTACTTTTCTGCCAAGCAGCTTCGATGCTATCTTAAGCATGACATTTGAATCCTTGCAAACCCCCATTTCTATGGTAACTTTTACAGTGGTCCACTTACTTGCTCATAGTGGTAAGATATGTTCATGTCTCCTTCCTTACCACTTCTGTTAATCCACCTGGTTTAACGTTGGCTTGCAGGACATCATTGTATACTGATTTACACTAACAAGAAACTGGTGAGCATTACAAGGATTTTAGGTACTTGCAATAATTTTTACTTGTTGAAATAGTTTCCTTTCCTTGAATTAATTATGGCTGGGATTTCATTGTTATCATTAGCATTTGAAAACTAAGAACCCTTTTTTAACCAGAAATTGAACCCTGTGGACCTCCTGTTATTCTGATGACAGGAACACAGATTCTGAGTTACTATAATACCTGTACTATTAACTGGAATTATCATGGAATCATAGAATATCCCAAATCAGAACAGACCCACAAGGGTCAGCAAAGTCTAGCTCCTGGCCCTGCACTGGACAGCCTGAAGAATCACACTAAGTGCCTCAGAGCATTGTCCAAATGCTTCTTGAACTCTGTCAGGCTTGGTGCCATGATAATTTCCCTGAGGAGCTTGTTCCAGTGCCCAGCCACCCTCTGGGTGAAGAACCTCTTCCTAACATCCAATCTAAACCTCTCCTGGCACAGCTTTATGCCATTCCCTCAGGTCCTGTCACTAGTCACCACAGAGAAGAGATCAGTGTCTGCCCCTCCTCTTCCCCTCACAAGGAAGTTGTAGAGACTGCAATGCGGTCTCCCCTCAGTTGCCTCTTCTCCAGGCTGAACAAAAAAAGTAACCTTCCCCACTCCTTATATGGCTTCCCCTTTAGACCCTTCATCATTTTGGTACACCATCCTTGGACGCTCTCCAATAGTTTTATATTCTTCTTATATTGTGGTACCCAAAAATTGATGTCACAATATAAGTTGTGTATTTTTTAACAAAATATTACAGTGGGGAAAATACAAAAGACAATGCCAACGTCAGTGTGCTGCAGAGGTGATATGGTTCTGGTACAAGTTTTTGTTTTATTTTTGGCTATTTGCTGAATTCATCCTTTTGCACTTCAGATTATACAAGACAAAAAGTCGACAAACTGACATTCTTACCTAATACCTCTGTGTGAGTTTAATTCCTGAACTTCTATTTGTAAAACTGAACACAGTTTAATCAAAAAGAAAAAATGCATCTACAATGATTAATAAATTGTGAAAAACCATTGCATATACTTTGACTAAGAAACTGCTCAAACTGGGAACTAGTCAATACTTAAAACTGAATCCAATGTATTTAATGCATGCACAAAACCTATTCAGGACCACAAAAACTAACTGTTTATTCTGGAGATTTAAAAAAAAAACCATAAAGTGAGTCAGAAACACTTGCAAACCTCTGTTGGCTCATTATTGAACCCATGAGTTTGGGATTTTTTGTTTGTCTGTTCTTGTTTCTTCACGGCATCTTCAACAGCAAAGCTTGGCCGCACTGAAGGCAGTACGCTGTGCTTTGAAGGTAGTGCCTCCCCCACATACAGGAGTACCACATCTCCACATCCCTTGTGGCTCCATCTATTTGCCATTATAGTGACCATCCATAGAGCTGGTACTGCTCCTTTATAAGTCAAATTTCCCAGCTGAGAACTCTGGGGCAAAATAGAAGACCATGGTGGGAAGACACGGAGGCAATCTTCATAGCTACTAAACTGACCCTGTTCTCTCAGTGCTCTTTCTGCACTGAAAGTCAGCGGCATTGTTGTCTGTGCGGGGATGTTGTTCAGCTGTTTGGGTCCAATGCTGCGTGCAGAGGGGCTCATCCTTGGAGCACAGCTGCATACAAAGTTATCTGTAGCGAGGAACTGGCAAGCGCAGCTCCTTGCTGCAGATGACTTCAGAAGCAGCCATGCTCCAAGGCAGCCTGGGCCTCTGTTTTTGTCCCTTTTCACTTGCTAGCAAAGTCATGAACACAAGATAATTTTTTTCAGATGTCAGCAATAGCCAGTGATTATTTCCCTGCTCACTTACAACTGTTTAGTAGCTGAATCACTTCCCAGCCAGCAATTGTGAGCTCAGAGATGGAGGCATCTGTTCATACAAACTGAGTTGTGGGAACAAATTAGCTTTGGAAAGGTGCAAGAGGGAAGGGGGAGACTCATTTTAAATACAAGTTTCTCAAGCTCTAAGACAGGCAAGACAGTCCAGGAAAATGCCTTACACCACTCTGCGATGCTGTTTGAAATGGACTTTTCAAAATCACACAGAAGCAGTTTTCGAACTCACTAATAAAAAAAAAAAACAGAACAGCAGTAAAGCTGCAGGGTTACACCTTATAGTTATCTGTTGCCAGTGTGGTTCAGATTAATTTTGTAGCTTGGCTGAAATAGTTTACCAGATTTTGTCACTAGGCAGTAGGATTTGATATTTGGTCTGGTGCAGGAAAGGTTTCATCAGTGTAAGATGATTAAGGACTCATCAGTCTGGAATTGCTGGGTTGTGCTGGCTGAGGTGCCCCTAAGCTTTTTGAGCCACTAAACAGAGAATCCTGTTGGGGTTTTTTTTTTCAATTTCTTTTGCTCTCCTATGTGGCTGTTTGCTGTATTTCCTAAATGCAACAGACTGCCTCTCAGCATCCGAGCTGACTTCCCACCCCTCCTTGTCTGATGGAAGCCTATCCAAGAACAGTCCTCACAAGCTTCCCCTAATGCTGTTATGTGGTCTGATAATAACTTCATGGACAAACACACAATCAGCCACTTAAAAGCAACTTTTATAGGGGAATAATCTATATTCCTGATGAAATATTCCCAAGGTTAATTAGAATATATTCAATTTTTCTTGTATATCTATCACAGCTTCCCTGCAAGCTGCTATAAAGCAGCACAGACCTTTACAGCTTTTACCTCTTACAGTGACAGCTTTAGTCTTGGCAAGGAATGAGCAAGAAGCAAAAAAGGAGGAGGGAGGGGGAGAAAGGAGAATTGTCAATCTTCACAGGAGCAACAATAAGAGTTTGAAGCCTTGCAGAATTCACCCTGAAACCTTACCCCTGCAGCCTTTTACACAAAATCCTTCCTTCATAGACTAATGCACATGCACACACACCACTACCACCACCCCACCACTACCATCGCCACCTACTCACCGTGCATCTTGCAGCCAGACTTAGATAACAAAAAAGACCAAACCCCCGAAAAACAAAATCCCTGAGGTCCAGCATAACTTCAGAATAAAAGAAGGGTGTATCAAAACCAGATTTTGCATTTCTTGCCCGATCTAGACAGCTTCAAGCTCTTTTGGAAAAAAATGCCCCATACATGTCTTCAGTGTGTGATTGCCCTCACCAGTGAATATATGTTAGTACTCCTGCAATCTTTTATATCTGTATGCATTAGCCAGACGCCTTGAGGGATGGCTAATGATTTCTTGCCTTCATAGAACTAATAAATATGGACATTCTGCAGTGTGGTTTGGGTTTAGGTTTGCACACATATGGGTCTGTGTTTGGTTAGGTTTGCTGGTCCCGGGACACCCTGAGTAAGAGCAAACTGCTGTGCTAGCCAGCACACACACACTGTGATGCAATTAACAGTTACCACCTTTTCCCGTTGCGGTTAAGAAGTAGAAGCTGCAAATTCAAAGTTGCTCCACTGCTGCTGTTTCTAAAACCACAGGAAGACTTGCACATGCAGCTGACAACATGAATTTTCATGGCAGCCCATGAAAAAGAGGAAAAGCTGGTGACTGTTTGTTTGCCCTGATAAAGACTCAGGAAACATGAGAGTTAAATAAAGGCAACAGGCCATACTGCTGCACTTTTTGCCACTTGGATCCAAAGGAAACAAATAATGGCAATGCTGACAACCTTTGTATAGCGAAACCTCTTCAGGGGCCTCATTTTCAGCCCATACTTCAAAGTAAGATGGTAGAGCTGTAGGATTTGGCTTTGGAGTCACAACCATGTGAAGGACAGGGCTTTGGCATGTATGAGGACTGGAGATGAAAAACTACTGTGACTTAATGTCTTCCTTCTTAATCAATTGGCTTATGAATAAAATGAAATAATACAAAAGAAAACTAAACCCATGTTCCCTTACTAGTACGTTGTACCTTCAGCAGCAGTATAAACACCTCTTTCCCTGGCTGGCAACTTTTGAAAACATAGGAAAACTATAATTTTTGTGACCTTCACGTTCCCAGAAAATTTGGCCAAATTGGCCAGACAGTTGAAAAGTGATGGGCAGAACCACTGGCCAATCTGCAGGCATCCAGGCCTTACCTCCACAGAAAATCAAGGAGCTCTTCTGCCTAAGAAGGTATTTGGAGGTATTTGGGTGATGCTCCAAAACTGAGCCAGAGCATCTGTGAGATCATACCTGAGTGTCAGCCTGTCATCCACTTTGATTCAGTATTGCAGACAAATGGACAATCAGACGTAGGATGACTCAGGAATTTTGTTAACTAGGTGGGCTTGAAATGACATCCTACAGAAAAGGACTTCGCAAACTCTGCAAGGAGCAGAGCTCTGAATTCCCATCAGCTGTCACGTGTCTGCTCAAAGGCATCAGGGCAAAGTCAAGGAGGAACTCTTAAGGTTCAAAAATGGAGGTACGGATTCACAGAGGATTGGTATTATTTCAAGCAAAACATATTATCTTACTGGACCTCGATACCCAGATATAAAAAGAAAGGTTTATTCATCTTCCACTCTTGATAAAGTTAATTAACAGATCTTAGGATAAACAGTTTATTTACTGGAGAGCCAGCTATTTATGTGATAATTACTCACTACTCATATTCAATTGATTAATCTCTAGAATAAGCTGAGGCACTGTGTGAATTGATAACAGCGGGTCATCATGGTGGGTGGGGTGCTTAGCATCCCAAAATGTCAGCTGCTCTCAAACCTGCCACCAATCACCAGGTGAAAAAAAAAAACCAACAAGAACAAAATATAAGAAAAAAGAGTATAGAGAGTGAGAAAGTCAGCACTCTGGTAGACCTCACAAATCTTTTTTATTAGGAAAAGAAAAACTATCATCTCCCCTGGAAATCTTTGGAAAGGTTAGCAGTTAATGAAGGTGAGCGAATTTGTGCTGATAAGCCAAGCTGGAACAGTACAGCACCACTACAGCCAAAAGAGCAAGAAAATCTTTATCGGTTTCCAGGAAGCCTGTTTTTTGTTAAATTGCTTTAAAACAAAATTGTATCAGGAAAGTGAACAGGAGAGTTTAGGAATTAATGTCAAAACAGAATATAAGACAACTTCCCGGTACTTGCTTGCTCTGCAAAAACGATGTGGTTTCCTCTGTCCAGATATAGCACAACTGCTTCTGCTGCACCTAAGCCACCACCACCAAATGCACACAGAAAAAAGCTGATCTGAAATGTCCTGACATTTTGAGTGTGCAGTTGAAGTTGCAGGGGATGGTCACTGGGCATTTTCAACTGTTTCTGGAGGACCTGTTTAAAGAGCATTCCTCATCCAGCATTTTGGCTGTGCAAAGCTGGGCTGCAAAGACTACTGCTGAAATACCTCAGGATGAAGAGAAGTCTCAGATGATAATAGCTGGCAATTAAATTTCTATACATGAAGTTCATATTGAATCACATAAACATTGCATATTGGTCTTCAGAGAACAATAGAGACAAAGTTATTTAAGCCAAATTTGTTGATTTATTTTATTCCTGTATATAACAACATTGTATATTTCAATACATTGAACAAAAATATAAGTGCGTACTGGAAAAACTCCTCAGATAAGAATTTATTTTATTTCTTTCCCACTGTCTTCAGTTAGTTCTTTCAGAGAAACAAAAGACTTTCTGGTCACTATACAACTGAACAAAGCAGTCACCATCCCAGCAAACTTGGCTAGAATGAGGAATTCCATGAGTATGGAACTAGGAAAGCCTAGGTTCCCAGCGATCAGTGTCAGGTAATCCCTGACTGCTCTGGCCATAAAAATTCGTGCTTTCTATATCTTTTCAGTATTCCCATCATGGATCATAAATATTTCCTAGTGTCATATATATTTTCTCACTGCTTTCATGCTTAGAGATAGTTGTTTGCATTTGCCCATAAGATATTCCTCTCTGATGACTTGTCATTAGATGTCACTAGCTCTCAAAATTGCCCAAGCACCTAAGAGGAAATGATACTCTCCTATTCTCACTAAACCAAAAAGATGAGTTTCATAGTAGATACTGCATGTCCAAGTTATTATGGAATCACCACAAAGTACAAGCATCTCTTAACTGCGTCTGAGATCATCTTTGTTAGTAACAAAGAAAATTATACCAATTAGTCAAGTGTATTTTGACAAAGCAAGTGGTTAGGGCATTAAATAAAGAATAGGAAACTAAGAACATTTCAAATGTAGATACTTATCTCTCCTTGATTTTGAGATGCATTTTTCCCCTCTTCTCCCTCATTTCTCTTGAAGTATATTTCTACTGCATTCATTAAAAATGACTGGTTATGAGAAACATAAATTATGAAACATCTGATTAGACTTACTGCTTTTAATTCAGTGTAATTTCTACACAGAAAATAGAAAAGATTAATTAATATCATAGGTAAAATTTTGTTCTCTGGATTCTGTCTTCTTTTCACTAACTTTAGATGCCCTACTCACACATATTGCACACATCCTCAGTCCAGTGTGAAGTACTTCCAGTTCTCCAGCTCCATTTCTACCCATGTTGCAGAGTTCTATGTCCTGCATCTAGCACCCCTGTAATCAATCAATCCCCCCATGCCCTTCCTGTGTCCCACTCCACCCTGCTGCCAACACCAGTGTTCAGCCTCTCAATTGCACAAAGAACAGAAAATCACTGGACAAAAAGCAGCAAATAACTGAAGCACCTAGGAGCTGTGTATGGAATGACTGGCTACTCCCTCAGTGTGGGAGCTTTCCTCCGCATATGATTTTGGCAAAACCAGCAGGAACTTAGTGTCTCTGAGATATTATCCCTCATTTGACTGAGGTGATGCAGTTGATGGAAAAGGAGAAGGGCAAGGGGAAGGAAGGAAAAGTTTAGACAAAGATTGACAGGTGGAGCTGTCACATCATCTTTGTTTTGACAGAAGAACAGACTGCCACTTCCAGCCAAATCTGAAAACATTGTATCCTCAGATGTTGTGCTGTGTTTGGTTTGTCTTTTTCTTCCCTTACTGAAAATGAAGAGGAGGGACACAGGAGAGACAGCTCCATCAGCCACACTGAAGGATGGGAAGAGAAGCCTCTCTGAAACAGAATATATGTACGCTACTACATCCACCCAACATCCATCCTGGCAGTATTTGAATGAGATGCAAAAACAAGTGAGCCTTAAAGTATTGTTCATACATAAAAATTATCACAGCCTGATTCCATTCAACACACAACCATTTTATAATTTGAAAACAAGCTATTTGGTGGCATGACAAATACAAGATGTCAAATTCTGGTTGTGCAGATATTCATTGTTCTGTTGCCATTAATACTCCTAATCTACACGAGTGGAAGTTATGTACTTGCATTAACAACCATGAACAAGACATCTGCAAGGATTACTTCTAGCAAGGCACCCACTTTCCACCTCTATTGAGATATCTCCTGGGAAAGAAGTGCTCCCAGAAGTGTCCTGGAGATGTGTGTGGAGGAGTTCTAACAGCAGTGCAATGCAGTCTGAGGCAGAGTAGAGAGAATGCTTGGAAACAAGAACTATTCCAGCATCTAACCACACTGCTCTTGGGTTTTTTCATTACTGGGAGGAATAGGTGAAGATGAACGGAACAGTGAAGTTCTTCATAGACACATGGGAAGAGAAGGCCCCCATTGCCCTGCCCTATTAGTGCTCTAAGGACAAGGCAAAGCAATCCACTGTGTGGCTTTCCTCTCTTGTTATGGCTTTTTTTCTGTGCTTGTCCTCAGAACTTCTTCCTGTCACCCCTGGTCTGGTTCTCACAGAAATGAATCATGCACTATGCATACTGCATATCCCCGGGCAAAATGTCTCATGGAAATACAATCACAGTTTAGTCACAGTTTGAATTATATCTACTCAGGCACACACTGGGGGAGGGGGTGGTGTTGTTGATTTGTTTGTTTGTTGTATATATACTGGCTGTTAATTTTTATTGCCTGTAAACTTTCTCTCTATAAAATCTGTGTGAAAGCTGGACTACCATGTTAAAGGAAAGTTACCAGATGGGGAAAATATGGTTGATTAAAGTGGCTGTTTCCATGTTTGCTCAGTGTTGTGACACATCTTCACATTGGGTAAGGTGATTGGCAGAGAAACAACAGCAGTGAGCACTGATGAGTGTATGCATCATGTATAAATGCCTGGAGCTGACTAGGGCTTGGTTTCACAAACTTCACAGAGCTCCTGAGCCTGATTTATTGTAGATTTCTCTGCAATAATGAAGAGATTTAAAAAAGTAATGCATAAATAAGTGTCATAGTTCCTGCTTTAGACTACTGGATGCAAAATGAAGAAAAAGCAGGGAAACTGTCTCATGCTGGGAATTAAGGTTATTTTAACATTATAGATACTCTACAGAAGGTACAATCCTATTTATTTCTGTGTGTATTAGCTTCCTTCTTTCCATTGCAGGAAGGAAGGATGGTTTTCTCATTAAACCCGAGTTTCCTGATTTATCACAGACATTGAGTAGGATCTGGAGCTCATCCCATCTCCTGTTCCTTCAGCACTCTACCTATAAAATATGGATAACACTTCTCCCTTAGTCTTAAACCTTGCATGTTTTGAGTGCAGTTTATGCCATGCATGTGTGTGTTTGTAGACATATACTGAGAAATATACAGCCTGATTTTTCTGTCCACTAGCTGGTATTATAAAGTGAGAATAAACAGATTTCAGTAAGGAGTAAGCATGGTGGACAATTCATTAACTCAACCACTAGTCTACAATGTGATGCATCTGGTTCCTCCCACAAATCAGTGGTAACGTGGAAGGATCCAAAAACTCAGCAGTGGAAATCAGATATAATAATGAGGTGGAAGGTTCCCCCCAAGTTGCTGAGTTGCATGCAGTGGTCAGGGCTTTTGAAAGGTTTCCGGAACCATTCAACCTTGTCACAGATTCAGCTTATGTGGCAGGGGTTGTCCAAAGAGCAGAAGATTCAGTCCTAGGGGAAACCCCAAATCAAAAAATATATGACTTGATCTCGAGACTAGTATATCTGATTTCCCGTCAAGATCAACCATATTATGTAATGCACACCAGATCTCACACAGGGCTTCCAGGCTTC
>WEIV01010626.1:18249-37366 GCA_013390005.1 Calyptomena viridis | reverse complement strand
TGTAGCAGTGTATAATTCATATTTATCATATGTTTATATGTTCTTATGTATGGTTCTGTTACTAGAAGTTCCAACCGCACCTCCCTGGACCTAGGGGCGGGACCCCTCCCCTCTGATCACCCCCACTTTCCCCCTTCCCATTGGTCCTGTCCCTTGACCCTTCCCTGTACCCTGAGGCCCTATAAAACCCTCTACCGACAGGAAGTGGAGAGACTTGCTTCCAGATCCCCTTGGACTTTGTATCTCTCTGGAGCTCTCTGAGCTACAGAGGACAATAAACCAAATTACATCTGGAAAGCAGGCTCGCTTGTGGCCCCTTCACCCTTCGCTTGGAAGCCTCCCTGGTCTGGGGAAGCCGGCAGAACCCAGCTGGACCCAGGATTAGACTACGGACTGCTTCATTTCGTGGTTCCCTGACCAGGAATCAAACCCGGGCCGCAGCGGTGAGAGCGCCAAATACTAACCACTAGACCACCAGAGACACAAATTAAACCTGTAAGCAGTGGTTCCCAGGATGTGCCACAGCTAGCAGAGATGTTATGACATGTTTCAAGAAGATTTGCACCTCGGCATATTTAAACATTTTAAAAGGGCTTGTTGAGAAGACACAACCATTAGCCAAACCTAGCCAGTGGGATGGAAAGCCCAGACACAACCCTACCTAACCTGTTCCCTGAGTGCAGACGCCCACGTGCTGGTTATCCAGGTGCTGTTGGACGTTTTCATTCTGTGACACAGAGAGAGAATGGCAGCTGGTCCCATCATCACTGCATTCCTTATGGCAGGCATTGCTCCAATCCTTGTGGATGCAGTACCAGCTGCTTCTTGTCTCACATGCATCCTGAAAAAGCCTGTTTTTCAGCCTTTCAGTCTGTATCCAGTCATTTTCTTCCTGCATCAATAGTCTTTCATCATTCAACTCTGGTCTGAGATCCTTTATTCACAGCATCTAACCTAGAGCTAGTCTTTTCTTTGGCTCAAAATATACCCTGATCTCAAGGCAAAAGCTTCTGAGGTATACTTCATATTCATTGCTGGCCTGAGGCAAGGCTTATTTTCACATGGTCCCTTCACCAGGCCTCACTCACTTTCTCCATCAACTTTCTCCTGATAAGGCCCAGGTTCCATGGAATGCCCTAGCTCATTCAAGAATTGAGCTTTTTCTTAGCTAAGGTCAGGAAAGAGGTCCCACAGAGGTTCCCCTTGCTGGTTGGCACGTCACTGCATGGGGCAGACACATGAAGCACGCAAGAAGCAGAGCCAGGGCAGAGTGGGGAATTGTGGAGGTATTTAGACAAGAGTCCTTTCTGAGCCAAAGAGACCTCAGGTTTGTATTGAGGAGGGGTAAGGTCACCATTGAATCTCAACTGACTCTTGATATTGCGACCAGCCTGACATGAAATCCAACCCTGCAGCACCGAAGCCTTCTACATTCGTGAGCTGCTGATTACAGCTTCTCTAGGAGCACCTACACATTGCTGAATTCACAGAAGGGAATTAATTAGGTTGTTTTATGGTGAATTAAGTCGTTGGATAACCCTGTAGGGACTGACTGAAAACAAAAGGCCTTACTCCCTGGTCCTGCATTTGCATCCAGTTATTGCAACTGCAGTGAGCAAAGCCCTTGGGTAACGAAATCAGCTACAATGAAAGAAGAAGAAAAGTATTGGTAGTTCTTGCAGGGAACACTTGCAGAGAGGGAAGATGCTCTCGAAATGCATCAAAAGCTGCACTGGACATGTACGCACTGTGCAGCAAAAAGCTCTTCCCTTGGGAAGAATTGAGGAACAAGGTAAATCTAGTGGGGATGAGATTAAGATGCATTTCAGACTTCCTATAATGCAGTAACAAAGTGAAACTTGACTGAAAGATTATGGTGGCACAAGTTCTTGAATTTCCCAAACAAAAATTAAAGTGAAATAAGGACTAACAACCCAGAATTTAAGTGTTAAGAACATTAGTGCTAAGTTGATGTGATTATTGGTAGACCTCACTGTACAATTTGAGAAACTTTTGCTGTTAAGGGAGGATCATTATCCTGGTGGCTTCATGACAGTCTTTTGCTTGCAGACTCAGAGGCAGCACAAACATCAAACAGACGTAGCCCAAAAGCAGGTGCTGAGACTGGCGCTAGTGCAAGGGGTGTTTCTAACGGACATGAATTTCTTTCCATTTTTGTCACCAATGTTTTTGCTCCCTAAGTCCTACTTAACATCCCAAGAGCTACACTGCCTGGTGAAAGGCTTTGCACTACATAATCAGTTACAGAGGACTAACCAACAATGTGAAAACCATGGTGATGGATTTTATTTTAAATATTCCTACAAGTGGCAGAATAATCAGATTTGCTCTGGTGTGATAATTTATGAGCTAGCTGACAGGTGACAGTTTATGATCTTTACTTAGAGGTCATGAAGTGCTTTCTGCCAAAACTATCAGCCCTTCAGATATTTTTTAACTTGTGTAATCTAGGCTTTCCCTCCTGGGCTTGTTAGCAAAGGATGCCTGCCTACTGTAGGCATGTTCAAAAAGGAAAGATATAGTATGGGATAATTTTTGTGGAAGAAAATGAAAAGAAATGCAATTTAACTTGAATGTCAGGCAAAAAAAAATACATTTCAAGGGAGGCTTTGTCATCACAGCAATTGAATATTCAAATGTAGCCACTGGCCAAGAATTCAATTACTAAGGTGTCCCCTTTTTGGTCATACCTTTGGGGTTGGATATGCAGAGGACACCTTTACCTTGACAATTCTCTCTCAGTCTCTCTGAAAACATTAGCTAAAGCTTTTGACAAGCATCACACTACTGGTGCTTCTGTTTGTATTTCTTCTCTGGGCGTCCATGAAAGGCAGCTTTCTAAGCTGAAAATTCTAGTCTGTAGCTCTTTGCTCAGCCCAGGGCTGGTGCTCTGGACATAAGACTTTCCTCCAGGGATCACTCTGCCGTTTTTAGGAAAACCAAGCAGCTGCATGTTGCACAAAACCAGACAATCCAGGCACTCTAACTCCAGATGCCATGCAGCATGAATTTACTGCCATATACCAAGAGTAGAACCTTTTTCCCCAAGTTCAGAGCACAATCTGTTCTGTTTCCAGGTACATTTAGGCTACACAGATAAGGATTTGGCAGAACACCCTTGACCTTGCCATGATGTTTTCAAAATGTTTACTGAATTTCAACGAAAAAGAGACACATTCTGTTCGGAAATAACCCGGAGAAGGAGTATAACATTGCTCTGGTGATAGCAGTGTTAAAATACCACTACAAATACAAAAAAAAAAAAAAAAAAAAATCAAAGTAAATTTGCGTTTTACAGCACTGCAGGAATTGATTAAATGTATGCCTATTGATAAAGTACTCTGCTCTCTCTGCTGTTGAGGAAGGTCCTGCAGACAGGACTCCAGTTGGCTGTTCCACAGCAAATAGTGCTGCTCACATTGGCAGGACCTCCCTGGGTTTAATCAGACCACGTCAGTGGTTTAATCAGTGCCACGTCTGTGGCACGGCCTCTCCTCATCAGCACTGTCCTCATGGGGAAAGAGTGCTTCAAATCTCAGCCGGAAGCTGTGTGAGCAAAAACCTTTCCACTTTTGCTCTGAAGAGAGAAAGCCTGCACCGTGTCCAGGCAGAACTGACAGCATCTGTGAGCCCTTCCCTGCCTCTTGCCACATCTCATCTGTGGACAAGCGGACAATTCAGCCTTTCAGCCCACCCATTCAGCTTTTCTGCAGCACGGCTAAATGCCAATTGCCCTGTGGCAACTTGCTCATTGCACCCTTGAGGCAAACCCTGCTGAAATCCCGAGGTGACCTGCTGCCATCCCCTGACTCCCCACAGCTGGGACTGAAACAACCCCACCCTCCTAAAAATACGCTCCTTGCTAGCCTGAGAATATCCCTTTTGAGAGTTGCTTTTTCGTGATCTCATTTATTTCCCATCACTGTGGCTGTGATTACTCTCCCTCAAACCCTCTCTCTCTCCTACCAGCATGCCTTGCCTAATTCCTCCCGCGACATTATCAGCCGGGCTGATGCGCAGCTGAGCTCCCTATTACTGCTGACGCAGGCGGGCTGACAAATGAAAGCACGAGCATGAGCCCCGCTGGGTCTGCTTTTGCGAGAAGCGGGAGAGGGAGGGTGACGGGGCTGGCAAATAGCAAGAGCTGGCGGCTCTTGATCCCCCTTCCCTTTGTGGCTCCGGGCGCAGAGAGATTCAGGGGAAAGACTCATATGCTTCACTGCTCTCAGCTTGCCAAGAGCCCCTGACTACCTGGCTGATCTGAGCCCTGCCCAGCGCCCTGTTTCACAGCCAACTGGCAGCTTCGCAAAGGGATTCAGTGCTTTTCATTAGGTTTTTTGTTGGTTAGTTTTTTTCCTGTGCATTCCCCTCTAGGATAAAGAAATATGCATGGCATGACTGCCCAAGGCCTGCTCTAGCAGAAAACACTGTGAGGCGGTGGCAAGTGAAGTGCCATTTGAAAAACAAAGCATGCTCTTCGTTTGTCTCCGTAGAAGAGGGACTGGATCTTCCAATTTTCACTGCCCATTGTGGGAGCAAGGCTACAAGGCCATGTAGCTCCACTTCCTCCATCTACCAGCTCCAACTCTTGTGATTTAAGCACTTGGGATTTTTCTTAAGTCTCAGTCCTTGGCATCAGCTGAAGATATGGTAAGTTCACCTCTGTCCTAAAAGAAAGGTGGGTTTCCAGTTCTGTACTTGAAAATGTGCAGTGAGTAATTACTGTCAGTAATTTTACAACATGATGATTCCTAGGTGACTAGATGCAGTCTGTTTTCCCTCAAAAACCAGCACAACACCTTGAGCTGGGTTTGTTGTGATGAGCTGCCAGAAAGTCACAACAGGCAAATTTTACATAACCAGCCAGTATTTCTCCACTCCACTTTGTTACCAGCTTTGTTACCACCTTTCCCTGTGTGTTCATCTGCTAGTGATGCTTCTGGTGAGAAAATGTTTCTTCTTTTGTATTTGACTAATTACAAGAGAATGATTATGTTTATGCTCTGTTTCACTAATAAATCTGGATTTATGTCTGAAAGAAGGCAAAAAAGTTTTGGGGAAATCTACTCTAAAATGCAAAAATATTGAATGACCATTCCTTAAATGGACACATTACACAATAAAACAAGTAAATAAAGCTTTGAACAGCCTTTTGTGCTGCAAAATTTTCACTTAACTCCTGTGCAGCAAGGTGATGCTGGTGGTCACTGTACCCAAGCAGACAGACCCTTTCTGTATCCCATCACAAAGACAGAAAAACCTCAGTCAGAGAGCCATTAGTGTCTGCTTAGCTGTCATGGGCTCATATTATTTTCCATTAGCCTAAATAAAAGAAATCCCGCAAGGACCAAAGTTAAACCAAGCATTACTACATGCATTGTGCATTAGGTTGTTAAAGTGTGGCAGAAACAAAACGTGTGGCCCAGTGCTCTTTATGGAAACCAGTGAGCAGATGGTGGCCCTTGGGGTGTGATCGAGTGGTTTTGTTTCACCACTAGATGACACTCGTGCCTCTTGAAAAGTCCCCTGCCACCCCCACCGTGGCTGCAGGTCGCAGAAATGTTGAAATCTGAAATTAACCTGGCTCCAGGTGGAAGCTCCCTGAGCGCCTCTCAGACACAGTCACTGCTTGATTAATTGCAAGTGGTTACCCATTAGGAAGCCTCACCTTATTATTTGGCAAAAGCAAAGTAGAGGAAAAAAAGATTATTTCACTTTACAAATTTTGGTTTCCCTCCCAACAGAAGCAAGGTAGTGTGCACTCCGTAAGAGGGCTTCTCTTAATGAATTGTGGAGCCTAGCTATGGATTAGTGAGATAAGGCACTGAGCTAATTGTCAAAAGTATGGTATGCTCAGGGCCCAGGTCCTGCATGACCCCAGACTCACTCTGAAACCGTGGCCATGCTGTGCTTCACACCTAACAACACCTTCAGAAAGCCACAGGGTTTATGTGGTATTACAGCTAGTACCCAAATTACTCTCTGTGCAACTAGGACAACTCCTTGCCAACCAGCCCTCTCAGGGGACAGAAATCATTCCTGTGCTCAAATACCATAGGGTAACATGCTGTAGCCACCACTACAATGGAAAACTTTTTGACTAACACTCTTCATTCGGCTTCAGTGCTTGGTTATTCGATAATGGAAATTTTAGAAAGAGGAGACAGTAAAAAAAAAAAGAGTCTGAGATTAAACAAGTCAGTAATAAAAAGTCCAAGATTAAAATGCTGGTATGGCTTTAGGTTAACACAGCCATCATGTAGTAGAGCATTATATAGGACAAAGGAAAGTGTAGAACGTGGTGTTTAAGGACAGCTATAATTATATTTCTGAAAACTCTCCATGAAAAAATGTCCATATACTTCTTGTGGAGATACATGCTCATTGATGCCCAAACAAATACCAAAGGGATGAAGATTGCAGTTCTCCCAGAAATAAGAGGAAGAACATTCAAATACAGCCCGAGATGGCAGCCCTACGCCACCCTCTGATCGACTTTAACAGGCTGGTAGTGCCATGCAGAATCCCACGAGATTGTATTTGCACAGCTCTGCTTGCAAGATGACACATTTATGTTTTTTATGGCTTAGCAAGTGATTATAAAGATAATGGGGGCAATTTGTCAGCAAGCTAACCTTTAGAGAAACTTCCAAATATGATCTTCTCACATTGTGCATCTTAACATGAATAATGACAGTGTCATGAATTTTGCTTTTGCAAGTTTTCCTTATCTTATGGTCTTTATTTCCTCTTTTTCTACAAAAATGGAAAGCTACTTCCCAAACACATTTCCTTGCTTGCAATGCTGGCCAGGCAATTAACAACTTCACCCACAATCAATACGTAGAGTTTTCCTGAGTGTATAATACTGTAGGTAAGGAGATGAAGATAGATTTTTCCCATGTAAGCTTTCCACAATAACCTCTAGTATTTAGTTCTCTTGAAGTAAATCTGCTTACCTCCTTTTAATCATGATGATGAAATCAATTAAATACATTTTACTTGTCTGCACAAAAACTAATGAGAAGAAGATTTACAGGCAAGCAGGGTATTCTTGGTACTGAATTATTGGATGGAGACTTGAGCCAGCCCCTACTCTGGCAGACTGAAAAGTCTAGTTAAGACTTTTACAATGCTGAGCGAGTCTGAAGATATGCCAGACCACCAGTCCCTTAAACCTTACTTTGTTCCTGTGACAGAACAAAGCAAAGGCTGTACATTTGTTTAGACCTATTACCATATGTAGGGGAAACCAGTTCATTCTAGGGAAGCAATTTACAGGAACAGCTTGTTCACTTTCGGACAAACAGTGCTGTCTATGAGAGCCCCATCTCAAGCACAGCCCCTGCTGACTTCAGTGGGAATCTGGTATGAGTCAAAAGTGGAGGCTCAGTGGTGGTCTGTGGAGAAGCATAATCATAATTATAGCAAGGATTATAATTGGAGACTTGCAAAGTCAATCAGCTTGCTTCTGTTAATATCAATAGCTGTCTGGTGGCTAAATTGCCTAGACTAATGCCTTTTTAACACCTCAGCCATAAGACTCATCATTAGACAAATGCCATATCCTAATATATACCGCAGCTTAAACACAATGAGAGTTTCAATCTGTTTTTTAATTTCTGTGATATTCTGTCTTGTTGCCCACATACTGGGAAAAAAGTTTATTGTAGGCAGAAGACTGCACGGACTGTTCCCCATCAGAAGGTTCTTGCAGTGATGGGCTCCTGCAGACCTTTGGTGCATGATGACATTTGAAAAATAAGCAACAAACAAAACTTAAACCAAATGTTTGCTGCAGCTCAAAAATTTGCTGAAAGAAATTAGCATACTAATATGTATCAGATTCATAAACAGAAGGAAAAGGTCAATCAGCATCCCATGTTATGATCCAGCTGACTTGCACAGCTACTCAGTCCGTGCAAGAGTACTTGGAGGGGAGAAAACAGAAATTGCTTATCTCAATCCCCAGTTTTCCTCTTGTACAACATGCAGAGTGTGAATTTAGCGTTCCAGCTGAAGAACCTGTCCAGGGTCAAGGAGATGCATATCCAGTGTTGATGACACTTTTGGTGTGTCTGCATTCCAGCCAAGGGCCTTCAGGTCATGCCTCTCATTGGTGCAGGCAGGGTCAGTGCCACTGAATAGCACTCTGAAGTTGTCTGGAATATTTTTATGCTTGTTCAATCCCTGGATCTGTTTCAAAAGGCAAGTGTTGTGCTTGGCAATGGCAGTCAGTGTTTTCAGAGTCAGGCTGCACCAGGAGTTAATTCGAACTGGCCTTATTTTCAGTGCCCCAATTTGAAGCAAGTTCCTCAGCTCCTCACAAACTCAAGACATTTTTAGTTAGAGACCTACCTTTTGGTAACTGATTGGGAACATTATGACCTGCCTTTAAACTGTAATGTGTTACAAAATTAGAGGGACAATTTATGGGACAGCAGATACTTCCCTCTGCAAGTTTCCGACTCCCCAGTGCATTATATCCATATAATGAGTCAATAAAACAAGTCACAGCTACAGCACAATGAATGTCAAGAGGCACAATGGACGGCAGGTATTTTTAATGATTTACTCTATCAGCCTCCTGAACAAGCACTTTTACTTTCTCGAAGTTCACTGTACTACACTGTACGAGGTAAGTGAGCCTCAGTATTTCGGCTGCACCTCCTCTACTGCAGCGAGATCAATACCATGCACCGATGTTAGACTTGCTGGGGAAGGAAGGTCAACAGAGTTAAGCGTCATCTGGCCCGAGGACAAGTCCTGAGAACAAAGAGCGAAAAGCCCAAAGACAGAAAAGCTCAAAGGCTTGAGGTAACTCAGGCTGGACACAGCCAGCACCTTAATTCCCAGGTGTTGGCAGCAGTGAGGATTTGCCCACTGGTCAGCTGAGCTGGGCTGAGGCCTGTCGCGGAGCGGTTACACACTCCGTCTTTAAAAGGGCAAACAGGCTGAAAGCCACGCAAAATCCTTCCAGTTCACACAGAGTCCTTCTCTTTCAAGAAAGCAGAATAGGGACAGATGGGGCACAGCTCTGCAGGGCCCAGATAAAAGCACGGGGTTTTGTTACTCTGCAGACCAGTGCCTCCCAGTTATTATTTTTTACATTATTTATAGAGCTACTCAAAACCGAGTACACATTTTGCTGTGGGGGAAATAAAAGACTAAATAGACAGCTATCCTTGCCTTCAGCCTCTCGGAAATAAGCCAAGATCAGCGAGAAATTCAGCATTTCTCTCCTGTAGCCCCAAACTGCGGAGAGACCTTGTTTGGTCGCGCCCGGCCAGGGGACAGCTTGAAGCGGGAAGCCCCCTGGGTTCCCGCGTTTGCAGCGGGGTGGCTGAGCAGGGATGGCAGCGATCCATGGGAAAGAGGGCTGCCACAGCATCACCCCCGCGCTGCCACAGCATCACCCCCGCGCTGCCCGCCCCGCTCGGTCAGTGGCGGCGCCGGCACAGAAACACCGCCCTCTAGCGAGCACAGCGCCGAGAGGAAACATCAGCATCAGAGCTACACGGGAACATCACAAGCGTTAATAAGCTAAATACCCTCTTAATTACCTTATCCACAAGTATATTACCTGTTCGCACTGACACGATTCTTATCTCGTTTTAAAAATTCCCCCAGGCAACAATCATGATTATGAATTTTTAAAAGTGGCTGAATGACTCAGCCTACAGGTTTAGTTGGCCAGAGTTATGCATCCCCTGTATACAATCTGTACTATCTTTCATGTATAAAAGCATTGCGAAACAATCTTTCTTTAGTTTTCTATTTAAATTCATTTGCATTCTAACCATATTACTTCCCATACAGCCACACCGCTACCAGGGTTACAGTATGACAGCAGCACTGAATACAGTGGAACCTGTAAAAAAGGATGGAGTAAGGAGATTTTGCATCCTGTAGTATCTGAAAGCAAAGTACTTAATTGGGCTGTCAAGAGTGCTATCTCACAATGTCCTGCTCTGTGTATCCCACTAGTGAACTCTTGGCCTCTAGCAAAACTCCAGCTGAATGCCACCGAGCAGGGACTTTATCTTATAAAAAAGTCTCACACTTTATTTGTAATTGTTCTGCACTGCAGACCAGCACTGTTGTACCCGTGCTGACTGTGTGTTAAATTATAGCAATGACATACTCAGCACACATGTTCTAGATAGATGTGCTAGAGGGAAAATAATAGACCTCTGGCTCAGGCTAAGTTTAGTGAGAAGACTGAAAATAGAATAATACCTCATCTTGACTTACTTGTCTCTGAATCCAATTTGTACGACAGGGTTGTACATCCTTCTCATCTTAGCCAGGTTTCCATGATTTTCCAGATTTCCATGATTTTCCTAGATTTTTTTGTTGTTGTTTTGAGGTAAATAAATCAGAGTCTTTAAGAGAAAGCAGATATGGAAATAGACAAACACACTAAACAGAACTTAAATATCTCAGTCTATGCATAAATGGTATTTCAGAGCATCAATTATCAAAACAGTTTCCATCTGCAACATCACAGCTGCAATGTGTTAAGCCAGTAATATTTACGGGAGAATAAAAGAAAACACTCAAAAAAGCTAAGTTATCAATGAAGTCATTACCAGTGAAACTCGTAAAGGCTAAATAGTTTAGGTGAAAGTCGTTTAAGCAAATCTGAGAAATGTGCTTTCAGGAAACTCACCTTTTCCACTGGAACAATGGAAAAGCATTCCTTTGCTTTTCCTAATGCTTTTGATGATGACTGGGAATTGCTGTGGAACTCATTCTATCAAGAAGTAAGGAGAAAGCGAGGGGAAGTTTCTCATTCCTTCATTAGCTTAACTTCCAACATTCCCGCATGCCACATTTTTGTGGTGTAAGAAAGGACTACAAGCATTGCTTTAGGCACCTTTGACTAATTTTTAGTCCTTTATCTTTCTCCAGTTCTGAAGAGTCAAATTTTTTATAGGGTATGTAAAACTCTGTGATAAAAAGGCTTTCATTCCTTGGTATAACCTGGATGGACTTGGGGACTTGGCTTTAGTCTTTTCTGGAATTGATATCTAGGACACTACGGGCCACAGTCAGTTATCTCTTTTTAGCAAAACACTTTCTTTATATGACTTATTAGCAAGTTGAACCTTACCAAAGTCCCTGAATATGCAGCTGCTGCATCCCTCCTTGTATGTTCCAGCTTTGCAATGAGTTGGCTTGTACAAGGAGTCAGGATCTCTCTTGCCCTATACTCGGTCTTATGAGCATTTCATGCTATCTGGGAAAGATATCTGTGATGTCCTGTCTGTGGGCACACACCCATTCAATTCAGCTTTCTCAAGGTGAGGGAAGAGAAGCCTGGGTATTGCATTCCATGGATTGTGCTCCACCCACTGAACTCCCATTTGCAAGGCAAAGACCTGTCATGTGCCCATGGAAGAGTGAGCACTTTGGTGCTTCCCCTCAGGGAGACTGAAGTGTTGGGCAGAGGAGCTCACATTTCAGAGAGGAGTGTGCATCCAGATCTGACCTGAAGAGACATGTCCTGGCTACACTTGAGTCTGTACATTATCTCATTCCCAGAATAGCCTGCCAGTCCCTGAACTGCTGTCTGTAATGACATTCTTATTGCCAGAGAAATCAAAGGTCCTGAGTCCATGTGACCACTCCCACTAATACTTTCTCTTATTTTGGCTAGTAACTGTCGCGGTCGGGACGGCCAGAGCGACATTAATTACACGTTTGCTGCGTGTTCATGGGTGCCGAAATGTAACAATTTATTGTTTACAGAATAGACATTTATACACATCAGAAGGTTTGCATATTCTAACATAATTGGTAGAAAGTTATCTACCTACTTCACTATTGGCTGAAAGCACAACACTTGCACTCTGCCCATCTCCGCTGCCCCTTCTGTCTCTAGGCAGGCAAAGATGCATGCCTATCTCCGATAAGTAACATCTTCACTGCATCTTCCTTTTGTCCTATTGTCTCACTTCATATAATGCAAATTATTTCCTCTCCTTCTCTGGCTTTCTGGTTCTCTCCTCTCTTTGTCCTCCTTTGAGATGGAGGACAACAACATCTTGTTTTTCTGCAAACAAGGATATTTAAATCATTGAAACATTACCTGACTGTGAATTTATTAGGACTGATTCAAGAAATGAATGAGAGGAAAAAGGGTTTTTGCAAATGAGATTTCTTCATTCTGCAAAATGCCATGTGATTATGCAAAGCTGTTCTCTTATGTTTTTTGCCAGACAAAATATGTAGACACTTATCTTGCCTTTTGGAGGGGAAATGCTGTGCATGTGCATAAATACTGTCTCTTCCTTGAATTAAAATGAGACCTTACAGAGTGGGTAAATTGCACAGTGCTGGGGTGAGCAGACTGGCAGCTCAGAACTGAGCCTGGTTTCACAGCACATTGCTTGTCTCAGCAGTGAGGCAACCTGGAACAGGCTTGGTCTGGTTTTTAGTCTCTAACTCATTGTGTAAATGCCAGCCAAATTAAAGCAAAGCAGATGGGACAAGTAATTTGAAGATTAATGAAGCTACTTATATTAAAAATTAACTGTAGATATGTATTTTAAAGAAAGAGATCCCTTCTAATTCAGAATAGCTGGTCAAAAGAAAAGGCTCAAGCAGTGAAAACTGCTAAAGCTTAGCAGAACACACCTACAAAGAATTATTACAAGTGACTAACTCTTTACAGACTTAATCCCCATTAAACAGAATTATCAGGTCAAAGACTTATTTTCTTTCTCAGGTACGTGTGTCACACTGTGAATCCGCAGCTTTTCCTAAAATGTGGAATAATTGAACTCTGAGAAATTCTTTAGAGATTATCCACAATGCAATCTAACATGTTCTGATTCTCCTGTGACATTTGCAGTTTTCATCCAAACTTTTATAAATTTCTACTGAATAGTGGCATTTTCCTCTTTATAACTGGCTATATGTCAATTGAGAGAGGAAAGAGTATCAGGAAAGAGTACAATAAATAAATTCTTTTTGTTTTACCACTACAAAAAATGCAACTCAACCTTAAATAATATCTAAATCAATATTCAAAATTCCAGTCAATCACCATGTATAATTGTAAAATATTTCCCAGTATTGCCCTAAACTCTGAACTCACCAGGTTTCTCAAACTGCATGGCTGGTCCATAGGAGAAAAGCCAGGTTTGTCTCTCACATGCCACTGTGCTGGTTCCTGAAACTGCTTCTTTTTGTGCAAATCCTCAGTGATCATTAGATACTAACAGACTGTTCAACAGTGCTTTAAATGCAGAGATCGGAATTAGCTTTGTATTTGGTTCATGAGTTTGGAGACACTTAAGATGTGGGGGAATCAAACAAAAATAAAATAAAATCTTACCATAATATTGGAGACTGGCTCTGTAAGAAGCACACAGTCTTCTGCCAGAGATAGATTAGTATTTCTGAACTGTTGGGATACCCCATTCTCTTTATCCATGTAAAGAATTGGCTATTATCATACTCTTCAGAAGTCAGACTTGGAATTTCAGGGGAGAAGTACGCAACTCTCTAAGTCACAAAACAACTAAATGCAACCTTTGGAGATCAACATAATTATATGTACTCTTTGTCATACACAGAGTTCTTCCATGAACAAAAATAAGAGGCTGTGTAACTAACAAATTGTGCAAAAATTTTCAGGGAGGATTTTGTATATGAAATGTTAGAAGGCAACTGTTCAACCCCTGCTTCCACTCCCCAAAACCCTCCCTTCTATGACATGAGGCCAATGGATACCTGCTATAGTATTCATTGATGCAAACATTGCACCTCCAAAACTACTGCCATCGTAAAAGATCAAGCAATCATGTCTTGACTTAGAAAAGCTTTCCCTGTCTATTCTGTTCTGTGAAGTGCTTGACCCAGTGTTTGAGATTTTTGCTGAAGTTCTTCACTGAGAAAGCATATAATTTAAAGCTATCCGAATTCCAGAACTTTTATTACAGTAAATTTCTTTCATATAAAGGTTGGTTAAATTTTATAAAATCTTGGTGCTTAAAAATTGGTTTACTCCTAGAGGGAAAAAAATCAAACATGTTTTGTCCATGTGAATACATAATTTGACTGTTGGGCAACTTGGTCTACAAACTGGAGGCAACAATCCTATTGATTACAACACAACATATAGGTTTTTTTGTTTCCTTACAGTGAAGTACTAAACATGATGGTTCCTTAAATTACTGCGAACTGCTGTTTTGAAATACAGTTACATTTTGTTTCAATTTTTGTGTATCTTCCCCACTAACTTAGCCTGTAATACAGTGCACCACATAAAAAGCTGTTGTGTTGGTGTAAAACTGATGCATAGGAAATTTCATCAGTTGTCTGTTTCTGGGTCCTATGTATGTAAATTCTTTGTAACAATCCAAACAAGGACTTTTCTCTCCCAGGCTCCATTATGAGGTAAGTGAATATTTTGTTCTTCTGGAACATGCTCAGGGATTTAGTAAAACTGTTACTGTGCTTCTCTTAAAACATTACATACTCCAAAGTACATGAAATTAAACAGTGTGACAGTAATTCCCTCCATCATATCTGTGTTGCTGAGGTGATAAACGAGCCAAAAGAGATATTCACAAACCACACAGCAGATTTCAACGATGTCACATTACTCTTCAAAATGAGAAAATTACAAAACTTAGAATCGTGTTTAACATCAGAACAAGATTTGACAATGTAGATCAGACTACACTGTGTCTGAGTTTGTCAGTTGATAGCTGATTACATGTAGGGATGGGTTGTGATCATGCAGGTTATTAGCTGAATGTTTGACATTTAGATGTCGATAATGCTGGCTTTTGGAATTGGATTGATTTTCACAACAGAATGTGATTATAGTGCTTGCAGTGACATGAAGAACAGAACTTCAGCTTGATCTTCCTCTACAGAAGCTCATTAGAGATTCACATGAGAAGACAACCAACACGTGCTATTGCCATGGAAACAAGATGGAATATTATGAAGCAGTATATCCCATATTCCAAAATAGAAAGGACAAAGAGCAATTATAGCAAAAGACTGACAGGCTTTTTATTTGCAGCCTGTGTGGGTCAAAGCAAAACTTAGCTCCTGCTCTTTGAAATAAAAATCACTGGTGCAGTTTTAGGACTCTGGTTTCAATTCTTCATTTTCAAACACGAGAACTCAAGCTAGTTAATTTAGTTTATGATGTATGGCAGGAAGGAGGCATTGGCATCACAGCAGGTGTGTAGGTGTGATGATGTACAAAGCACAGGCTTCACTGAATTGATAGAGGAGTGAGTCAACTATAAGCTGAATAGTGAGGTGCTGATAAAACACAGGTGAGCAAAACCAGCAGAGGCTGAACATCTGGTATGTCATTAAGATGCAGAAAAAAAGCTAGTTTCAAATGCAATGGCTAGCCAGTACTAGTGGCCAGAGTACAAAGGGTAAAATTTCTAGTGATGTGCATTAAATAGGTGAGTTTCACGGTTTCTCACCTTGCCTAGATAATGAATATGCTGGACATCCTGGACATATTGTATGCATACAATACGTACTTAGTTTTAAATTCTCAAGCTTCTACTTGTGACTACATACACAGAAAATTCTTTAAGGCATTTAAAACAGCTCTGTCTGGTCAAGACAGTTTCACCACTGTAAGAGTTTTGAACATTGTCTCTGAGTACAGTGATAGCTTGTGAGTATGAGTGCATGTATTTTTTTGTGTTTGATGACAAACCCACAAATACAAGAATTCTGTGCTAATGGAAGCAAGCGCTTAGAGGAAATACTTCACCCTTTGTGTAAAAAGCCTGTCATTGCCTCTTCATTCACACACTGTTTCTACTTTTAAGAAGCATTTTTAAATTCCAGCTGAGAGTCTATCATCACTTTGAGCAAAGCCAGCATGGGCAAAAAGTAGCTTAGGAAAGATAAACAAAGAGAGTAATAGGGTTTTAAGAAGCATTTAACAAGCCTTGAAAGGTTGTGCCATGAGTTTGTCACTACACTGTGAGATTCAAAAATGCTCAAGAAAATGATGGAAGGGAAAAATATTACAGTACACAGAAAGCTTGTGAATGCCTACTGAACAAGGCTTTGGGAAGCCTCCCAATGCTTCCCAATAAAGAAAGTACCATACGCTACTATTTAATTCTCATAAACTCCACAAATTATCATCCACTTAAATGGCCAGGTCAAATGACTTCAAAACCGACAAGTTACATTCAGTTCCAAATCTGATTCATTCTTGACTGATTCTGTTTTGATTGGAAAAAAAAGACAAAAGACATTGTGATTTTGGGAGAAGAGTCCGAATGGAATATGAATTTTATTGCAAAAGTTATTCCAGTAAAACATAGAAACTTTAATAGTAGTGAGTAGCTTAATAAGAAGTAAAATAACAAACACTTTGTTAAAAAGAATACTAGATCAATTTTTTCACCAGAAACAGGCAAAGAGATAAAATATCATATGGTTGCCAAAAGTACTGGAAAATAACAAACACTCTTTCTCATCTTTGCATATCAACTTTCTTTTCCCAAACTGTTAAATAGAATTTGCTAGTGATAGCAACTATTTTTTTTTCCCTGGACTTTTACTGGGCTTATTTTTGTCAGAGTTTTTCTTCTTTTTCTCTGCTTTCAGGGCTGCTTCCTGAGCTGCCAGTTCTTCTTCCTTTCTGAGCTCAGCCTCTAGCAGATTACTTCTGTATGCTTCCCGAATGCTGTGAACTCTGCCTCGTGTTTCATCTAAGGATGCCTAGTCAAAAGAAAACAGTGATACCACCCCCCTCAACACATGAATCTTAATTTCATCACAAGCAACTGCATCCTTCCTGTTCTGTTTCACTCTGTGACTCTGTAAGTACAGGGAGAGCACCTCTCCTTTTCTTTTTACTTGGACTTTTATTGATATCTTGTAGGAAGCAGCTATATGTCAATCTTTTCACTATGAAGAAAAAGGAGAAGTTCATTAAAATCCTTTTTAAATTGCTGGCATAATAAGCTAATTGTGTGAAAGGAGGATAGGGCAACAGACTAGTTACTCATCTGGATCTAGGCCCTCTTCTGTTACTGGTTTGCTTTGCTGTCTTAAACAAGTCCATTAAAAACTAGTTGTCAGAAATGCTGAAATGGCTTAGGAGTTCTAGCCTTTTAAGAGACTAAAGGAGGCTAAATCACATTGACCTTAAACGAGACTTAGGGCAAGCAGGATTTGGACACCTCTGAATACTTTTTCCTTTCAACTTTCATCCTGGAAAATGGNGAAAATTATGTTCTCTATCTTCACTGTTAGACACGTTAAGAGCAACTTGCCCCTGTATGTATTTTTTTAAATTACTTTCCAAACAGCCTATACAATTATATAACCAAAAAATAGTAAAACTAGAGATGCTTTACATAATATGTACCTGGTTAGGTGTGTCAAGTGCTTTACTTATTCTGACTTATAACCATCCTNAGATACTTGAATACTTTTATATACTTCTCTGTGGTCTACAGATGAAAGAACTGCAAAAGTGCTTATCAGCACAGTGTGCATATTCACAAGTAATTCTCGTTTTAAATTCATACTGCCAAACTTTTTTAATGGAAATACTTTCTAGGAAGAGCCGAAGAACTGAGAAAAATTTTCCCTTATAATATATGGTATGTTAGCAATCCAAAATCATAGCAACATCTGAAAGCCTGGGCATGTATTCTTATTAGAATCAGTCACTGCTAGAGAANTTTATGGTGATATTTTTAAAATAGTATTTTTGCAGAGAGCTTTATCAAGAAAGAATTAAGAATATCATATTAAGGATGTTGTGCAGTACTATTTTTTTTCACTTTAGAACTTTTGGGTTTAACCTTTGCCCAAGCAAAATTTCAGGCTCGTTCATTGCTTCTAACTACTGGTAGTGAATACAAAAGTTTTGGTAATGGTTGATCAGGATATTCAGACTAGTGGTGGACATCACAGTATTAGTTACTGGAAAGTAATCATGACAACCTACCTGCAAATTCTCATACATTTCAAGTATGTTTTGCTTCAATAAAGCTCTGTCATTTTCCTCTTTTTGTCTTTGTTCCAAAGCCAGCTTTCGAAGTTCCCTAAAATGATTGATTTTCTCCTCTTTACGTATCTGTTGCTGTTGAATGATAGACTCATTTCTCAGTACAGATTCAGACATTGTTTTTCTGAAGGAAATACAAAGATATTTGTCTCATTTAAAAGACATTTTTGGGTGCTGTATATTTTGCTTAACACCTATATGCATATATTTGGCTTATATTTGGCAAAGTCACCATTGTATGGTTAGATATGGTTAAGGAATCACNTTTTAAATTCATACTGCCAAACTTTTTTAATGGAAATACTTTCTAGGAAGAGCCGAAGAACTGAGAAAAATTTTCCCTTATAATATATGGTATGTTAGCAATCCAAAATCATAGCAACATCTGAAAGCCTGGGCATGTATTCTTATTAGAATCAGTCACTGCTAGAGAACTTTGCCTCCTTGCAGACCTGTAGGAAAGTAATATAAACCAGGCTGTCTGGGAACTTGTTAAGAAGATGTTTTCAAGTAATTTCTGTAAATAGTTGATTTGATGTAAAATTATTTTTATTTTCTCTTATTCAGCTTTAAGAGCTTGGAATAGTCATCAGTTGATTATTGGTGGTTAGTGTATTACCACTGTGTAACAAATCATTTTGTTCCTGTTCATGGTCAACAGTTCAGTCAATTTGGTAAGTCATCTGTATCAATTTCATGTGCAATACATTGGCCGACTTAATCCTCACAGTGGATCCTAACCTAATGCTACCAAATTTACTATTTATAGACATAGTTTTTTAAGGATTAATAATTCAAATTCTTCATTTGCTGGCATCATGCACATTCCAAGAAAATTATGTTCTCTATCTTCACTGTTAGACACGTTAAGAGCAACTTGCCCCTGTATGTATTTTTTTAAATTACTTTCCAAACAGCCTATACAATTATATAACCAAAAAATAGTAAAACTAGAGATGCTTTACATAATATGTACCTGGTTAGGTGTGTCAAGTGCTTTACTTATTCTGACTTATAACCATCCTTTTATGGTGATATTTTTAAAATAGTATTTTTGCAGAGAGC
>WEIV01010626.1:6717-17106 GCA_013390005.1 Calyptomena viridis | reverse complement strand
CTATTATTATTAACTGAACTGCATTTGTTAAATATAGTATTTTAAACTACTATAACATCCTGACAAACTTCGTATGTGCTTCTTTCAAGATGAACACTGAAATAAGCATATTTGCCTGAATGTGCATTCTTCAAATGTTTATGTCACATACTCATTACATGCAGTGCAGTGATTCAGCTCCTTTGACACTTATAATATTAGGGCAGTTTACCTCATATAAGGACTAAGGTCTATAAGTTCCCATTTTTCTTGCTGTGTTTGTAATCTTGAGTCAATAGCTGCTTGTGGTGCTTTTTCTCCTGTGGTAAGAAAATATAAAACAGAACAATATATGTTGGTTATGCTAGGGGGCTCCATCTAAATTCTTATACAATTTTTTCTTCTTTTAGCTCTGCAAAATACATTATTAAATGGGAATATGAATTGAAGAGGATATAATATTTCTGCCCTTTTATTTCCAAGAATCAAAGATGCTGCACAACCCCCACATATGCTAGTATGAAACTAATATATGTATTTTAGCTAGATCCACTTTACTTAAGAAAGTTTGTAAATCTAAGCAACATCATTGAATTTGCAGTGCCTAAAGAATATAAGAACAACTTATAATCAGCAAGTAATAATAATTCTTTTATTAAAAAAAATCAATAAAAATCTGATTGCCCAGTCCTGGCTGTAGTTTAAAAATTTATATTCCCTTTTAGGCAGAGATTTAATTTAGGAAATGCTAGTCTAAAGAAAAAAAGGTCCCATGACATATTAAAATTGGTATTCTGAACTCTTAGAGGTTTTTTTAACCATATGGATGGTAACCATGCCATGTTTTATAGCATTCTCTCACCACAATGACACATCTGATATTAAACACGGCACTCAGCTGAGCTGCAATGTGATTTTTCCAGCACTTCCTTCTTTTGAGTTGTCTGGATATGCTGAAAATGCCTGTGAAATTCCACGAGATTTAATGATGACTGCTGTAGTTTTCTTTCATAAAATCTCTCTTATTACCCTATCTATAGCAGTAACCAGTTGAAATACTTTTAAAATATTCCTGGAATTTTCTCATAAAAAATAGGAGGTTTCTGGGCATTAATAAAATTATTGTCTATATATTTACTGTCTATACACAGACAAATATACCAGCCTTCTCTGTTGGTCTTGAAGGATGACTTGGATCTTTGGAAGTGCCTTAGACACTGCCCTTCAGAGAAGTATTCTCCAGAATATAAAAATTCTCATTAAGATACTGAGTATTACAGAAATGCTCCATCACATTATTGCCTATTGCTCCACTCTATGAAATTGAACCATAACAACTTAAAGGCATCGTGGTCACTCTTTGCTTCATAAGACTTTATATTAGACTCTAAACGCTTAGTTTAGAAAAAAGCTCTTGGTAGACAACCATTAAATTTGAAGTCCTTGCCCAGTAACTTAAAGGAAATAATATACTTTCAAGTAACCAATATTGTGTTTGTTTAAGGCATTAGGTGAGGATTACTTCTGCTTTCAGTTCTGAAACTTTCCCATGAAGATTACTTACCTGAATGGAAAAATACTAATCTTATGTACTGGTCACAGGTTCTAGTTCCATGCACATGAGCCGTGACCAGATATTGTGATAATCAGATTATTCTTTCCTTTTTTGTAGTGGCCTGATCTCAGCATTATTCACAGAAGAAATGAAACAAGAAACAGCTTACAGCCTTGCACCCCATTCAACTTTTCATCAGAGTCTAGCAACTGGTAGGGAATACATATGAAGAATCCGTAGAAGTTGTAACCACTAAATAAAATTAGCATTTATGGAAGCTGCTAGGAAGCTGATGCTACTCAATATGCACTTTTTGACACCTCATGTCCAGAACACTGCTACTAACAGTTTCCATGAAATTAACATAAAGAAAATGCACATTACATGTATTAGTCTCTTATTGACATGCCATTTCATCTGCTAAACACTTTTTTAGCATTTCTATACTAATGAACTCTGGTAACCAACCTGGAACTGAGTGAGTAGGTTCTGAACTTTCAAAAATTTCAAGTTAATTAAGGGTTAGAATTCTACTACAGAAGGACTACCTGAAGTTTGCTTAAGGGTAACTTGGCAGCCTCCAAGAGCCATGAGGCTGTATATGTGTCTGGAAACAGAGCAATGAAACAATTAAAACAAAGAGGGGATAGACCAGATAGAGAGTTAAGTGTGCCATTGTGCATTTGGACACCTTTATTAGGGCTGTTTTATCCATTTACTACTAGTAATTAATGCGGAAGTCTTTTCTAAGAAGCTGAAAATGAGGAACTAAAGACAGAGAAAATTATACACTTACCGCTTTCTCTTGAACTAGGTGTTAAATTGGCAGTCTCAGTCCCAGCTATGGGCTTCTCTGAATCTCTCACAGCACACTTATTAATAAAACGCACACGTTCCTGAAAAGCCTAGAGATCAAAGTTTTAATCCAGATAAGAAAACTTGTATTGCATACTGTAAATCCCAAAGAATTTTCAAAAGTAGGATCCTGTAAGTGGTCAATAAGACCTAACACCAGGGTGCAGTATGCAACTCTGCCTAGGGCTGGAATCAGAAAAGATGCCAGGATCCCAGTGAATCAGTCCTGAGACACTGAATAGTTACACTAAAGATCACTGTCCAATGAAGTACTGGAGAATCACTGATCTCTGGGAAGTTTAAAATAATATTTGGATTCAAAACAAACCCCCCAAAACTGAAAAGGAAGATTCCCTCATAGCTGAATGTATGGCTACTGCGCCTTCTTAGGGGAATATCTCTTTCTCTTGGGGTCTCCTATAGCCTGGTGATTTAGACTTCCTCCTGAGAAATGGGACTTTTGAGTGCAAACGCTTTCAGACTCAACGTCCTTTAATGCCTCAGCATTTCTGTCTTTTGAGAAGGTGGCTTTGGCTCACTGGGCATTCTCTTAAGGGCAGAGATTGCTAGAGTGGACAGAAGCCAAAGGTCACCCTGGAGTCAGGCACCCAATTCCCAGAGTCAGAGGGTCTGTGACCCCTGCAATGGGCAGGGTGGTCAGTAAGAAAGGTGAGAGGAAGCTATTTAAGCTGGACAGCAGACCCCCAATTTAGACCTTGTTTTTAGCATATTCTATGTGCTTGCTGCAATTTTCTTAATGACGGCATTTTTAGAAAAATGTCACAGACTGAAGGGGCTTTCAAAATGGAACCCTGTAGCTGCAATTCAGGTGATTTTCTGATCCAAAAAGGACACGGTGGTAGAACCAGCATTCTGAAGAGACTCTTTACACATCAAAGCGGATTCATTTCCAGCTGATCTTGTACTTCCATTTTCAGTCTCAGCACAACCAACCACAGCTGCAGAGCTGCATCTCTCCATCAGAATTTAATAGAGTAGTGTCAGAAAAAGTTTCGAGCTTTTAATGCTTTGAAAACCCCTGAGAAAACCTGAAAGTGTAACCCATGTCTGAGGTTCATTTCTGAAAGGTAATATCAAAAAACCAAAATACTTCCAAGCTGCAAGGTCTGGCTGAATATCCCTCAATGGGCAATGGTAGTGGTGGTGATAGTTTAAAGACTTCATTTTCTTCTTTTATTTTTCTGTTTGTTTTGGCAATGCTGCTTCCAATTCTGAATTAGCAGTGCAATGTTTTGCTTTGCTAGAAAGAACATGTATTATTTTTCCATCTTAAGCATGCGTCACATCAAAAGCACCCAGCTGCATCTGACAACTGAATTAGTATTGCTTCTCCAAAACAGTGAATTCATACAGTGAATACGTACAGACTCATGAATAACTTGCAACCCAGAATGAATTTGGGAATCCTAGCTGCAGGGCACACTTTGAGTAGTGATATGACTAGGTGCCAGTTCTTCAAGAGAAATCATTTTTGGCACGTTTATAGCAGTGTACTTCTCAATAGAATCTGCTCATGTTAAACATTAAACCTGTCACAAGAAGCAGCTTTGCAATTGTGTAGATGTAGTAGGCTTTCTAAAAAGAAACTTTTCTATGTTTTGCAAAGTAGAATCTAAATCTCAGTGATCTACAGGAGCCTGAAGTAGATGATCTGGATTCCTGCACAGAATTCATGCACACAATCACTTTTAATTCTTTAAACTGTGTAGTTTCCTATCCTCCATAGAGTGGTAAAGAGAACAGCCCTATGAAGTCAAGCCTCTGTTGTGGCAACTGCTCTACCATCACAACAGCTCCTGGAACTTGTGAAGAAACAACACTGCAGAGATAGCACTCTGATATTACCTTGACAGCTCTTCCTGGCTCTGCAGACTCCCATGCTTGTTTCATGGCTCTGATCTCATCTGCTCTCTGGGTGTCTTTCTTCACCTCCAGAATGTCTGCCTCTTTCTGTTCACTAACTAGACGTAAAGTCCAGTACGGTTTGCTCAAATCTGATGGCTGAAAGTATCATAAACACAGTGTATTCATTGGTATACATCTATTACTACTCTTTAGGATGAAGTTATGTTTTTGTATCCTGGTAATTTTACATGCATTATGACACAAAGAGTGGCTGACAAAGGAAAGGAAGATTACTCTGCAATGTCTGGAAGCTCTTTGAGGTAATTTTTTAACATGTTTTCCCCCACACCCATACAGCATCCTCCACACTCCCAGTTCTTCTGAACAGTTTGTCTGAACAAGAATATTTTGTATTGATTTTTCATGCAGTTATCTCTATGCCAAGCTTTTTGCCTTTGCCTTGCCCTTTTCCTTCCCTTTCCATCCACTCTTGTCTGTAGTGGAAAGACCTATTTCATCTCTCTATGGCCCCATGAAAGCCACTACAATGACAGACTAATGGGATACAAATACGGTGAATTCATGGAATTTAATAAACCTTCAGCAGAGACAGAAACTACACCAACAAAAGGAAGAATTAGTAGTTCCTTTATACATAAACAAAGAAATGAGAACATTGCATCTCTAAATCCAGGACGCACATCTTTTACATTCAACCTTTGTAATTCAACCTTTGACAGGTGTAGATCTAAAAAGGTGGCAAGGCAGGACATAGAGAAATGCAAGGGATACACTAGAAGTGCTACCAATATTGATCTGCAGACCAGAAAATATCTTAATATTCAGTACAATGTTTGCACATTCAACAAATCCAGGTTTTGGCTTCGTTCTCACCTGAGATTCAACTGATTCTCTATGGGACTTCTCTTTTTCTGTCTTCTCAGATGCTTTATCTTTTTGGTTTCTGGTTGATGTAGCAATATTTGCAAACTTTTGTCCTTCAAAAGAAGTGAGTGTTAGGGGAAAGCTGTGCTTCTCATCCTTTCCCCCATATGCTACTCAGATGTAGTTCTAATGCATGATGAATTAGAGACTATCATTGCTATCCATAATATAATTCCCCATATAATATTCAGGGTGGAATAACAGCACAAAACAGCCATACAGAGAAACAAAGAAAAGTCAGTTAATCAGCTGACACTTTCAAGTACTACCAAGAAAGAATGTGAGGACAAAACAACTGTTAAAAACAGACTTAACAGGTGGACATACTGCGACAGCCTTATCTGTCCTCAACAGCACTTTACCCAGAGCTTAACTGTGACCATGGTCAGTCACTGCCGTCAGTCACTGCATTGCTGCCTTGTGTATGGGTCAGTATAAAGATTGCAATGCACAGAATCACAGCCTGACTCTTACTTCCTTTATATAGTCTCAAAAAATCTGTCAGTGTTATGCAGGAAGGTAAGAAGCCTGAAATCAGTAAAGTCAATGTTTTCACTGTGTCAAATCTTGAGACTGTGAAGAACAGAAAAGAAGATACACCCCACCAAAAAAATTCAAGGAAGTTAAGTTAAAGAAACATATTTAAGATTTGATGTATATTTAAGAAATGCAAAATCATAATTCTCAGAACTATGTGAGAACATTTTAAAATAATTATCAGTACATATGTACACTATATGTTTGAATTAATGACACTGAGAATTGACACTTATTCTGCAATGTCTTAGCTGGTGAGAGCTGTTAACAAGACATTTTGCCTGTCATAGTCTTGTTAAAATAAATTAATAAAACCCCCCTGTAATAGCATATAAATTTGATAGTATAAGGACTGATGGAAAAAACAGGAATGAATCCAAAACACTATGAGGAGTATTAAAAAACAGAATTTGAAATCTCCATTTCCTTCCACCTTCATACTGCTTGAAAGATTGAGACAAATGCTGAAAACCTAGATTTAGTCACTACAATAAACCAGGGTATTTCTCTTAGAAAAAAGTGTATATGAGTGACCATTTCACAGTCTGATGATAGTAATAAGGTATCTTTCATTTAATCTATGCTTTCCTAATTTCTTTCCACTGAGGAAAAATCACTGTGCTGCATAATTAATGAGCTTTGGATCAGATCTGCAATGTCATGGCTGAGGTTATATGGATATATAAAATTGTAAATATTAAATGTAAATTAACATATTTATAATATACATATAACTCCAGATACAAATATATATGATATATATGTGTATTACATCATACATTGTATATGTATTTATTCTTATCTCCTCATGCTCCTACACCAAAGTTTAAATTGATTGAATGCTACCAAGGCACACATTAAAGAATGACAGCAAAAAATAAAGTGGTCTCCACAAATATTGAATATACTAGAATGATTCCAAAGGAAATGCAAATATAAAGCAAATAGTGATTACCTTATTTGAAGTTATGATTACACAGATGGTTTTCCATTTAATTTCATATTATCATAACATATTAGCATCATAAATCCGGCTGGTGTACATGCATTATTCAAGGAATTATTAACTTTTAGAGATAAATATTTACTGTCTATACAAACACTCAAAAGACATTCAGTGTAGTTAGCTAAATTATATCAGACAAAGACTTTCTATGTCATGGGATACCACAAGCTTTGTTTGGTTTCTATAAATATTTCACTACTCTGAATTTCAACATTTTGATGCTCTGAACTTATTGTATACCTTGAGAAGTTAGTAAATAACAAGAAAGCATATGAAAGAACAGGGCTAGAATGAGGTAAACTACTTTAACTCCAGGTATGAAGGCTTAGGGCTGGATTCAATTGAGCTCTCCTAGCTAACAGTATGCTGCACTCGTGCCAGCAGAGCAGGCAGTCTCCCCGGTCTTGGGATCATCCTCCAGATACGTCTGGAGGGAGCGCTGGTTGCAGTTTGGCACTATAACATGCAGCCCACTCTGACTCAAAGGGAGATGTGAGTAGTTCTTTGGGGTTTTCTAAGGGCAAAGCCAGGTAAATGCTTTGTATGGGATATGATAAAAAAAGGAGATGACACAGAAAGTAAAAGACCATTCCAGCTAACAGCTTACACATCAATCATCACAAACAGTCAGTGACAGTTTTTGTGTCTTTATGGCATCAAGAAAAGTTTGGGCATCACACAGACTGACAGTGATGACACACAGTTGACATTGACTCCTAAAATTAGCTTCTCTACTGCTCTTCAATTATTTATTCAAAAATTCATTTAGTCTAATGCCAAAAGGCGCCATAGTGATCATCCAGTCTGATGTTCCATCTGTGACAAGCTAAACAATTACACCAAATGATTCCTATCTGCAACTCGTAACTTCAAACTAAGATGCATCAAGATAGACAGCTACTCCTGATTTATGAAATTCAAATTGGAGAGACCTATCTTATTCATAGCTAAAATACAGTGGAGTCTTTTGATGCTTTATTTGAGAACATATCATGCTCCTGCTGTCTGAAATAGGCTCTGAGTATTTAGTGGGATTATCCAGTACTCGGTAGTAATGACTGTTAGTCATCCCATGAGGGACTTTCAGATTTCATTAAGGAAAGATTGAGAAGTTCAGATGTTTCTTTTTCTGTCTCTGACTGGACCCTCAGAAAGATGATTCTTAGCAGACAGCAATGTCAAAAATCTTTCCAAAGATAGGCTCATCCAGACACTAAAGCTACAGTAAGAATACACCAGGATAGATGCAAATAAACAATATGGTTGCAGTAGCAGTATGGCGTTAGAGCATGGCTTAGAGGTCTGAAGCATCATCATGTATCCTCAGCCATCTATTTGTTCACTGAACACCAGGCAGGTGACTAAACACTACTGGGCAGGCAAGCTGGGAGAGAGATGGAGAGAGATAAAGAGAGAGAGAACTAAACATCCTGTTAAATATCTCATGGAATCCCATCCTTGGCCAGCAAGTTCTCCTGTGGGAAAAGAAAACCTGTGGGAGGAACTTTCTCAGCTCTGGAGGATAAAAAGGAATATTCCAAAGGATATTGCCTGTCCTGCCTTTTCAAACTTACCTCTACTACCTGGGTTAGGGACCCTATCCTGCCTTGCTTTCCCAGTTGGGTAGACAGCCTTCTCTCAACAACAGCTTATACTGCTGAGTTGATTTATGGCAATACGTAAAACACATGCTGCAGTCAGCATGCAACACACAATGGTGATTCCACTTGGGGTTTGGACAGTTACACAATAAAACTTATGATCTTACTACAAGAAAAATAAAACCAAAAGACAATAGATGAAAATCATATATACAAAACAAACTTTAAAATTATTTTTTCACTCAGTCAAACAACTTAAAATGGTAGTAGCAGTTGCAAGATTGCCTGCTAATTGTTCCCCTTTTACACAAGAATTATGATCCTGACCTTACTTATTTTTCACTATTTTTCATTGAAGAGTTGCTCCATTAACAATTCCCAGTGGAAGGAAAAAAAAAGAGAAAAAAGAGAAGAATGAAGATTATAAATAATAAACTATATAGCACTTTCTAATTTCTGTGTACTTAGGTTTTCCTAAAAAAGCTAATGATTTTTTAATGTTTTGTTTATGCAATGTGCTCTTAACAAAACATTTAATGGGATTTTATATATAATAAATATGACCAAATATTATTCACAAATTTTGCTAACACAGTTCTTTTTACAAGTACAAATATCAACAAATACAAAATTATCATAGGATCTCTATGCCAGACAACTCACTTTCTTCAAAAATGTTCATAATAAATATTTATAATATCAGCAAATATTGATAGTATAATAGCATGGATCTTCATTTAAAGTGAGACTAGTTTAAAAAGCTTTATTAAATGTTAATACAAAGCTGAAATATGATTTTGCCATGATAAATTAGGTTTAATACAAAATTAACTCCAGATGGCACTGTTGTCTTACATGAAAGAGTGATACTTGAAAGGGGGAAAATTTGTTGCACGAATTTTTCACCTGGCTCACTGTAGCTTTCTTAAAAACCACATGGTGAGAGGATACCTTTTTGGTTACACATCAACATTGCCATTATATGACTTGTGTGTTTGACAGCTGATGCTGGCAGCTTTAAATGGTAAAGCTCAGTTTTCAAATTTGAGACTAGTTCACAACCAGAAAAAAGATTAAATATTTGTTTTTTCCCTCAAACACTTAACTATAGTGTGCACTGCAGATAAATATTACTGTTAACAGGGATACATAAAATAAATCCTAAGTAGTAAATACAGTGTTTCAACTTTGGTGTTTAAACTTTTTGATATATATTGGTTTTAAACTGTGTTGGTGTCTGGGCAATCTGCTGGTATCTTTATATAAACAGAAACACCCAGTTAATAAGAACTGTGGAATGGACTTACGTTACTTTGAAAGGTAGCAATTATGAGAATACACAGAAATTACAACACTTNCCTCGAGTTACCCCTTACGGCACCGTCACAACTGACTGTGGCCTACATACATTTGACTGCAAAGGAGCGTCAGGTTACACGGAGAAGGGAAGCCATGAACTGGAATACTGCTACCTAGAACTAAACATGATACTCGTGACATTGACAAGGTTCAGTAATATCAGCCGGGAACTAGTGAAGAAACTTAAAAGATCCTTTGATCTATGGTTTTACAGGCCATGGTGACAGCTGTGTAAAAGGATGCACACCAGTAGCACGACTGGTGTTAAATGCAAGCTGTTACTATGCAGCTGACTCAGAAGGATAAGATGATGTAATAGGAAGTGTATTGTAAGAAGCAGTAATTCATTAAAGGGAAAATTAGGAGAATAAATGGAATCATCTGGGAAGAAAAGATGATTTTGTGAAAAACAACAAATCTACGAGCAGGTGAAATCAGCACTAAAAAAGCTGTGTACACACCTGTAAGCCTACATGATATAGCTCCTCAAATACTACTAAAACTGACTCTAGTAAATCAATAAGATACATCTTTGTAAAGTTGTGTAATGCTAACTGAAGAAAGAACTGAAGAAATCTCAAATATTGCACACATCCTAAAACCAAGAAATTAAATAATGTACGTCAGCATTACTGCTGCTGAATCTAACTTCAGTCTAGGGTACTAGAAACAACCAACCAACCAAC
>WEIV01010625.1:24052-34502 GCA_013390005.1 Calyptomena viridis | reverse complement strand
TCCTCCTCCCCCCAGCCCTCCCCACCTCTCCTGAGGCCCTGGATTTTGCTCCTGCACTCCCAGTCGATGGAAATCATCTTCTTCTTGTGCTCCTGGACCACCCTCTGCAGGGCCGCGTTCAGCTCCTGCTGCTGCTCCAGCTGCAGCCGCTGCTCCTGCGCCGGGAAGGACGGGATGGATCCCGGGATCCCGGCCGGGGACAGTCCCCAGGATCCCGGTGGCATCGCTCCAGACCCTCACCTGCCTCCCATCGCCCTTCAGCTCCTTCATCCTCCTCTCCCAGTCCTTCTCCTGGAGGGATTTGAGGCGCTTGGCCTCATCCCGGAGCCTCTCCGAGTACCGGAGCTCCTGGTGCTCCCGGAGCTGCCGGAAGCGCCGTTCCCAACTTTCCACCTCCCGGGCGTAAAATTCCTTCTTGCTCTGCCGGGAGGACACAACTCACACCCTAAAAGCGGCCACCGACCCCCCCAGAGCCCGGTGTGACCCCCGCGGACGTGTCCCCCCCTCTGTGACACCGCGATGGTCCCGTTACCGCCATCTCCTGCTCGATGTGACGGAAGAGCTGCTCCCGCTGCTGCTGGAATTTCTGCTCCAGCTGGATCTGGGCTCGCTGCTCCTCCTTCTGCAGCACCCGCAGCTCGTGCAGCTCCTGGCGCCTGCGGAATTTGGGGGGGTTTGGGGACACAGAGGGGCCGAGGTGTCCCCTGGGTCCCGGGGTGGCCAAAGCAAGGGGGACGCTCAGCGCCGGTGACACCCCATGGAAAGGGTTTTCCCGGTGAAAAGGGAGGTGGGACACCCCGCTGGGATCGTGGTGGTCCTGGTGTCACTGTCACCTGTCCCACCGTCCTTTCCTGCTCTCCTGGGGTGACACGGGAGCTCCCGGGACAACATTTCCCCCCCTTCCTTCCCCTTTCCTTCTGGACACACCAGGTTTGGGGCTGGGCAGGTTTTGGCTCCCTGTGTGTCCCTGAGGATCCTGGAATCCTGGGATGGTTTGGGTTGGGAGGGATCTAAAGCCCACCCAGCTCCCACGGGCTGGGACCAGGTCGCTCAGAGCTCCATCCGACCTCGGACACTTCCAGGATCCCGGGAAGTCCCCGCTCCAGGTTTGCTGTTGGAGCAACCCCCAGCCTTGGACACAGGTGGGTTTTCCAAGCCTGGAGGTCAAGGATGGAGCCCCACAGCCCCATCCTCCCTCCCGCACCTTCTCCCCTCGGCCAGAAGTGGGTGGGGGTCTCCCGGAGGCCCCTCCGGCCCAGCCCCACTCACCGAGCCGAGCGCTCCCGCAAATTCCTCGCTCCAACCTCGCTGTTCCTGCCGCTCCCCTCCTCCCTGTCCGCCCCAAACCGGGGGGGCTTCCTCCCCCTCCTCTGGATCGGGGCGGGATCCTGGGAGCAACGACTTGAGCTCAGACAGCCCCAAATTACCCAAACCCTCCGTGGGGAAAGGGGGAGGGAGGGAAGGAGGGAGGGAAGGAGGGAGGAAGGTTCCTCTGCCCACGTTACCTGCAACCTTCTCCCCTGCCGGGCTTCCCTGCCCGAGGGCGGGGGCTGCGCCCCTGCAGGACCTTGTCCCTCCGCAGGGTTTCCCACTGGGAATGGCTCCTGTCCCGGCTCGGACGCGATGGGCGGATCGGGCGCATTCCCAGCTTCCCACACCGCCCGTGCCTGGGAAGCGCTGCGGCCAAAGCTCAGGGGCTCGGCGGATTTTGGGTGCCCCCCACGGGGCTCTGGCACCGCTCGGGGACCCCCCAGGCCACCCGTCCCCTCTCCGGGGCCATTCCCCGGTGGCTCTTCAGGAGCTGCAGGAACCCGTTCCCCGTCATTCCCAGCCCGTCCCTTCCAGCCATTCCCATTCCCATTCCCGTGAGCAGCTCCCGGCTGCTTCTCTCGGGGACTGGTTCCCACTTCCTCCCGTGTTTCTCCCTCAGCAGATCCCGGGATCTCCTTGGGGGTCGGATCCTCCGCTGGATTTTGGTCGCCCTCACCCGCAGGTCCCTCTCCCGAAATCCCTTCTCCCGGTCCGGCTCCGTGTCCCGCTGCTTTGTGCTCTCCAACCAAACTCCCTTTTACACCCTCTCCCGGTTTCACCTCTGCCGGCACCTGGATTTCCTCGGGAAGAGCTTCCTCCCTGTTTTCCGTGTCTGTGGATTCCTCCTCGATCCTCCCCCCCATCTCCGGGGGGTCAGCGATGGGCTCCCACACCGCCGAGTTTCTCTTCCCGCTATTCCTATTCCCAGCCTTTCCCAGTGGCTCCTTGGGAACACCCGGTGCCCCCACGAGCTCCTCCAGCACAGGGAGCAGCGGGTCCCCCCCCCGTGTCACCGTCCCCTGTCCCAGCTCTGCTCCCGTGGGTGCCCTCCCTGCTCCACCTCCGTCCTTCCCAAGGTCCTCCTGCTCCCTCCTGGAGCCAACATCCTTCAGATCCATCAAGCACCGAGGAACCGGCGACTCGAAGCTCTGGGGTTTGGTCCCCGTGGTCCCCAAATCCCGTTGTCCCTTGGCCGAGCCCCCATTCCAGCCCCAATCCGTGGGTGCCGGTGGGATCAGGGAGTCGCACGGGGGGGCTCTGCTGGATTCCTCACTTTTGGGGGTCCAACCCCCGGTTTGGGCTGCAAGACGTTCCTCCGCGGGAGTTTTGGCACGTTGAGATCCCTCCTGGAGCTCTGCCTTGGGCTCATCCCGCTCCGGCTTCGGCTCCAGCAGATTCCCGAGGTCTCCTGCCCGCCGGGATCCCGGGGGGGTCTCTGAGGGGTTGGAATCCTCCTTTTGACCCTCTGGAACTTCTCCTGCTGCCTCTGCCGGGATTGGTGTCCCCGGGGGAGGATCCAGCGCCGTCACCTCCCGCCCGGGATGTTCCTTGGCTCTTCCTTGGGATTTCATCCCTCCGAAAAAGGACCTGCGCTGCCACAGCCTCTGGAATTCGGGCGCCCTTTTCTCAGGGATCCTCAGGGATCCCCCGGGCTCGGGCAGGGATCTCCTCCTCATGTGCCTCAGGAAGAGGGATGCTCTCCTGGTCCCGGGCTCTGTCCCCCCAGGGATGTCCGGCTCCTCTCCCGCTCCTCCAGCGACATCCAGGGGCTGCTCCAGGAGATCCCCCGGAATCGGCGGGAGGGAGGAATCTCCCGGCTCCTGCCCGGGCTGCGGGTGGACAACGTGGGAAGAGATGAGGCTCAACGAGGGGAAGGGCAGGAGGGATTTTGGATCCCAGCTGGACACTCCTCACTCACCGAGGGGTCTGAACCTTCCTCCTCCTTCTCCTCCTCCTCCTCCAGCGCCCCCGGACGGGCTTCGGCCACCAGCTCCCGGAGCGGCCGCGTGTCCGAGATTCCCAGCACGAAGGGATGCTGGGAGAGAGGGAATTGAGGGGGGTCAGCGTGGGGAGGGGTCCCACCGCCCCGAGCAGGGGGCTCTGGGTGGTCCCCACCTGCAGCAGCTGCCCGGCCGACCAGCGCTCCTCCGGATTCTTCTCCAGGGATTTCCTCAGGAAGTCCTTGAAGTCCTCGGACCTGCGGGACGTGTCCCAGGGGACACAAGGTCCCTGTCACCCTGGGCTGGGATTTTGGGGGTGCTCGGGCTCCGGGGACCCAGTGGCGGGATATTCCCACCCCTCTGGGCAAAGGGAAAACCCCCGGAGCTGCTTCCAGAGCTGGGCTGGGAGGAACCGCCTCCGGCATCGCTCCAAGAGCCCATTCCCGGGAATGGCGTGTCCCGCTGCCCCCGGGCACTCACCACCTCTGGGGGTGACGCAGGGTGGGCGGGGGGCACTTGGTGACCCTCAGCAGCACCCGCAGGGGGTTCAGCTCGTGGTGGGGGGGCTCCATCTCGGCCATCTCGATCAGGGTGATGCCCAGGGACCAGATGTCCGCCTTGTATCCGTAGGGATTCTCCTTGGATGTCTCGCACTGCACCACCTCCGGGGCCATCCTGCGGGAGGGGGGAGCGGCTCCCACCTGCCCTGGACTGGGGGGTCCCCCAAAACCGAGCCCAGGTGCCACCCCGTCCTTCGAGATTCCACCAAATTCCACCGTGACTCCTCCAAGCTGCCCCAGAGTGGATGGAACGCCCCCTCTCCCACCGTGTCCTCCCCTCGCACAGCCCGAGAATCCCAGATTTTCCCACCCCTTGGGATGCTCCCGGTGCCGAGCGGCTCCTCGGGAGCATCCACAGGACCCCTGGGCTCCCCATCCCACCTTCCAACCCCCCAGATCCCCCGGGATTCCTGCCCCACTCCCACCAGTACGGGGTGCCGATGAAGGACGCCCGGCGCTGGATGGTGCTGGAATTCTTGGCCGAGACGCCAAAATCGGCTGCGGAGCAGAGAGAGGGGGATGGAGACGATCCCTGGGGAAAAGCATCCCCGGGGATTTCCCTCCCCGCTTCCCTCCGCCCCCATTTCCCTGGAACTCACCCAGCTTGACGTCCCCGTCCAGGGTGAGCAGGACATTCCCGGCCTTCACGTCCCTGTGGATGATCCTGGAGCCGTGCAGGTATTCCAGGGCCAGCAGCAGCTGCTTGCAGACCACCCGGATCTGCTCCTCCGTGAGCCCCCTCTCCAGCTCTGCCAACAAACCCCAACACTAACGAGGCCCCCCCAGCCCCAAAATCCTCCCCAAAACCCGGGGGCACCCGGAGGAAGGTGCATCCCAACCCACCTTCCCTCCTGGAGACGCTGCAGGAGCCCAGGACTCCCCTCCATGCCCTGGAATGTGCCAATCCCACCCCAAACCCTCCAAACCCCCACTTATTTACCCAAAATCGCGGCATCCACGGCCCCGCCGGGACAAAACTCCACCAGGATCTGCAGGGAAAGTTTCCCAGCCCGGGGTGGGAATGTGCCCTTTTCCAAAGGCCCTGAGGAACCCGTGGGACGCCCTGGGGAGGGAGGACCCCCCTCACCCAGAGCTCCCCGTCCCAGTAAAGGGCATCCAGCAGCCGGGTGATGTTGGGATGGTCGCACTGCGCCAGGATCTCGATCTCCATGGAATGATCCTGCAGCTCCTCCTCGCTCGGGGCGTGGATCACCTTGGCGGCCGCCAGCGCTCCCGTGTCCCTGTTCCGTGCCTGGGGAGGTTCGGGGAGGTTTGTGGGATGCGGGAGGAGCGGGATGTGGTGGAGGGGGAGGTTTGGAGCCAGCGCTTCCCTCGCTGCGGGGGACACGGGGATGCCGCTGGCAGCGGAGCTGGGAAGGGCGGGGATGTGCGGCCGCTCCAGGGCCGGGGGGGACGCGAAGGTGACCCTGGTGTGGCACCCGGTGTGGGGGTCCCAGGGCATCCCACGGGATCCCAGACCCCGGCCCTGGTGTGGCCGTGTCACCCTGTGGGCGGGTCCGGGAATATCCCATGGGATCCCAGACCCCGGCCCTGGTGTGACTGGAAGTCCGGAGGGCAGTGAGGGATCGGGGAATGGACCAGGAATGTCTGTGCTTGGGAATGGACCAGGAATGTCTGTGCTGGGATCAGAGAATGGACCAGGAATGTCTGTGCTGGGATCGGGGAATGGACCAGGAATGTCTGTGCTGGGATCAGGGAATGGACCAGGAATGTCTGTGCTGGGATCAGGGAATGGACCAGGAATGTCTGTGCTGGGATCGGGGAATGGACCAGGAATGTCTGTGCTTGGGAATGGACCAGGAATGTCTGTGTTTGGTCCAGCCCAGGCCAGGATCCAGACCCCCTGGATGAAGCCCCAGGATCCCCCTGGCAGGACCCATCCCGCTGTATCCCAACCCCAACTTCCCCCTTCCCACAGCTCTGGGGGCACCACCCGTGGGCATTGGCCCCCCCGGAGCTCCCACCTCCCAGCAAGGAATTCCTGGAACCTCCTGTGTCCCAGGAAAGCTGCAGAGAGGAGCAGGGATGGGTTTGGCCCAGGCCAAGCCCAGGTAGGACTGGGCCCAGTGGTGCCAGGAGCACCGGAATGTGGCTGTGCCACGACTGTGCCGTGGCTGTGACTGTGCCATGACGGTGACTGTGACTGTGCCAGGACTGTGCTGTGACTGTGCCGTGGCTGTGCCTGTGCTGTGTGCCAGGACTGTGCTGTGACTGTGCCACGGATGTGCCAAGACTGTGCCATGATTGTGCTGTGCCCGTGCCATGGTTTTGCCATGACTGTGCTGTGGATGTGCCAAGGCTGTACCATGGCTGTACCATGATTGTGCCATACCTGTGCCATGTTTTTGCCATGACTGTGCCATGATTGTACCATGGCTGTACCATGACTGTGCCATGATTGTGCCATGATTGTGCCGTGACTGTGCCATGGCTGTACCATGGCTGTACCACGATNATGGCTGTACCATGACTGTGCTGTGACTGTACCATGACTGTACCATGGCTGTGCCATGATTGTACTGTGACTGTGCCATGGTTGTACCATGACTGTGCTGTGGTTGTGCCGTGACTGTACCATGATTGTGCCATGGCTGTACCATGATTGTGCCATGATTGTGCCGTGACTGTGCCATGGCTGTACCATGGCTGTACCATGATTGTGCCATGCCTGTGCCGTGACTNTGTACCATGATTGTGCCATGATTGTGCCGTGACTGTGCCATGACTGTGCCATGACTGTGCCATGATTGTACTGTGACTGTACCGTGACTGTACCGTGACTGTACCATGACTGTGCCATGGCTGTACTGTGACTGTACCATGATTGTGCCATGACTGTGCCACGACTGTACCATGGCTGTGCCATGTACAGGGTGCTGTGGTTGCACCCTGTGCCGAGCGCAGGGTTTGGGTTTCCTGCTCTGCCTCGTGGTTTCGGAGAACAACATCCTCCTCCCACCCCCTCGCTCCGGCCAAGGCGCCAAAACCCCGCCGTGGGTCCAGCCGTGGGTCCAGCTGTGGGTCCAGCTGTGGGTCCAGCCGTGGGTCCAGCCGTGGATCCAGCTGTGGGTGCAGCCGTGTCCCCGGGCTGGTGGCCAGGGATGGGCTGAACCGCCAAAATCTGGGGCTGTTTCGGGACTTTTTGGCCGGAAGCTGCACGAGAAGAGGAAGCACCACCAAAAAAAAAGCCCTTTTCCCCCCCGGGGTGGCTTCGGGGGGTTCCTACCTTGAACACCTTTCCAAAGGCTCCTTCTCCCAGTTCTCCCAGCACCTGCCAGGTGTCCCCGGGATCCACATCCCTGCGGAGGTGCCGGAACAGCCTCGGCGGCTTCTTCTTCTCCGAGAAGCCGAAAATCCTCCGGAGAAAAGCCATGGGGGCTCCTCCATGCACAGGGACGGGGGCGCCGCGCTCCTGTTCCTCCCCCCGGCACTTCCAGAGCCTCTGGAAGCTCCGGAGCCTCCGGAGCCTCCGCAGCCCCCGCTCTGCTCTTCCTCCCGCGGGCAGGAAGGGGCTGAGCACGGCCCGGACCCTGCGCAGGATGTGCCAAAATTGGGGCACCGAGGTGGAGGTGTGGGTCACATCCCAATCCCGGGGGGTTTCGGGATGGGAGGAAGGGGATGGAGCCACCCAAGGGCGCTGCCTGGACCCCCGGGGGGTTATTTAGGGGTCCCTGGGACCCTCTGCCCTGCACAGGATGTGCCAAAATTGGGGCACCGAGGTGGAGATGCTTCAGCCCGTGGGTGTCACATCCCGATCCCGAGGGTTTTTGGGATGGGAGGAAGGGGATGGAGCCACCCTGCGTCCCCGGGGGATTATTTGGGACCCTCCGTGGTCCCTTAAGGTGCTTGCACAGGTGCCCATCCCCATGGATTTGTGCATCCATGCGAATCCATACCTGGGATCTGCAGCTCCGTGGATGAGCTTCCATGGGTCCTGCGGGTGCTGGGACGCCCTGGATGGGCTCATCAAGCCTCATTAGCGCCCCACTAATTAACTCTCCACGGAAAGACCCTCCTGGTCAGGCACCCAAAGCCCCCCCAGCACCCAAAAGCTGCTCGGGGGGGGGGAGGGTAAAGGGGGCTCAGCTCCCAGGGGAGTTTTCCCGGTGATTACCTCGGTTAATTACGGAGTAATTAAATCCAGGCAGCTCCAAATTCCCAGTCCCGAGCGCTGGGCTGGAGCTGGGGGTCTGTGCCAGCACCAACCCGCCCGGAAAGGGCCAATTCCCACCCTCTCCCTGCATCCCAAGGGATGCTGGTGCTGCCAGAGCTGCCAAATCCAGCGCCGCCCCAGCCGGACTTGCAGGTTTGGGGTATTTTTCCCTGTCTCCTTCTCAATTTCCTTTTCCCTTTCCTTCTCCTCCATCTCCTCCTTCTCTGTTACCTTTTCCTCCTTCTCCTTTTCCTCATCCTTTTCCTCTTTCTCCTTTTCCTCCTCCTCCTTTTGGGACCCCCTTGGCTGAGCCCCGACACCTTTCATTGCACCGATGGTCCCTCCCAACCCCAACAATTCCCTTTTCCTCCAGCGTCTCTTCCAGGATTAAAATCCCCCGGGGGGAGAAGCTTTCCCTGGGGGTCGGATCCCACCCAGGGGTGCTCAGCTCCCCCAGGACGCCGAAATCCGATATATTCCTGAAATCCAATGTATTCCTGAAATACAGTGTATTCCTGAAACGCGATAGATTCCTGAAATCCAATGTATTCCTGAAATCCAATGTATTCCTGAAATCCCATCCATCCCAGGCCGGACCCCGTGCAAGGAGAAACCGAGCCANGGGGGGGGGAGGGTAAAGGGGGCTCAGCTCCCAGGGGAGTTTTCCCGGTGATTACCTCGGTTAATTACGGAGTAATTAAATCCAGGCAGCTCCAAATTCCCAGTCCCGAGCGTTGGGCTGGAGCTGGGGGTCTGTGCCAGCACCAACCCGCCCGGAAAGGGCCAATTCCCACCCTCTCCCTGCATCCCAAGGGATGCTGGTGCTGCCAGAGCTGCCAAATCCAGCGCCGCCCCAGCCGGACTTGCAGGTTTGGGGTATTTTTCCCTGTCTCCTTCTCCATTTCCTTTTCCCTTTCCTTCTCCTCCATCTCCTCCTTCTCTGTTACCTTTTCCTCCTTCTCCTTTTCCTCCTCCTTTTCCATATCCTTGTCCTCTTTCTCTTTTCCCTCCTCTTTTTCCATTTCCTTTCCCTCCATCCCCTTCTCTGTTGTCTTTCCCTTTTCCTTCTTATCCCCCTCCTTGTCCTCCTCCTCTTTTTCCATTTCCTTTTCCTTCTCCTCCTTCTCCTCCTCAATTTCCTCTCCCTTCATCCCCTCCATCTCCTCTTCCTTTTTTCCCCCCTTCCTTCTCCTTTTCCTCCTCCTCCTTTTGGGACCCCCTTGGCTGAGCCCCGACACCTTTCATTGCACCGATGGTCCCTCCCACCCCCAACAATTCCCTTTTCCTCCAGCGTCTCTTCCAGGATTAAAATCCCCCGGGGGGAGAAGCTTTCCCTGGGGGTCGGATCCCACCCAGGGGTGCTCAGCTCCCCCAGGACGCCGAAATCCGATATATTCCTGAAATCCAATGTATTCCTGAAATCCAGTGTATTCCTGAAACGCGATATATTCCTGAAATCCAATGTATTCCTGAAATCCCATCCATCCCAGGCCGGACCCCGTGCAAGGAGAAACCGAGCCAGACCCCCCCCCATATCCAGACCCCTCCAGTTCAGCCCGAATAAAACCAGGAGCCGGGAATAAAACCCGAGCGGGTTTTTTTGGTTGTTGGTTTTCCCGGTTTCCGTTAAATCCCGGTGTTACCGCGGGGGGGGCGGGAGCCTTCCCGGAACCCGAGGGTTTAATGTCACCCTCGGATCCTTCCCCCCCTTCCTGGCCCCGGGGGAGGGGGACAGGAGCCAAATGTCCCCTCCCCGACCTCTCCCCGCTTCTGCTTTCACCGGTTTTTGGCCCCGAATGAGTCACCGGGGGATTTTTTTAATTTTCTTTTATTTTTTACGTTTTTTTCGGGACTCTCACAAGCCGAAAGAGCGAGGGGGGGGCGGATTCTCGGGGGGGCTGCGATGGGGCTGAGCACCCCGGGGTGCCCCACTGTCCCCAGCGCGGGGACAAGGGACAACTCCCCCTGGAATGACCGGGAAAGCCCCGCCGGGATGGAAAACCGGGACGCGGCGACCGAACCGCCGCGTCCCCAAAGCCCGGGTGGCTCGGGGGCTGGAAAGTCCGGCACAGTCATTTTTGGGGTGACCGAGGAGGGGGGGGGGAGAGCCCCAAAAAGCGCGTCCGTTCCGGTAAGGAAAGAGTCAATGGCGCAAAGCACACGCACTTCCCGGAGCGGGAATGACTCATCCCGGCCCCCGGTCCCGCTCCCGACATCCATGAGCCGCTCGGCCTGAGCCTCTCTCCGTGAGTACCGGGGGTCCCGGGGGGGGAACGGGGGTCCCGGGGGTCGCGTCCCCCGCCACGAACCCCGTGTCACCCCCGCGCCGCCACCCCCGTCGCGCCGGAGACGCCGGGAATCCCCAAATCCCAAAAAACCCTCTGGGAAAAGACCCCTCGGGATACACCCCGCGCCCCCCGATCCGCGCCCACCCCCCCACTTGACGCCCCCCCGCTTTTTTTCCA
>WEIV01010624.1:3137-17776 GCA_013390005.1 Calyptomena viridis | reverse complement strand
CCTCTAGATTGAGGGACACTTTTAAATTAGGTGTAACAAAGCAGAAGAGGGAGACGAATAATCCTCAGTTCTACTTGATTCTGCATAGCTCCTGAGAGTTCCTCAGCATGAGGTCCCTTGCCCTATTCTATTCTAATGAAGAATTCTTTCAATCCTTGATGAGATTTTATGCCTATCTGATCCCATTAATATAGGAGTGGTCTTCAACCTGAGGCGTGCAAAGCCTGAAGGATCCACAAATTACTTCTGAAGTGGCTGTGAAAAACAACCAGGAGCATGAATTTATATCTTTAAATTCATCAGAGATTTTTAAGACAAGAAATGTCAAAAACACTGATAAAATGCTGTGAAATTTTAATGAGTTATATTTCTAGTCTAACAAATGATCCTCAAATTGAACATTTCTATAAATACTGGAGATTTTTAATAGTTTTTGGAGTTTGATCACTTCTCAAAATCAATTATGAGAGCAAAAGGGAAAGGTGCTAGGAGAGGGCCTTACAGTACTCAGCACTTCACTTCAGCTGGAAACTCCATATGAAATTATGCAAACATTTTCATGTTGGTTTCCATTCACTTAAATGTTTTTTAAAAAGGTAAGCAATTCCTTTTTGGTTTACGTTTTCTATAGAAATTAGAGTGTGTGTATGACAATTTATGTTCATGCTGGAACAAGGAACTTTGATGTCAATGTCAGCTATAGAAAGTTTGGTAGGTGTCCTTCCTGTGGCCCTGTTTGTGGTGTTACTGTGAAGTCAGAATTCACCTGTAGTCAGATGCATTCCATGTTGTGTAACCCAGGGCTTATAAGGTAGCGACCTTATTTGTCCCACTGAAATTTGGGTGCATTAATATGAATAAAACATGAGGCTGTTGTGTCTTTATTGCCTCTGTAACCAGGCTACTTCATACCTGTGCATGATCCTGTACTCTTTGTGAGGATAAAACATGTTTTATAGATAGCGATACCAATACCCGAGCAGAGACTGAACAGAGATTCACAACAACATTCACCCAAATAGCTGATTGTGAAAACTTAAGCTAAGTTGAGATTTGCAAAACATGAGTCTAGTGACAAGTGTTTATAGTAACTTCAGGCACTGGAAAGACAGACTGAGTGACAGGGTCAGTGAACAGAAAGGAGCAAACAGAACTTCATCTTCTATTTGATAGACACCAACAACAATATTATGGAAATTATTTTTCTGATTCTAATTACTATGACAACAAGAATTTAAAGCATTTAAGAAAATCTGGAAAGTCAAGGAAAATTTTAAACTGCTTATGGAAGAGAGCGATGGTGGAAACTAAAAGGCATTCAGAAAAAGACATTGATTGTAGTGAATGGTCCATCCTTAACTTCTACTAATTGTTTTAAAGCATTTCTGTCTCCGAAGTTAGCAGTCAATAATTTTCTTTCATACTGCACAATTTTTGTCATGCTCTATATGTAAAGAAAACAAAGATGCATGCACTATTTCAAACCAAATAGTTCTTACATTCAGTCTGACCCATGCATTTATATGAAAATGAAATAGAAATCTTACTCTCTGTTGGCAACAATGGAATCCAAAACATCCAGATTAAGGGTTTGGTAGAAAGAGAAAAATGTAAGTAGACAGGTTATGAGAACAGATATGTCAAGGAAGGACGAGAATCAGAGAGGAAATTCCACCAAAAANAAATGCTGTGTATTTCAGGAAGTTGCCATGATTATCTGTCACCCTTTTTCCACTTAGACCTGCTTTAGGAAATTGACAGGGATTCTGAATTTGTGAAACTTTGAATTATTCCAGTTTTAGTGTTTTCAAAGTAGTTCAACAGAAGCTGGTTACTTTGTTTCTCTAAGTCTATGGATTTTTACTCACCTTTTTTTCAGTAGGGAACTAAAGTCAAATTCTGCCCCTTCGTCATGTCCCTCGGTACTGTATAGTAATAGAAAACCGTAATTAGTCTCAGAAGGAGATGGGAATAGTTTATGAAACTATAACATTATGTAAATGACATATTTTAGCAGGGGGAGAGTAGATGTGTTTATAGGACTTAGAATGTGCCTTGACATGGAAGGTAACTTAATTAGGTTCTATGTCCATATTTATTTTCATAGCTTAAGAAATATATGTAACGAACTTGTATTTTTTCTGCACTGATTGTGCATAAAGTTGTACAGGGTATTAATTTGGTGGTCATATTGATCTGGAATGTATTCGTTATCATAACGTTATGGCAGAAGCTTTCCTCTTCTAGTTTTCAGAAGTGTGGGCATTTTTTACAATGTGGGGCAGCATTTAATCAAGTGTTTTGTGGAAGTTCTTACAATCTAAACTCACTTTTTTCCTCCGGTACTATCCCAGCTGTAATTGTTTCTTAAGGTTCTTTGTGATTCCAGAATTCATTACACTGGAAAAAATGTCACATCATTGGTGTTTGCGAGAGTTGAAGGAGGAGTTCTGTGAACTAACGTTGATCCTGAGATGAGGTTCAATATGCTGTTGTTCAACAAACATCATGACAAGTAATGTGATTAATTAGTTTGTGAGAACAAGAAGCACTAACTAGGAGTTTTTTGATGTGTAGTTCTGCCTGTTGCATCTGATGAACTGGAATGGGATGTACAATCTTTTTTGCCTTCTGAATCAAATGTGTTTTAGCTGTGCTTCTGAATGCTGGAAGTACTGATCTACTCTGAAATCTTAGCATAAAATCACTACTGGGTGTTATGGTGGATTTTGTGACTATTGATTATTTCATTTGGCAAAAAAAAAGTCCTTTTTTGCATCCAGATGGGGTTCAGAAAGTCAAAATCTATTTTCTTTGTCTCAGCCAGTCTCCTATCATCAATGTTCAGCTGCTTCATAACATATCTGTTGTCTTGAGTATAAGGGTCTGGTGACGCTGTCTCACAGCACTCATATTCTTCCAGCAGCAACACTTCATATTTAATTATTGTTTCCTAAGCAGAATTTTTTCTTTTCAGTTATACTGGTGGCAGTTGGAGCTCATAATGCTGCCTTTATTGATACACAGTACTAGTTGCTTCACAAAAAATCTGTCTGTCTGTAGAAGTCTAAATCAGAATGTCAGGAACACTCAATATTGCAAGAACAAATAAAAGTAAGAAACAGCCTCAAGAGATAAATTGGGGGCATTTTAAACATACTGTTAAAAAAATGGAACAAAAACAAGTGCCAAATTTCTTCTGCTGCTTGGCAACATAAGGGTAAATAACAATTTTGAATCTGTGTAATTTTGAATATGTTACGAGAAAAGCTCTTTTCATTAAGAAAATATAGTTTTTACTTCTGTGATTACTTTTAGAATATTATAGTACTAGAAAGTGTAATTTCATTGGTATAAGGCTTAAGCAGAAAAGTGTATTTTCCTCCACTTTGTTGCCTACTTTCAGAAGATTTCCCATGTTTGCAGGCATAAAATGTACACAAAAATCACTAGTACAATCCCAAATTTGAAAAGGATTTCTTGTGATCAAATATTCAGGAAAATGGAATCTACAGCTGAGAGAATAACTAGTTGCCTTATTGCCAGGTAGTAGTTAAATAGAATTTTCAGGAAGGCCCAGCAATCAAGGTTTAGCTTTTCTGAAGAATAAGACCCTAATAATTGCTTTTACATGCATAGAGTTAAGTCTAATCTCAGGGTTCCTGTTTTTGCTACAGTAGAAGAGGTTAGGACCAAAAGGCACGGAGTGAAAAATTTAATGATACTCTGATTAAGAGTGTGCCAGAAAACAAGAGATTTTCATATACATGTGTATTGGTACATTTCTGTGAGCAGCAGCAATTTTAGTCAGAATGTGCTCAGTAGAGAGAAAAACATGTAAAACAGAGGGGGCAAACATGCATATAATTTGAAGTTACCTTTTTTCTTCTAACAATAGTGGGAAGATGCCACTTGCCAAACACATGCGTTTTCTATAGATGAATCTGCCTCTCACTGAACTATCAATCTACACTTTATCTGATTTTATCTATATTTTAAATTTTTTGTCTTTTATCTTTTTTATTTATATTTATCTTACATTACTACTTACTCATATGTATTAATCTCATATAAATACTACATATTATAGACAATTCTTTATTTGGAATTTAAGGTGCAGCTTAGTTTTGTGGATTTTTTTTCTTAAGCAGAGAGAGACAGTTCATTGTAAGACTTAAATTTTTCTGCTGACACAGACAGTGACTACCTGAGAAAGGCTGAAGTCATCCGTCTCCCCCCTCCTGCTAAGCTCCTAAGTGAGGGTATCAAAGACAGAACTTCAGATTTAAACAATTCAGTTTAGAATTTGGCTCCATTCTTAAAGAAGAAACTGACAATCTGAACAGCCTGAAGCTGCTCACACTTCACTCACTTTGAAATTATTATAAATTCTTTTAATTGTACCAGCCTGCTTTTGCTGCAGTGCAATAACACAGTGCAGTTATGCACTGAGCATCCTCTATTTGACAGGCATCACAGCAAGGCTGGGCAGCTACCTATAGATGGACTCATCTGGAGATAAATTCTTCAAGCCTCTTTTAGTTCTTTGTGATAAATGTTTAAAAAAGCCCTCATATAAGAATAGCACTGATAGGGAAATACTCAAAGAGTTGCCACAGATGATTTGTGCCCCATACTACTGAAATAGATGTCTGTAGGAATATTCTTGGCCTAGTAACTTTTAAAAAATATATAAAAAGTAAAACTGAAACTGTATTACACAAAGGGAGAAGAAATACACAACAATTAAAAAGCACATGTTAATAATGTCACTAAAATAAAAAAAACCCCACCTAACCAATTTTGTGAATCTTACTAAGAGAAGGGAACATTATTCCGTTAAGCCATCAACCAGAGAGTATTAAAGATGGGAGGAGAATTGCCTTTTCAACACCCGTTCTTAATATCTAAGACTACATACATCTGAATTTTCACATGCACACTTGCAATTTCATTGTATTCATTCAATTAATACAGAACATGAGAACAAATAGAGTCAAAATGCTTACACGAATGTTATCAGAGATATGCTGCTTACAGAGCTCACATCAAACTCCACTTCCTTGTTTAGCAAATGTTTGTACTAACATACATGCCAGACCAACTCAAGACTAGACACCACATGGAATCTTTTCCAACTCTATTGGTTTATGTCTGGAGTGCTCTTTACAAGTCTAGGAAAAAAGTGCTGAAGTTCTTGTTAGAATTATACACACTATTGATGGCCTAATTGGAGACAAGCATGATTATTTTGCTAGTATGAAGTCTAAACTCTCTTAGGTGATTTCTAGGAGTTGTATAGTATTTTAAAAGTAAAAATATTTTCTTGATAGACATCCATGTCTTTGTACTTTCTTGTACAACACCTTTGCTTTTAGTTAGCTTTATCTAGGAAAATAATGAATTCTGCATGAATCTATAATCTGATCTACCCAGGTTTCTACTGTGCATACTCACGTGCGTCGGAAGGCAGCTCGAATATCCAAGTCTCCAGTTACAGGTGCTTCTGATGTGACAAAAAGCGATGAAGAAGAAGAGAAGAGCAAGTCAAAATAATGCAAAAATACAGTGCTATTTCTAAAGCTTTTCCTTTGCAGGCATTTTTTTTCCTAAATTCTTATATTGTAGATTGTGATTAGTTGCATATTGAAAGTTTGAAGCATCATCTTTAAACATGTAGCCTTCACTAATGAGTTTTCAACATCCAGTGTTTTGGGTATAATTTATTTCTGTTTCATGTTGTGTCATAACCTGGACCCCAATGAACTGTTTTATCTCTTGTTTTTCAATTCTCCTGATACTAAATTTTAGTTTTAATAGCGTCTTCACAGAGTATTTAAACCTTAATGAGAATATGACTGAATATCAGCTGAATACTATTATTAATAACAAATTATAATCTATCCTCTGAAAGGAGAGGTGAATTCCTGGAAATACAGTAAAGAAGTACAAAACCTTCACCAAAGATGTTACATAGAGAGAACTTTATTACTCTAGTGGTGTGAATTGGTATACTGCTACTAGTGGGAGAAAAACTGTTCTCAGTCAATGCTCCTAAGTCTTATGAGTCTTACAGCCTGCTAGTGAAACTTCAAAAATTAACATTGTTGACTGGGTAACTTCAATAAACATTGTCTTTGCAGTAGGTTCACTGGTAGCTGGACACAAATTAATGTCACAATCCCTTCAACAGAATGACTGAAACAGGAAAGGGTCCAAAAACAGCTCTTCAGACAGTCCATGCTTATACTGTTTTACCTAAACTCTTCTGTACTAGGGGCAAGTTGTTGTTAAAATGTACTTCCTTTTCAATTTTTACAAGCTTTTGAGTATAGCAATTGTGAAGGTTGCACCATGTATTATGTAAAATGAGTCATCTAATCTTAAAGCAATTTTGTCTCGCAAGGTGCTTCTGCATGAATTGAATTTACCAGGAAGAAAGAAAAAAAGAATTGACGATAGTGTCACATGTCTAAATCTTTTCTTCACCCCCCACCTTTTTTTTAAAATATCCATTTTTAGTACTGAAATTTTGCTGAAGTAAAAACGAATTTATCCTCTATTCTAGTGGAATTAAATAGATTGAAAGAATGGATCTTAAATCAGAATAAAGCCAGAGAAAAGTGGGTTGATTTGCATCTTTCTGTGTGCCTTCTTTAAGGGCATTGCAGTTTGGACTTGAGTGATAACCAAGCGGTATTTCTAATGATCTGTATCTCATCCAACCCATCTGTCTGGGGGTGACTTTATATCCCATATTTGTCTTCCCTATGCCAGAAAAAAAAAAAGGAATCTTGTGCTTTTAAAACTGAGCCCCAAGAGCGGAGAGGAAAAAAACTAGCTAGAGAAATCTTTTCAAAACAATTCTACAGTTTCACAGTCAATTTTTGCTCTGTTGCTGTGCAGTTTTGGGTTTGGTTTTTTTTTCCGGCGGTCTAGGCTGAAAGGGGGGAGGAAGACACTGGCCTTCTAGTTTTCCAGGGAGAGTGCTGCCTGTTTTCTTCAAAAGGAAGAGACTTGGACTTCTGCATTTTCCTGGACTTTTGATTTCTTTTTCTTCTCTCCTGGACTTGTTGGGACATTGGAGTGTCGAGACCTCACTGGGAGGCCTTTTCCATCAGTCTGGCCTGGGGGGGCCCTCCACGATCAGCATGGGACTCTGGAGGGGACTCTAGATCTTCCAGTCTTCCAGTGAGAGACTTCATCATTTATTGTTATATATATATATTATTTGGTGTTTGGTGTTATTGTTATTTTTTTCCTTGTGTGTTGGATAAATAAATAAGTTTTTTTTTTCCCTTTCACTTTCCTTCGAGGAAATATTTCTTTCCTCGAACCTGATGGGAGAGGGTGATTGCAGCCTGTTTCTATCAGAGAATATTTATCCCTCTGATTATATTTGTTCCAAACCAGGACACCATCCCAATTCTCATCTGTGGGCCTCTTTAGATGTACCTTTAGCTCTTCAGGTCTATACTTCAGATCTGTGCTTGTCTAGCACCCACTATGTACCAGGAAGAATTGTTGGTGGGCAAGAATTAAAAAAAATATAGGGCAGGAAGAAAAAAATTGGTGACAGGAATTCACCTTACCATGGACTACCAGGTTGAAATTAGAGCTATCAAACTTGTCCTTGGTAGACACCTCACATCTGTACCCTCCTGCAAAAGTCATGTTTGCTTCTATGATTTCCAGTTCAAAGGTGTACACCTGGAACAGACATCAATGGTACAATTCGTAAGTTAGAAAATGAAATGGTGAAAGAGAGGGAAAGGGAATACAGGGAGAGAAATATACAAGGGATGAACTAAGCCTTTGTGTCCTTTTAGAATTAAGAACCTCCCGAGGGTCCAACTCACTACTGTAATAGAAAATTACCTATAGTCCCCAATTCAGGAACAGCTAAAGAGTGCTGTCAGTACAGGTATTCCTGAGGATACAATGTTATATCAGCAAACTGTGCTGGTGTACTGGTGTGTGCAGTCACCACATGCACTATTTGCATTGGAAACAGAAATAAAGCTTGCATTAAACAGTTACAGCCTCTACCCGGAATATGTACAGTACTTTTCAAAATTCAGCAAAAGGAGTGGCTAATGTGAGCAAGTCTGTTCAGTTCCATCCACAAGAGGGTAGTAGTGTTTCATACACTGCGCAGGATGAGAAGTCAAGGTACAGACTCTTACATTCCTGATTGTGTATCTTTGAACACATTTGTGGTAAAAAAAGGGATCTTACTTCAGCTATTTAAAATAGTTTAGACAATACAAAAGAACGATGAGTTCCAACACTAATAATGGAATGCTTGATCTACTGAGACCAAGACAGACCTTACTTAAAAATGTCCGATTTGTTGTTTTCTCTTAAAAATACCAAGTATCTATTACTTGAGAAGAATATGGAGGGAATCTTGCAGTGGACAGTGCACAACTATTCTCCCCGTCTTCCAGATATTTTCTCATTTCACCACAGATAAAAGTGTGCAAGAATCTGTATGTAGGGCTTGTCTCTTGTCTGCATGGTCAAAGTATAGACTTCTACATGTAAATATAGCATTGTGTGTTGCTTTGGGTACTTTAATATCAAAACATTTCTATATTAGAAATGCTTCTATTTCCCCCTGATTCAAGGTTATCACCTAGAAGACTGAGAACCCTATTCTGCCAAATGTACCTTGGTATTTCGATCATAATTGTCATGTAGCTGGAGATGTTTCCCCACTTTGCTTCCCAGGTCCATCCACTTTCCTTTGAACCATTTCACTAATGGCTTCTTTAGTAGGCTTTCACCTGCTACTTTGGCAGTGAATGTGATATTTCCACCTTGGAAGAGAAGAAGGTTAAAGTAAATTATGGATAGTGTTTAATTTATCTGTTATATCACTGCCACCACCCTGTACACGGAGAGCTAAATAGTTAAGAAACAGTTGCTGTTTACAAATATCTCTTGACTGACATTTTGTACTTACCCACAGTAACTTCTCCATCCCGAGGTCGTGTCACAAAGATCCCAATGGGGTCCAGAGGTTCTTCTGGTTGAGTCTCGGCAGATGCAACTGAAATAAGCAACATAATTACCAGTTAGAAATTTTTGCATCAGCCTATACAGTGAATTATTTAATTAATTTTAAAATATCTCAATAGATTTCTTCTGTCTCGGAGATTCCTTATTTTTTATGGTCTGCCTTCATCTGCTGTCTCCCTCTCACTCACCCCAAGGAGTCCCTGGGCATGTTTTTTCCTTCTGCTAATAAACCAGACTTGGTGACAATGTTAGTTCTCTGTTACCTTCTTTGTTTTGACTGCTCTCTACTGGTGGAGCAGGTGACTCTGAAGCAGTTGAGGCTGGAGCATCTTTGGCAGGACTGACTGTCTCACTCTTTTCTGGAAATGAATGTAAGCCAAGATTAGAGAAAGTCATGTTATTACTTCCTTTCTGAAGAAATTTTGCAAAATAACAGCTTTTAATATATGTTAGGAAATACAGAGAAATTTGCTGTGGTTTCTTAGAACTCAGAGTATGTGCTGAATGCAGAGGGGCCTACTGAAACTGAATTATGAAGCTCTTCCTTTTGCTGAGCTTGGAAAGAATTGACACCTGGATTTTTAAATTCTATAGTCTTCATGTGTAGAAACTTGTCTGCCAATGAATAATGCTATTATTTGATGATAACATTAGTGCTCTAAACAGAAATGGTAATGAAAAATGATGTAATCGTTATTTTTGTAAATAGTTTGCTTATTCATGAAATTGTCTTTAACAATAGTGTTGGAATGTAATGTTACAAATGCTATTGCTGTGTGCAGCTTGGAAAAAGCTCTAGACACTGCTAGTAATCAATATGGATAAAGTATTGTAAAACTCCATCTGTCATTTCTTCTGGCTTACATAAGTTTGTGTCCTCTTAATTAAACAATGACCTCACAGACAAATGCAGGCAAATGCATTTTGCACAATGGAGAAGACAGAATTGTATAAATATGGAGTAGGAGCGAACAACTGGAGAAGATGGAGGTAGAATTTCTTGAAACAGACCAATTGCTGCAAGCTTTTTTCCCCATAAGACGTGGAGCCACTTCCAAATAATAATGTGTAATCCAGTTACTCTATAACAATCTCATCTTAATGAGGTCTCAAAAACCAGACAGTATCAACATGAGTCAACCCTCCTTTCAGAAAATTTATACCTTTTACTCTAAACTCTACTTGTGTCTTGAAAGAAAACACTGTGATTTTACGTTGGTATCGTTTTAATAATTAAGTATGGAATACTAACACTTCTAATGTCAGTAGGTATTCCTTTAGATCTTGTCCAAATAAAATTGAACTGAATTTTTACTGGAAAGAATTAAATGTTATTCTAACTAATGTAATGTAAATGCTCCCAAAACTTGAAGCACCCAGTACAATTTAAACAGGGTAGCAGTTTAGAAAAGGATTATTCTGAGGCACCAATATATAATATATACAGGAAAATTATCTGTTCTTTGGCATCCTGATTTCTTCATCGCCAATGTGTGCTTGTCAGAGGTGTATTGCTTTTAGATAATGATTACACTCCCAAATTCAGTAACTCAATTATTTGCATGATATCTTCCCACAGCAGACTCTACCTAGAACTAACCTGAAAGGCAAGGATGAACATATAATTAGTATATTACAGACCTGTTTGCTTTCAGGATGAGATAGTCAGCAGGACTGACACCTCTGACAGCAGTCCAATTGTCCTAATACATGTTAGGATTTCCTCTTACTCAGAACCTGTCATGCACTGTCTTTTAATGTGGAACAGGATGTCTTGAATCCTGTTAAAAGTTCGCCAGTATCTTTTCAGCTGACCAGAAGATTTCACAAGGTTTCATCATGCTTCTAGAGTAAACAGTGATAGCAAAGGAGGGGGAGGGTGTGATATAAACAACCTGAGTTTAAGGCTTTTCACCAAAATAAAAAGCAAAAACTAGAATACCAGAAGTGGTAAATGGGCACCATTTTGGAGAGGAAAAAGGGACTGGGAAGGTCAAAATGTGTCAAAAAAATTATTGATTTCATCTATCGTAAGCATCTTCAGAATTTTTCATGAGAAAATTCCATGGAATTTGGCTCTTTCTATATTTTCCCAGGAAAAACCTGGGGAATTTTTTCAATTTCCCATCTAACTGGTCCTCTAATGCATACAGAGGTAGTAATGATGGGTGATATAGAAATAATACAAAGGTTACTGTTCATATTCAAGTCTTTCTTGAAACATGTAGTTTTGTTAGCAGGTGATTTTGAGACAACTTTTGGGAATTTATGAACTCCTAGAAACATTACAGCCTAATTTGTAAATCTTTAGTCAAATGTAACAGTTTCATACTTAAATTAAATATTTAAAAGAAAATACTAGGCCTAAGATGCAGGCATCTTAGTTTAGGTCAGGTTAGGCTAGATTAGTTTTGCTTTGCTTTTCAATAGCTATGTATAAAAGCTTGATAGAGAATTCTAAAGATTTACATTGAGATTTCTTCTATGCTCTCCACTCTGGACCTCTGACATCTGGAAATGGGTGTCTTAGCCACAGCAAATATATTCCTCAGCTTAATATGAATTAGTAGCTTCAAACAATTGGGCTAAGATAGGCTAGTTTCCATGGGTCATGAAGGTTGTATGTGGGACTAGAAATACGGATGAAATCAGAATTGCTTAGGAAATGCTGTACCTGGTTCCTTGACCTTGAGTTCAAATTTGACCTTGGAACTTCCAGCTATTACAGCATATGTCGTATCATCTTCTTTTCCTACATTATTGATTGTCAGCGAATGCTTGTTTCCTTCTGTCTTAATGACATATTTCTCACTTTCAGTAATTTCTGTGCCAGCATGCTGCCATTTCACCTTGATGCCGGATTTTTCTGTCTCTGCTTCAAACACAGCTGTTCTTCCGGCTGTCACCTCTGTTGTCTTTGGCTTCTTGGTAAATGCAGAAACTAAAAAAAGAGAGAAGGCTCACTAAAATCTGTTTTGCAATTGTGGCATATCTGGTGTAGTCATCTGTTGTGGCTGCAGCAGCTGTCTCCTTTCTCTTCCATCTGCCCATGCAAGATATAAATTACAACACTTTCCACAGAGAAGTTGTGGAATTCTCTTTGAGTTTACCGAGTTTGGTCTCTGACCGAGATGCCATATCTTCTCCATATTGTCATGAAATAAAGTGGAATGGATAGCATAATGAGCCATAATGAGCTCTGATTTTTCATGAGTGAATATTTCAGTTTGTGACAAGAGGGCATGGTATGTAATCTTACACATCAACCTCTCTACATTAGTTTGCCATTCATTTTTATTTATGAATATTAAAATTGTCCTAACACATGCTTAATACAGTTGTTAAAGGGGATCAGGATTTTTTCCTCAACAAAACTGCAGTTTGTGCACTAACTCTTTTCTTAATATACCATAACGAATTAGCGGTTCATCTTTAGTTCTTCTGTTTTGACTGATCAAGGCTTTAGTGGAAAGGGATACACATTCCTATGATGACCCCTGTAATTTCATCCCAGCTAAAATAATGTCAATTGTCGTTCGCATTTAAAAGTTCACTTCAGCATTAAAAGTTGAAGTATTTGCTTATGTGGCACTCTACAACAACTAGTTTACTAATTGCTTACAAAGTAGATTAAAATATTTCCTCAATGTGTCAAGAAACACTTATAAAGCTTATAATGGGAATTAATGAAATTATTAATAAATACAGTGGACAAGCATAAACCAAACTATGTTTTCGTTCAGGTATAATCAAAGAAGCACAACAGACAGGAAATTGTAAAGCAATCAATGAATTGTGATTTTGATCCACGAGTATGCTAAGCTTTCTCAAGATTAGATTTTAGTAAGGTAAATTAATGTACTAATTTCTTTACCCCAATTTATTTATTTAGTAATATTTCTTAATCTTTATTTTGAATCAAGTTTTTCATTTTATGCTCATATCTTAATGAAATCTGTTGTTTTTGCTCATTGCCTTGAGCTATGTTCATGTCTAAAAATACCAGTAATTAATATTCAGATTCATACACTGCACTGTTTTTTGTGCATTATTATGTAATTTTTTTATTGACTCACCGCTGTATAACTACTCTTTTATAAAATATTAATCATTTCATCACATATGATTTTATCTGTCAGTGCTGTGCAAATTGTCTATAGCTCTCCTATTCTGGCGGCAACAAGAATACTTCCAAAGTCCACAACAATGGTTATAATTAGCTTTGAACTTTAGATTCTGCTTTATGAGAATGAAAGGAACATGGCATGAAATTATATTAAATGAGAAAGTTTATGTTCGTGTTCAAAGAGATGCCTTAATTCATATAAATGGCATATTAATAATAATACCATCTGTTCATTGCACAAAACCTCTTTTCCTCTAGCATTCCTCACACTGCATAAAATTCATTAACCTTAGAGGAGTTACATCTGCAAAATTTTCATCTCATGTCCTTTGGTCTTTAGTCACAATACAGTTCATGTGTCTTGCATTGTTTTGTAAAAATTCAAAGCTCCTTAAACATCAGTTAAATTATCAATTATAAATACTTTTAGCATGTAGTATANGCTCCTTTCCCTATGATTCTACAAAGCAGCAAAGAGGCATGGTTTTTGTCTCTGAGTGCTATTATCTTCACTCTTCTATTTAAGCACAGAAGAATCTATAAATATATTAATTACTTAATAGCAATGTGGTCTGTACAGGTTCCAGCCTACAATATCTGGGTTTCATGACATGCATACATGGAAGTAACTCTCTGATCTGCTGCACACCCTGCAAAAGGAATAAGTTTCTTACATTTGCTTAAGATGACTCAACGAAAACAAACATTGTTGGCATTTTTATATCCTCCAAATACTGCAGCACACGTGAAAGTTTACTTCCATGACTAATCCTATTGATTTGGATCAGACTACACACATGAGTGAAGTTATGTGTTAATATAAGACTTCACAGGCTCAAAAACACTTAGTTCAACCTTTGTCCTCCCAGCCTTTCACCACAACCCATGAATTCCAGTGGTGTTCATTCATATCCAAATAAACAAACCAGGGAACCAAGGGATATTAATTGGCCTGGAGCCAGGGCAAGGATGTCTTTTTTTTTTTTTTCCCAGTCTGAGGTTTTTAGGTCTGGTCTCCTTGTCCTATTTCTGACGATGGCTCTTCATTCAATAAAATTCTTGCCAAGCATCAACNCTGAGCATATAAAAGCCTTGACTGGGCTCCTGTTGTGTCGTTCTGCATGTTTTCCTTTCATGTTAAGTTATAAGCATGTGAAATTTCCTCTGGGAGTAGAATGTTCCTACATGCTTATATTTGAGTTTTTTCTAACCTGTGCAATAATTCTTAAACAAAAGAATATTTTGTAGAGTATAAGATTACATGCTGTAGNAAGTTTACAGGTAAGTGTCCTTGTCCTCCCTCCTCCCACCTTCCTTTCTTGTCAAAAGACTAATTCCAGTGTCAAAATGATTGCAAATTTTTCCAATAAAGCATAAAATTGGAAAAGCCCAAAATCTCCCATGAGAAAAAAGGCCTTCAACAGTTGTTCTTGTGTACCCACTATTTCACAGATAGACTCAGTTTTTCAGCCTTTTTCCTGCACTTGAG
>WEIV01010623.1:3998-14738 GCA_013390005.1 Calyptomena viridis | reverse complement strand
TCCCCATAGTGGTGGTGGATTGATTATTCAACCCTGCAATTAACTGTACAAATCCACATCAAACTATTTGAAGCCTGAAATAATTACCTGAACATGACTCACAGATATTAGAACAAGTGTTTTCTCTCTAAAATTTAGTACAGCTGCCAGAAAATAAGGAAGTAAATTAAGAAAACATCAGAATGTAAGGAGGAAAAGAAAAGCTGTAGGAAGAAGAAGAAAGGTACTTAATGGTGTTATTACTTTCCTCTTCATAATTGCTCTCTCTCCTATTCTCCAAATATTAATATAAAGCAAGTCATATAAGCAGAATTGAAAAAACTAATAGTGTTCAACAGACCTACTCTTCACGAATGCAGTACATGGTGCTTCTAGCTCTTTAGGAAAAAATGTGTTTTCAAGAGGGATTATAATTTTTTTAAATCAAAAAAAATGTAGTCTCAAAACCTCTATTTCCTCATATCCAGACTTCATAACTCTTCTGGGTATAAATTACAGAACTAAAGGCTTATTAAATGTATTACACATGTTCCAATCTTTCTAGATTCATATGTAAAAGATTTAAAAGGTGGGTATCAAGATGCTAAAACCAGAACTATATCAACAACGAACTGACACTGGTTTTGTAACTGAATTCAATTCAGATTATGATGCCAACACGAAAGAGTTTTCTCACACAGATGGTTTTCTCTGGTGCTTCCTGTTATGGAACGAAATTTTGCTACAGTTAGAATATTTCCAACTTGTATTCAAGTTTTATTCCAACTTGTATTCATGTCTAATTCATAATATAGAGTGGATGCAAACATAGTTCTAAGAAACCCTAAACTTTTGCTTCCTTTTCCTATTTTTTGTGACTTTTATCTGTGACTTTTTATTTTTATTTGTGACTTTTCCCTGAAAAGCTGTGACAACTCAACCTGAAAGCGCTGGTGACATCAAGACATTTTGAAAACTTTTGGTATGCTGTATCAGATTACTGGAAAAATGTCTTTGAAAAGGTCTGTCTGAATAATTTAAACAAATTTTTACTGTCATTTCAACTCACTGTAAAAGAATATCAGAGAACTAACAATCAAGATATTTCTACCAAAGTATTTAATGAGAATTGTGAGATGTCTGTGAATAGGAATACTCACCATGTGACTAGGAAATGCACAGATTAATTTCTCAGTTTTCTTGGACTTCCCAGAGACCTTTATGCTAATCTCAACAGATTCAGTCAGAGTTTTCCAGTCCTATTTACCAAACTGAACTTCTAAATTACTACAAAGAACTCTATGCATGTATAATACTATTCTCTTTGATGTTTCTTGTACTATTACATCTTTTTCTTCCCTCAAAATACAATTATCATTATTATGTAAAAAAAAATGTATTACAGATACTCTTATTTATCATATCTGAAAGTAAATCTACTTCAGGAATTATTTATATATTGCCATTATATCATGCTTGTTTTTCAGGTAAGGGACTTCCAAGAAAAACAAACTAATATGAGTAAAAATATTTATTAGTGTGAATTTATCTAGAGTGCTATGGACAAATCCTCACACCACATTATTTTAATTTTCTTGCTTTCTCTATTTTCTTGCACACAGTTTGAATTCCCACACTCCAGATTTTTCCTGTTATCTTTTATCAGTGCTGGCATTTCATTTTCTTACTAGAAAGTTTCTGATCTTCTGTATTTGTACAAAGGTATTAGAATATGACTACCCATAGCCCCATGGAACAGACAAAAATCTCTTTTCTCTCATTGAGTCAAAACTGACTCAAAATTGAACAAAATAATGGGACCATTAGTGAGAATTAATGGGCTGGGAATCATTTATCTTTCCTTTGATTTGGACTTAGTCCAAGATTTGATGGTTCTGTAGTCACCTTGCACCAGTGGAGGTGACTGATGGACACGCAGAAAAAGAAACCAGGAGATGACTGGAAAACCTAGTAGCCCCCATTATATTTACTGTACTGCAAAGGCATGGGAAGAGATTGTCTTTGGCACAAGGAATACTGAGAGACTTATCCCATTACTAATGTTTACTCAGAGATGAGTGGATAAACCTGTAACACAATGCTTCCTAGAAATGTAAAGAATATGTTTTCACTCCTTTTTGCATTGTCTTAAAAGCTCACAGCTGATTCTAACACTGTAGTTTTCTTAGTGTATGAACCACAGAATGTATAATGTGGAGAACACTCTTCCAAATTTTAGCCATGTTCTACGTTGCAAATGCTGGGCCGTGCTGTCAGAAGAAACTCTTGAAGAGGTTCCAGCACCCTTTCCCAGAAATGTTTCTGTAAGTCTGAGTATCAACTTTGTCACTCTTTGACATGGAGAGAATGCACTTTTCCAAGAAGACAGATATTTTGGCCAGTGTAGAGCTGTGAATCAAAGGCCTTGGATTTTATTTCATCAGTCCTTCTGCAGAAGCTTTTAACAGCCTGATACTGTCAGTTGGGCTAGTCAAGAGTGCTCTCCACACAGTCATGTGGACTGTTGCCAGGCTCCCAGTGGAAAACAAGGTAGGATTTCCCTTCTATTTTCATGCGTCTCCATGAAATTAGGTGCCGCGGAGTCCTCGGTGGCGGCCACCCCAAACTCCATCTTCAGCCCCAGCTAGCTCTGGCCTTCTGGCCGAAGGGCACTGGCTAGGAGTGGGGCACCTAATGGCACAAGGCTTCTCCCCAGGAGAAGGTCAGCCAAGAGGCGACTAAGGACTGCCTGAGGCTCTTACTGACCCCAGGAGCCCTTGATGGTGAAGCGGCTGTCAGTGGCCAAAGAATTGAGGGCGACTCTCACTGATTAGGGAAGAACAGTTTATTGGCACTGGAGAGACAACATGTCCCACCAGGCTTCTAAACCCAAAGGGGAGCTAACCAGAAAGAGCCCCGACTGGCTCAGGACATGGGGTTTTATAGGGGGCTGAACTGGGGGGAGGAGAGGGGGAAAGGGCCAATGAGGGTATAGGGTAGGAGGGATTAGGGAAGGATTGACATTAACTGGGCCCAGAGGCCTACTAGGCAAGCCAGTGGCTCATGGGATTGACAGGGAAGGGTCTGGAAGAAGGGGAGGAGTCAGGATACATATGTGGTATAGGGTAGGTGGAGTTGGGGAAAAGGATACAGTTCAGGGGAGGGTACAGAATTTAGGGGAAACCAACCGAGTAGGAAGAAGAGGGGTGACTGAACAGTCCATTCTACAACATAACGGGAATAACAGAACTGTACAGAGCAAAAGTAAACAAGGATAACTTCAGACTGTGCACCGCCACAATTAGAAATGTCAATCTCAGTGCTCAGTCTTGATACAATTTCTATTGCATATAAGAAAAAAGCATGATTCAGCTGAACTGTCCATCCAGCTTTAACAGACAAAGTCTTTTAAATTATCATCACTACAATTAAAAATATGCAATGAACTTTAAATAAATTTAAAACAAAGCTAGAGATGCAGAAGAATACCAATACTATGAGTATCGGTATTGACAGAGCATCCTTGAGGTTCATGCCTGTAAGTACTGGATGTATAGGATTGTCCTACATGTACATCCCAGGATTAAACTCTGGAAATATTTTCATTTTACATAAAGCAGTGTTAATGAGAATACTTAAGGAATCCTTGGGTGATTCTGTTTTTGCACCAGAGCCCACTTTTGTGCAACAGAACTTTGGTATTGTGACAGTGAGCCTCACCCTACCTTGGAGTTTCTTCTGTCATATAACAGATTCCTGAATTACATTTTCCTGTTCCTCCTGAAGGGCACAGAAATTTACGGATATGTACCCACAACATTCACAATAGCCACTAAGCTGGCATGCAGCTGCCTAAGGTAGCCAGCTCTATAGCAGTGCCAGAGTCCATCCTTCTTACAGCAGACCTAGATACCAACTCCACTAGCCCTCATCTGTAGGGGAGGAGCTGTCTTTCTTTCCACCCATAGATGGTGAATCATCTCTTGATGAATGATGGTGAATCATTCCCAGCTTTAGAAAAAAAATAAGGTGAGGATGATAGCAGTGGTTCTGTGTTCCGTAAAACACTTTATTAAAGTGCTTTAAACACAACCCAGCTTCAAATCCCTGCTGGTTTCAATCCTGCTCATTTCAGGATATGAACCAACACTGAAGACATACCAGATAATATTTTGTATCTTTTGCACAGTAGGATAAGCTCTGTAGTAAATCCCTGAAACCAGACCAGTATGTACCTGAGAATCCCCTTGAAATTCTAACAAGCACAAAGATCATTACAAATGAAACTGAATGAAATTTTGGATTGTATTGAGTTTTCAGGTTCTTTAGTGACCAAATAATTGAGGACGAGTCAGCTGAGTATCTCTGTTCTTCCTCAAAGGTGGATTCCATGCTCAAGTACCCTACGTCAATTAAGAGATCAATTTTTATCTGTGTGAAATACAAAATATTATTACAGAAGTCATAGATGAGATCCAAAGTAATTTTGTAAAAAGTTGGGTCAGATAGTAGTCTCAATGTTTTTAAAACTATCATATGAAGTTAAACCAATATTTGAATAGGTATGATGCAGTTTTTAAGCAGTCACCCTAATTTACTTCAACCAGGTTCTAAGACACTCTTATACTGGTGATTTGGATTTCTCCATCACACCCTTCAGACTTATTTTAGATCTATAAATATATGTGTACAGAAGCAATATTTTGACAAAGATTTGGATCAGATGTTTTCCAGAATTGTAATCTTCCAAATCATCATTTATGAAATGCATATTTCAAGAACAGAAAACTCATGTGAAATGTCTCAGAAACAGCTCCCTTATGTCTATACACACTTCCATAGGGTCATATGATTATTTGTTTAAAATACTGCTGATTATACTCAATTTATTTTTTAAAATTTGATTTTATGTTTTATTGAAGCAATAACTCCAGTCTGAAGTTAAACAGGGAGACAAGATACAATAAGATTGAACATCCCTCTCTGCCAAAAAATGAAGTTTCTAATTTTCTGCATTTAATTAATTTTGCCTCACAGAACTGCAGTAAGAGGAGAACATTCACTTCTTATGAAATAACCCTTATTCAGATGCCTATGCCCAATTAGAGATTATATGCTCTTTATTTTATTTGCTCAACATCAGGTATTGAGCAAATTAGATTAAAATTTCCCTTCTGAATACGCTGACTTAAAAAAAAAAAAAAAAACAACGAATCAAACAAACAGAAAAAAACAAAGCAACAAACCAACCAACAGCAACAACACAACAAAAAAATGACAGCAAAACCTCTTCTTGTCCACTTTTACCCTATCAGCTGTGAAGTGCACAACAAACAGTCACTGAACAATGTTATTTTCTACCCATTACAGTGCAAAAAGCTGATAAATTGCAACAATAAAGGCTTCAAGCATTACAATCATGACTTAATGGAATAATGTTAATCCAGCTTGTGTATGACTTGGGGATTGCGTTCTCTTGCAAAGAGCAAAAGATTAATGCACAGTATCAGAAGTGCACCTTTTTTTTCCCTGCAGTCTGAGCTATAAGAGAGACAAAATAATGTGCTAAAGTTGCTTTGCTTGTATTGTGGAGTTGTTACAATTTTTTTCAGTTTAGGTCAAAATGAGCCAGAGAGACATCATGTCTCCCAGAGCTCTGCAAAAAACGAAGTTATGTTATTTTCAGCCTTTAGACACATTGACACATCTCCCGTCTAGCTGGGAAGAAAAAAATCCCAGATTTCAATAACAAAAATTTTACAGATCTGTCTTTAGGCAACAGAAAATGCCTGCGATAAGGGAATAGGCATGAAGTGTAAAGGAGTATTTAGGTCTTAGTGCTTATTGGCTGGAGACTATAAAGGAGATATGAAGGATGTATGAAAAATCCTAAATAAAAGAGCTAGAATAATTTACAATATGGATAAGAAGATGTGCTTAAAAGGAATGCAACTGTTACTAAAGAATACAGTAAGAGGAGGCAGTGGGATCAAAGAAATTAATGACAAGAATGAATATAAACAACATACTGCATCCGGGGTTTCGTTCAGGAAACACTGTTTTCTGCAACTCAGTTACTATACACTCAAAATGTAAAAATTCATCTTTCATCTCTCCTCTTTGTCTCTATCAAGTTGTGTTTTGGCTTCAGATGAGGAAAATTCAAACTCAAAGGGCAGTGAAAATGTCAGAAATAGCAAACAGAAATCATACTTCTAGTACTGACTCCACGTATTCATAGCAGATTACTAATTAGAAAACCCATTTGACAAAAATGACATCTGCAAAGCATATAGTATTTGTTTTCAGCTTTAAATAGTAAAGCAGGAACAGTGAATAAAGATTTCAGTTATACAGTTATAACCTGCATATTTTAGGATGCACATAGGGTTACTGGAATTACTATGTTTGGTCATGTACACTCCAATATCAGGCCCAAAGTGTCTTGGGAAATTTGAGCAAATTTTTTTTTTTCACTTGCATGAATTGAAGAAAAGGGTAGAGATATGCTGTGTAAGGCCTAGTTTCCTGCTTCTCCAGGAAACATATGAAAGTAATATATTTGTCCAACTTCTAAAGCATGTAACGAAAACAGATTTTTTTCCTTTTGTTCTCACTATTGCCACTGGTAACCTGATAGCAACAAAGTTCGAAGCCAACTAAATCCTAGCACAAAATTTATTTGTGGACTGCTACACAAATTTGGTTTTACGCTAATGTTGACCTTTATCTGACCTTCAGCTTGGCAGGAGTTCCCTGGTAGTGCTGGCCCTCACAATGTTATTGTGGAGAGCGATCATAACTCTTTTGGGCTAAATGACTCAGAGTATTTCAGTCTTCCAAAAGGCACTGTCTTTTTTCCAGAAGTCTTTCTACATACCCATTTCTGTACAAATCATCTTTCTGGAAGAAGCAGCTAAAACTGTCACTTCTGTGTTCCAAAGCATATGATCAGAAACTCTGCACTGGGCTATTAAAGAAAGGGTGGGGGAAAACAGTCAAAACAGTCTGGAAACTTCTGTTCATTGCTAATTCATAGATGTGTATTAAGAATAAATTAAATTTTTTAACTTAAACCTAAAAAGCCCTGAAGTCTAAGTTTGATTCGAGATGACTGTTACTACTCAGGAATGAGATCTAGGAGAAAAATCAATACTTCCGTGAAAATTTTAGTTCAGTTCTTGGTAGCACAAATGAAAACTAAATAAAATTTTAGAAATTATTTAAAAAGTAGTAAGAAATAAAAAAACAAAACAAATAACAGAAAAAATAATTTAGCCACCATATAAACCCATGGCATGTATGCCTCTTGAATAACATGAGATACTAAATTTTACATCTCAAAAAGTGAATAGAAGACCTGGAAAAATTTCAAAAGCAGCAAGAAAGATAATCAAAGCCTGCAGCACCAAAGAACAATTAAATAGGCTTATACTCATCAGCAAGGAAAAAGATGCAAGTGGAAAAATGAGAGTGGCTATGTTAAAGTTTTATAAATCATGGGTGACAGAAAGGCAGTGAAATGGAACTGCTGGTAAAGCAACAAGAGTAAAATTTCCTTCAGTCTGGAGGGCTAGAACAAGATCACGTCCTGCACTGCATGTACCATACACAGATCACCTTGTGTTATACTAGCATTTCTCCCTTTCACCTGTATATATGGCTATGTGTAAAGTGAGATGGGACACAGGAAAGCAATCCAGAATCTGTAGAGACAAAATTATGCAAAAGCATTCTTTTGCTACCAACACTATACTTAGCCAATGCATTAACTGAAGGTCAACCATTCTTCCTAACTACACATGCACACCACTACGGAGCTTCACAGAGAGGAAGGCAATTCTGCCCACAGACCTCTGACTAGTGTGCTTCAAATGTGTGAAAACAACACTGTAGTTAATATAGTAATAGAAAAAAGAAATTAAAATATCTGATAAATATCTGATGAGCAGTAACTTAGAGACCCTATGGTTAGACTAAGATTTCTTTTGACAGATCTCCAACCAAAAAAGGTTGAAGAAAAAATAATTTTTAAGTGTTAACACTGCCATATTACTCAGCAAAGAAGTTGACACATGGTCTACTTCAGTTGATGACCTAATTTAACAAAAAGTCATCTCATGGGACAGACTTTTTGTGACTCTGAGGACAGAGCATAAGAAAGAGATGAGGGATGAAATCCCGCCATATGTTATAACATATGTACAATAACATTCAAGGCTTGCACTGCAATGAATTAATGTCAACATCAGGCGCTCCAGTTTGAGCATATCATGATAAATCACAAATTGAGTTTTACCCAGAGAACAGCCACAGTTAAATAAAATAAAACCAAGAGAGTGATCTAATGCTATTACTCTTCTGAAAACCTAGTAACACACCTAAGTACTATATTTTAATTTTAAACTCTGACTGTTTTCTCTTACAAATTACATTAATGCTATAACATTAGCATTAGCATCTGGTGGTATAAACTGCACCATGTAAAATGCCTCATATTTATTTGTATGACTTTCGGACAGGATAAAGGGCCTAAATAAGTTATTAGTATTTACCGCTTGTACTGAAATGCGCCTTCTAACCTGGAGATCTACTGCTTTCTTTATGTTGTAAATAGTAGCCAAATTCTGGTCCTACCCAAAAGAATTTACAATCAATGACTATTCAAAAACTTTACACCATGATTAAAATACAGTTCAAGAAGTTTCACTGACTTCACTACAGATGTTCTCAATATTAAGTTTATAGAAAGATTTTTCTGGGACTCAGGCTTAAGACCAGTCCAGCACAGATCTTCTGGGTCTTTTACTTTAGATCATTAATCACTCTACAAAATCATGCTACAGATACGTACATAGTGAAATGGGAGTACATATAAACTTATCTGGAAATGAAAAGAAGCAACATCCTACATATGTTTTATGAAAATACTATAAAAGGACATTTCTGAAACTGCTCCTTGTAGGGTGATGTTTGTCAGGATTTTGAGATCTCTTAGAAGTCAACTTTCTTGCTTTGTAACAAAACAAAATCAAATCTAACAGAGAGCCCAGTACACCAGATTTTTTTTAAAAAAAAAGTAAAGGTATACAAAACCTCCAAGAATTTGATGGGAAATGGTTCCAGAAGGCTAAGTTCTTTTCCATGGCTGTAAGTATCATGTGAAGTCAACCTAAGTACCGTATGAAGTCACAGCGAAACCTAGTAGGCTAGCATTTAGAACAGATTATATCTCTGTAAATAGGTGTTTCTCAGAGATGATTTAAAATAATGTAATTTTTCTGGTTAGGGAATGGTTTTGAGGCATATGTATAATCATAGCTTTGGACAGTAGTGTGCGGGTTGCAGTGATGAGAGGAGCAAGAAGCTATTTGCTTCTTTATACTTCTATTGATGATTATTTTTTGTGCCATGTCTCTTCATTTCACTCCTCAAATTCAGAACCAGGTCAGTTTTACCAGTATAAATATAATTTCACCAATGCTACATGCAGAAATAAGAGACAAAAACTGTCCCTCTACATCTAACTTCCAGTAACACACACTGAATTTGTGCCACTGTCATATCTCATAATATAAAGTATATATTTCTCTATATTTCTACACATTTGGGAAACTAGTAATGGTTCTATTTCTTTGTCACTACCAATGCATAACAAAGATATTTTCATGCACAATCTACAAAGGTACACATTTCAAATCTGCTACATATATAGCAGATTGACAGATAGTTGCACATGCTGCAAAACACAGAAAAGAGCAGGGGTTCCAATGTCTTAATTACCAAACCAACACAGTTTAATGGTCACACTGTGCCTCATTGTCCCTAGTTGTAGACTATATTTTCTATATTCATATTTATAAAACCTCTGTCTTGGAGATGGTTGGTTAGTTCTTTTGTAATGTTATAAAAATGCTAAGTACTCTTACTTAGAGTTCAAGATAGAAAAAGGCAGTACATTTTGTCCATAAAGGTCCCCTCTTTCACGTGGGTTTAACATAGTTTAACATAGTTTAACATAGTGAAAACTACCCATATGTTACAACATATGGCAAAATTCCAGTATCTCTTCCCATACCTGATCTTCATTCACAGTGTAAAAAAACCGGATCTTTCATAGGGAGATACTGAATTAAATTGGGTCACAAACTGAGTGATTTTGTCATTTGCTAAAGCAGATTGACAAATGAGCTTGAAGACCTAAACAATGTAAAGCTAACCCATACATAAACACTTTCAACAGTGACTTCCTGTGAATGGCAGCCACTATCTAAACTGGCAGCATAATCATAGCCTAAATCTTCAGGAGTCAGATATGGAGAGCACATAGATAGAATGAAAAAATAAAGATTTGTTTGTAATAGGTTTGTAAATAGGTGAATATGTCTGCAATTTACTCAGCTACTGACACGTTTGATTGCAGTTAGGCAGATGAACTGGAAGGAAACAACTAGAGATTTTTTCCCATACTTCAGTAAGATTGAAGCAAAGTTAACTCTTCCTCTCATTAACTCTTTTGTTCAGTTTGCATTACACCTTTTACAATAAATTATTAATAAAATATTATGAAGACAGGACAGCAGGCTAATTCTCACCAAAGTTTTGCCCAAACCTTTTTAATATGCACAATTAAGCTGAAAATGTTCAGAAAAACTTTTCTTGTAGACGTTGAAGTCTGTACAGGGAAAGGGAAACGGAAACGGAAACGGAAACGGAAACGGAAATGGAAAAAGAAGGGGAAGGGGAAGGGAAAAGGGGAAG
>WEIV01010622.1:821117-832680 GCA_013390005.1 Calyptomena viridis | reverse complement strand
TATTTCCATATTGCTGTAGTCTTCCTATATATTCAAAACAATGATAAATCTGCTAACATCTGCTATACGTTATTGGCCTTTAATCCTGGGAAAATAAAAAAAATAAACATACATTTCCCTGGATCATTGCCAATTTTTTACCCAATAAGTTACTTAGCTTATTAAATTTGTCAGAACAACAAATGTAAATAAAATGATGGTTTATCTTACTGATTATTCAGCCACTGCACACTGGTGTAGGTAAGCGCATGACTGAAATATTCATCACTGTTCATGAGATGTCTGTGCTCTGCTCTCCCTTCTCACTTTACCATTACCACAGAACACAATGTGTGTTCGTCCCACCCTGCGCCACTGTGTTCCCCACCTCCCAAGAAAAAGCTAGAGTGCTTTAGAGAGGAAAAGTTTTAAATAAAATGTAACATATTAATTGTGCCATAGTCAAATGGGAATATTTACAAAGGGTTTGAAATTTCTTTACAGTTATCAGCTGTATTTGTAAGATAGCAAACAGCGAAGATAATTTAGGGTTTTAAATCCAGCGCTGAGTATAATCAATGTGAATAAGATGCACATTACCAAACTGAAGACATTTTATATATGCATTATGTCAAATCATGAATCGGATTTGTGTAAACTAAAATCTTAGAATACAAAACCATTTGCAAATTCATCCACAGCCACACCACTATGTAATTATGTTACATATCAAACAACCATACAATGCAGCAAACTATCATATTGAGAGACCTTTGTTGCTTTCAGGACATCTACAGAAACAGGTTTATATAGCACATTACTGCCAATTCATCTATACCCTTCGGAGTAAATCGGTTGGCAGAGAGGGGCAGATTACCACTAATGGCTCTATTATGGAAAGAAGCTGCAACCATTAGCTATTTTACATATGGACAAAAGAGAATTTAATTGATGGCCCATCGCCCAGCAGGCAGAGAGAAATGATGATTTTCACCTTAATGCCAGGCATTAAAAATTCACAGGGCTGTGGAAGAAAGAAGTGTTCATCCAGTAACACTCTGCTTATGGGTCATTTTAAGCATAACTTGAGAAGAGAAAAGCAGCACAAGGAGATCTGTTATGCTTTGAGAAAGCTCGAGTTGTCTGGGGAAAAAAATCACACGTTACAGTTTTATGATGTTAAAAAGCCAATACTGTGGCCCTGTTATTTTTCTTAGCTACAATTTTATTGACCCAAATAGTATCCAAGCATTCAGAAAAATAATATTTTGTGGGTGTTGATATTAGCAAATGAAGGAAAAAAGGAGGATTTTTGGAGACAAAAAGAGAAGGATTTTTGGAGACATAGTACATCATAGTACTAATACAATTTATTTTCACATACTTAAATGCAATTGTACATGTGTGTGCTTATACATAATATTTACTTCATTTAGCATATATGATAGGCTTGCCTTGATTTGTATGTCTTCAGATTTTCATTTATACAAATGCAAAGACCATTGCACTGTAGTGTTGTATCTAGTATTTGTGTTATTCTGGTAGGGCCAGTCTTATCTTCCAGGTTCAACTGAGAAGCTTTTTCTTATTCTTCTTCTGCTGGAAGACCTCTACAGACTTTGCTGTCTCCAGGATGTCTGCATTTCTCACTTCACCACCTAAAAAATGGTGAAGCATGAAGCTATAAGGGAATCCATACTGGAGAGGAACTCACCCTGAAATAAGTCAGATTTTGATTCAGGGACATCTCTCCTGTGTTCTGCCTACCTGTAAAGGTAAAGGCTGCCAGGTTTGCAGTAATTTCTAAAATGATCTAAGATGAGCTCCTCCCTCCAGTCTGAAGTCACTGCAGGTTATTAATAAACTTTGAGATGGTTATGTTTGTCACTAAGGAGCATAATAGCATAGCAAACTATATGTTCTGCAGGGCAGAGACTATCCAAATGGAAAACAGAGCTGCTGAGTTGGAGGAAGGGACAAACATACAAGTCACATGGAGAGTGGCAAAACTTTTTACGTCCCCAACTGATGGAAGAGGATAAAGTTAATCTGTTGTGGCCATAATTTGTGTTTTATAGGAGCAATGAGAGAATTGTAAGAATATATGAGCCTTGTCTTTTTTATGCTCAGACAGCCAGAGTCAGGCTGAAAATCTCCAGCCAGGTTGGTCTGCATACAAAAACCAACTTGTCAGGCTAGAACAAAGAGCAGACAGCTTTTTGAATTGGAGACACTGGAACAGAAATAAGATCTAAAGTGATGCTGGAACACACTATTTACTGTTGTAAAATTGGACAAGGTAAATAAAGAAGGAAAAGTGTCTGTATGCAATGCTAGACACAATATTGGATGGATTTTTTGCAACATGTACTGCATGCCTATGATAGGAAGACCTGGAGAAAACAAGGGGGTGGTAAGCCTTTCAAAGTAATTTCAGAATGCATTGCTCATGGACAGTGCAGAAAAGTGAGGAAAAATTGTGAGATGGAGAAAAGTAGGATAACAAAAGACTATTCAAATTTCTTTTTCAGCATTTTGCCACTGCAGCACATTCTGGAAGCAGAAGTTTCCTTCCTTAGTCTGGACTTCATTGCTTTAATCTGCAGCACTGGAAGATAGAAGACAGGCAATGGTGGCTGCCAGACAACCTTGTTTCCAGCTTTTCCAAGAATCCAAAACATCCCCTAGCACTGTGTAGGTTATAGTGGTAATCCAGCATGGGTCTGTAGCAAAAGCAGTGCCTAAAGCCTTGTGCAGCTTGAGGTGAGTTCAGTGCTCTCCACACTCTGCTCCTAACAACTATTAGCAAACAGATGCTCTGGGGACATTTTATATGATGGTTGTGTGGGGTCAGTTGCTATAAATCCCTGGTGGTAGAAACCAGAGTTTTCTGAGTTCCTTATAGTCACTCTGGTCCTTTGCCAGTAAGAAAAGATTTAGGTCAAAGTGAAGATTTCAACTCAGAAGTAGGAAAAACTGTACTTGCTCCTTTTAGGTAGCCAGGTACTGCTAACTCAAATCAGCTGCAGTAGAGACTGAGATGCTGGGTGAGGGAATTATTATCTTTACTGGAGCTGGTCTCTCTACCAAAGTTCACACACTTGTAATAACTGGGTAGATACTTGCATAACAGAGTCAAGTATCTATCAGTCTTTTAGAGTTTCTGGTAAGGAGGGCTGCATCCACACTGAATCCAGCAAGAATTAGATACAGATGGAAGTGGGGAATGTGTTCCTTTCTAAAAAATCAAGGCATACATGAGAAGTGAAACTTTGTATTCATTTTAAAAACACTGACATCTCTAGAGATTTTTGACATGTCAGCATCGGAAACAGGAAGGCTGGAGAGAACAGCCAGCAGTAACAAGGAGCAATAACTATGAGGCCTTCTCCTTCCACTCTTCCGTTTTTCCCCTAAATGAGGCATCTGATCAAAGGCTCTTGCAGAAATGCTAATGAAGGATTGTTTTTTTTTATTTCCATGGAATCCAGCACCCAAGGGAGGAAGACATGGGCAAGAAGGGTAAATCTGCACTTGCAAGATGATGTAAGAACGGGAGTTTGCTGTGAGAGCAGTGCTGGGAAAGTGCCTGCCACAAGTCAATATACCCTGATTTTTTCAACTGTTCAGGTTTTGAATTTCAAGACTGGTCTTTTGCATGTGTTCTCAGGGCAAAATTCCTTTAGGAGCTGGTAGAGCTTGCTATGAGTCACCCCTAAAATAACTGGAAAGAACAGGAAAGTGATAGAGTTTTCAAGCCACTCTGGTCAAACGGAGAATATTCTCACAGAAAAAATGTTATATTCCTACTGTAAACTAGACAGATGCAGTTTCGCTTCTATAATTTTACTTCTTTGCCTTTGGCCTTGTATGCTGCCATCAAGAAAAGCGGATATCACCCATGTCCTTAATAAAAAAGCTAAAGGCAAATGATTTCCCTTATTACACTTGGGGTTGTGGTCCTCAAAATGTATAAAATTACTCCTAATTTTCTACATATTTAAGAGCAGGTTCATGAGAAGCTGCTGTGAAGTGGATAAAACTGTATATGTACACAAATAAGAGGTACTAAGATCAGAATTTCTGCATTCATGGAGAAAAGAGAACCTTTTTAGGTTATGTGAAATGACTAAAGTATTCTATGTTCATGTTCATTTGTCTTTTTAATAGCAAGGGCAGAGAAGTGGAATTAACTGTTTCTGGCTTGATATCAAGGTTATGCAGGTTAAACTGAAAAACATTAATGTATTCCAATGGGCAGTTAATGGACAGTTTGTGCAAGCATTCCTTGACATGAAATTGTACAGTTTCTCTCTCTTTGGCTTGACATTTAGTGATACCAGCTGATTACATCTATCTAGGTAGAGAATTCAGTTACTTATTCCTCTGACTTAGTTCTTTATTCCTTCATACAAAAGATACATTCTTATGACATTTTGTTCAAATCAAACTAATTTTTCACCCTGTTTTTAAGTATTACAAGAGCTGCAAAGAAAAGTACTTAAAAAGGTATCAACATGAAGTCTACTTAAGATAATATTGGTTTTATATCTAAATTTCGTGTATACAGCACTGATTCATACAACACTGCATAATATTGTTTCAAACAATATTATTATTGTTTCAATGGGACCTGATGGGATCCATCCCAGGGTGATGAGGGAGCTGGCAGATGAACTGGCGAGGCTGCTCTCCATTTTATATCAAGAGTTGTAGCTCGCTGGCGAGGTACCAGATGACTGGAAGCTGGCCAATGTGACGCCTATTTATAAAAAGGGTAGGAAGGAGGATCCTGGTAATTATAGGCCAGTTAGCTTGACCTCAGTACCAGGTAAGGTAATGGAGCAATTTATATTAAATGGCATTATGCAGAGTTTACAGAATGGCCAGGGTATTAGACCCAGTCAACATGGGTTTATTAAGGGTAGGTCGTGTTTGACCAACCTGATCTTCTTTTACAATTAGGTGACCCATTTGGTAGATGCGGGTAAGGCTGTGGATGTTGTTTATTTAGATTTTAGAAAGGCCTTCGATACTGTTTCTCACAGTATACTTTTGGAAACGTTGGTAGCACATGGCTTGGATAGGAGCACTCTTTGCTGGATCAGGAACTGGCTGGATGGTCGGGCCCAGAGGGTGATGGTGAACGGAGCTGCATCCAGCTGGCGGCCAGTCACCAGTGGTGTCCCCCAGGGGTCTGTTCTGGGACCAGTCTTGTTTAATATTTTTATTGACGACATCGATGAGGGAATTGAATCTTTTATTAGTAAATCTGCAGATGACACTAAGGTGGGAGGTTGTGTTGATTTACTGGAGGGGAGGAAGGCTCTGCAGAGAGATTTGGATCAGTTGGGTAGATGGGCAGAGTCTAATATGATGGAGTTTAATACATCTAAGTGTCGAGTTCTGCATTTTGGCCGCAAAAATCCCCGGCAACGTTACAAGCTGGGGACAGTGTGGCTGGACTGTGCCCAGGCAGAAAGGGACCTGGGGGTACTGGTTGACAGCCGTTTGAATATGAGACAGCAGTGCGCCTTGGTAGCCAAGAAGGCCAATGGCATCCTGGCCAGTATTAGGAACTGTATGATAAGTAGGAGCAGGGAGGTCATCCTTCCCCTGTACTCGGCACTGGTGAGGCCACATCTCGAGTATTGTGTTCAGTTTTGGGCCCCCCCATTTAGCGGGGATGTTGAGATATTAGAGTGTGTCCAGAGGAGGGCGATGAAGTTGGGAAGAGGCTTGGAGCACAAGCCCTATGAAGAAAGTTTGAAGGAATTAGGGTTGTTCAGCCTGGAGAAAAGGAGACTTAGAGGTGACCTTATTGCTCTCTACAACTTCCTGAAAGGAGGTTGTAGACAGGTCAGGGTCGGTCTCTTTCACCAGGTGGCAACAGATAGAACTAGAGGGCGTTGTCTCAAGCTGTGCCAGGGTAGGTTTAGGTTAGAGATTAGGAAAAAGTTCTTTACAGAAAGAATTATGAAGTATTGGAATAACCTGCCCAGGGAGGTGGTGGAGTCCCCAACACTGGATGTGTTTAAGAAAATATTGGACATAGTGCTTGGTGCCCTCATTTAGTTATTGAGTTATGGTGTTAGGGTATGGGTTGGACATGATGATCTCGGAGGTCCCTTCCAACCCGGCTATTCTGTGAATCTGTGAATCTGTAAATAAACTGTCCATTACAGCTTTCTTTAAAGTATATAGAGATAGCTAGTGATTAAAGGCTTTTTGTTCAAGTCCCCTGCTGGTTTAGAACACTGTGGAAAAAGAAGGATTGTCAAGAAATATTACATGATTAGCCTGAAAATACAGTGCAATTCTTGAAGTGAAATTCATACTGAATTTTTGTGGGACGCAGCTCACGAAAAAATATTCTTATACCAGTTGTATGATGTAGCTGCCCTGGCTCCTAAATTGGAGCTTTTCTTCTAACTATCAAAGTCCTGTACCAGATATAAAAGATTGGACTCGCAGCTTCTCAGTTTATCTTGTTGTTTATTAAGTTCTTATCACAATTTCAGCGTGTCATCCTGACCCTGGATTTAACACACTGAAGCATGTGCTGCAAAAGCCGTGGAATGGTGGCTGCTGCTAAGTTTTAAGGACTCTGATAACCAATGAACTGATACTACGTACTATATTTACAATTCTGTACCAGTAATCATAACTTGTTGCTAACATGTTTCTTCTACCTCAAATCTATTCTACCAATACCTTCGTGCCACCTCTACTGCAGTACATGGAGCAAGAAGAAGAAGAAAAGAGAACTTAGGGCAACACCCAAAATCCTCCATCTTGTCTTCTTTTATTTCCATACTACAAAACCCAAAACTACGTTTCACTTCTCTGACAAACTAAACTATAATCTAACTTACGTTTTTACTGCTTTTGCTTCTTCTATTAATTTTGGAAGCTTTTCCCAGGGACACAGATCAAAGACTGTGTCCTCCTGGGGTCTCTGCGAGGGTCCCAGATCCACCAGGGCAATTTGAGGTGTAGTCCCAATATTCTGGACTCCGACAGTATGAGTTGTATTAAAGCCTCTCAACTAAGTCAACTTGGTTGACTCAACAAGTTCAACAAATATCTAGTCAGTGAGTTTGGATAAAACTTTCACATCTACTGGCTCATTTCACATGTTGCCCACTGCAGAGATGCTTTCTTGTCCTCTGGAAAGCTGTGATGTGCTGGAAAGACCAAGTTAGAGCCAGTTGCCTCATAATGGACCAGTAAGGCACAATTCTGCTTTGTAAATAATGCAAAAGACTAATTTCTGATTCACTTCTCAGATCTCCTTTACTGAAGAAAATTGCACCAGTTCTATGTTTTTGTTCCAAGAATGAATACAACTTAAGGTTTTCTGGAAAAAAACAAGCATGATGACTTTCAATGAGCTCTGTGAAAGAAAACCTCAGTGCAGAAGGGAAGCAGGCATCATTAAACAATGATCACCTTTACAACTTCTGTGACTTGCCAAAAGGCACCAGAGATGAAGAAGAATTCAAGTTGCCACCCATTATTTTTAAGTGTTCCTGTTTAAGCACAACATCTGCACAAGAATATGTTGCTTCCAGAGCCACAGGATCTCCCATCATTGCAGGCCTCCTTTCCAAGGACATGGGAAAACTCCTGTCAGGGCACATTTGTCCCCTGCATCCTGACAGCTGACATCACCAGCTCTCAAATATCTTCTAGCAGACTCCCAGGTTTGTCTGGATCTCAACAAGTAAAAGCCTTTGTCTACAATGTGGCCTTATGCAAACCCCTTAACTCTAGGGAAATTAAAAAGCATGACAATTTGTCAGGTCTATTGAATTAATTTGTTAAAAATAAACATGGTTATAAATGGAAAAAGTGTGTTACTTCCAGCAAGGCAAGAGGAAGTTCCTGATTGCAGCCTGAGAGCTCACCAGAAAAGTGTGCAGGCAAAGGAATGCAATCCTACAGCACCCTTAGCATCAGTCCCTTGGTCACGCTGTCTCCTAGGACTTGCTGTGTACTATTTCTTGCCTCAATATCCCCCACATTGGGCTTTTTGAGGGTTTTGAATGTAAAAGGCTTTTATCGCTTCTTCAAAAATTTGTGCATTTCCCTAATGATCAATGTGCTTCATTGTGGTGTACCTTGAATCAGTTGCATTGCAAAGCTGTGAATGTGAACCTCTTCAAGCCTCTCTCATATTGCTGCTCCCTTTCATACAAAGAGAAGGTCTTGGAAGAGCTGATTTCCCTATTCATATCTACTTTTCATCTCAAAAATTTAAAAAAGCTGTAGTTTTCAAGTCATGCTGTATTTTTTTTCAATAAAGCTGTAGTTTTATATTTGTGGTTTTATTTTTATTTTTTTTTACCTCAGTGTGAAGAAGATCATCAGAGTGTAATGGTATTTTCTGTAAATCACACACAACCTGTTAAAACCCATTGCTAGTTTGAGGTTTAGTCACACCTAACTAGACCGAATGCCACTACTACCTGCTTGTTTTTTAAAGTGAAAAGATATGTGAAAAGCTATAATGTTCTTTAAACATAGGTTATGCAAAAATCAAGACTGAAGTATTTTAACAAAAGAGGCATTTGTCTTACATCCTTAAGATAAAAGGATCCAAAACAAATGGAGGAGAAGTTAGACATAAGGGGGTCTTTATATCCTCTCACAATATCTAAAAAATTCTTGACAATATTGTTTGCAACTCAAATGCTGATCAAAAAGGAACTACAGAACATACGCTTACAGAAATGAAGTATCAGTATTGACAGTGTCAGTAGGAAGCATATTAGCCACACACTAAAGAGAAGTTGGATTTTGGAACTTCAGCACACCATTCCAATGCTACAGTCATCAGGATTAACTCTCATTACAACTACATGTGGTCCATAGCCAAAGGAAAAAAATAATTCATTTCAGCAAAGGCTTCCAATCTTTCTAAGTCTTAGACTAAGGTTGGAAAATGAATTTTGTGCTGCACTAGCCAGTTTAAAGGTTCCAGCTACTGTTTAAAATTACATGTAGTACAAAGTAATCTAGTACATCCCTCCACTCCATTCTTAAACCAGAGTAAAAGTAAAACATCACCTCATATATTTATGTACAAGTCAGTTCTGTCATTTCTTCCATGTTTTTGTTTTCCTATGAAATCAAGAGCAGCTGGGCACACAGGGGCAGGGAAGTTGCCTTAGTGATTTTGTGGATCATCTTTTCCTCACAGATGAAAAGATACTAACACTTCCTTGCATGAAGTGTCTTTTTAAACTGTCAGAGATGCTTGATTAATCCTTGTTCAGTGAAAAAATCTTCATGCTCTGCTCCTCATGTCTGTGGAAGCCAGCTTTCTGCTTCAGTGCTGCTTTTATTAACCCTGATCTCACCATGCAAACAATACAAGTTTTTGCACTTCTGGAACTCTCAAATTCTACATTTGCATACTGTGAGAAAGCTGTCATGAGTGATTGAGCCTGTTTACATTTTCTCCATCTGATTCGAACAGCTCAGAATTTATGGGTGCCTCTGACTCGGCTGAAAAAGATACCTTGTCTCTGCACAATTAAGGCTTTCAGAGTAGCCAGAAGTACCAAGAGAAAGAAAGGGAAAACATAGGGACCCTCAAAGGACAAATTCCTACTTAAACATTTGAGATAAATTCCTTTCAGAGGTACCTTACAAATGAAAATAGAATCGACCTGTGTCTGTATTTGCTTCTTTATTACAAATCTCATAAATGTCCTTGAATATTTGCAATTTTTAAATTCACATGTTTTATTTTGGGCCTTCATTTTTTATTTCTAGAATTCAGAGCTGCAATTCATATTTTTTGCAATATTGGTTTGTTTTTTCTAGGAAAACTTTAAACCAGGAAAAGAATCTATCTTGTTACGGCAGCAAAAAAAATCAAAAAAGTAATGGAAACTGGCTGATTGAAACATTCTAACTGATCTAAACATATTGTCCAAAATATTTAGTTCTATTGAGGCTAAAGAAAAATAAAGTATCTTTTCCATTGTTGACTAGCACCTTCTACAGAGAAAGTTCATGTAATGTAAATCAAATATCTGAAAGTCTATTATGTTCACAATTATAAAAACATTTATACAAAACATATTTTAATCATAAACAATGATATCCTGAATGTTTCCCAGGTTAACTACATGACGCCTAGCCAAAACATTTTCTGCCCATACTGATGAAATGGAGAAGGAATTTTGTTTCCCCTTGTTAAATCAAACATGCTAATTCAACAGCTCTACCAAAAAAAACTTGTGAGAAAACACTCCTTTGTTTAAGATTTAAAACCCACAGAGCTTTTAAGAGCAAATAAAGATTGTGCCAGATGCTGCACAAATCACATATGCACGGTACAGCACTGATCCCTGCTCAGCCATACCTCAGTACAAATAAATATGTGGAGATGAAGCCTCCAAAGGGTCCCCTAGCAAAACCTGGAAATGCTGATTTTATATTCTTGATATTTCTAAACATATCACTTAAATCAAATAAACTCAAAAGGAGAAAGTTTTCTAGCCTTTCTTTCACATCATGAAGAAGAAGAAAGGGCAAAATTCCAGTTTTCCATCCCACTGCAAGTCACCTTTAAAAGTGCCTGCTTTTCCATAGCATTAACTCCTGTTAATTTAACTAGGAATGACAGATGCTCGACATCTGGAGAAAATAAGGTCTGATTTAGTAGCCACATTGCACTGGTGGAAACTTCAGACTGCAGGTCTGGAGTTACAGAAAGTTTGAAGTAGATACTTAAGCCAGTTGAGCTGCTGAAAGAAATCACAAGAAGTGATGCCTAAAGGAACAACAGGAGAAGAAGTTTTAATTTCATTCAGATGGTATATTTCTATTTTTCATGGCCATATGCAACCAGCCAGCCCAATCATTCCTCTCTATCTCCCCTGTCTTCTATGCCTGCCCTATGCTGTACTTGTTAGCACAGGGCAGCCATAATTAACTCATTAACTGACCTTTTGCCATTGTTCATTTGGTAGACCTCACTATCATATTTTCATATATAATTCAGTGGAAGATTAAAAATTAAAAAAAAAAAAAAGAGGAAGCAAAACTCAGACACTCCAATTGAATGAATTAAATAACACAGCATAATGCTGACCAAAAGTAGGTTTACCACTCTTTGACCTCAAAAAACATCAAGTCCAGTATCATAGCCATCACGCTGCCACTCTAGACCTCCTTCTCTGGCATTCATGGGGACAACCAGCTGCCAGATATCCTTACACAGGCTTGAAACCCTAGAGTCCAGTGTGGGATCACCTGTAAATGAAGCAGTGACTAATTTAGCTTGAAATTCAGGAAAATTGTAAACGCTAAAGAGATCACAGAAACTTCAATACTGTGAATGCTACACCAGCATTTAGGAACCCAGTTCAGGACATAGTGAGTAGAGTGTTGATTAAAAATTATTTGCAGGTCAGTTTAAAGGCTAAAATATGGAGCTGGCTGCTTAGTTTTCTGCATTTGAAAACTGTCCCTGTGTTATCAATGGTGTCCTATACTTATCTAAGTCTCCTTCTAGGATAATTTGGGCTCAAGGACCTTCAATGTAAAGACACTGTGTTGAATGCTG
>WEIV01010622.1:786641-819891 GCA_013390005.1 Calyptomena viridis | reverse complement strand
GCAAAAAACCAAACAAAAAAAACTCCAACCAACCAACCAACCAAAAAAAACAACACAAAAAACACCACCATAGCTGGCACAGATTTGTCTGCTGACAGTATTAAAGTCATGTATTTTAACTAGGATTTCCTTCCATTGATGGGAATATCTATTTTATCTGAGATTTGGAAGGTGGAGTTTTCTGGGTAAAAAGCATAGTCCAGCAATTGAATGAATCCTGAGAAAACCACAGACTAAACCTCATCCTTTAGCCTTTCTGGGATTTGGCATTATTGTTCGTAAAGAAGGGAAATTGTGGGGTTATGTATTTTATTCCAGATTCTTCCTGTTTCTGATAATTGCAAGATTTGTTTTCTCCAAACCAGGGACTTTAAAAGACAATTTCTCCAGACCAGTTATAGTGCATAATATTCATTTAGATAATAAATGTTAACTGTTATTCCTATTAAGAACAGTCTAAAATTCAGTTTCTTTAAATTTCTCAGATTCAGTGAAGGCAAGCCCTTTCTTGTTACCAAAATTTAAAATGCTCCCCCCCCTTGCTGAAAGAGTAGTGACAATTTCTAATCTGTTAAACTACAAAATTTGTTGTGCTAGACCAATTTAAAACATATTTTTTTGCATAAGAAAGAGTAAGACAATACCAAAATTACTCTTCAGAAAAAGACTAAAATATGATAGGTGTGTCAAAAAGCTTTGAAGCAAAAACTATTTATATAGGAATGCTATTTAACTCAATTAGATGTTTTTGAAATATTTAAGTTAATTGCATCAGGAAGAAAAATTAAAGGTTGGATAATTTTGTATAGGCAAAATTTTCAACCTGATCAGTGAGGAAGTTGGGAGACTTTTAGAAGGAAAAAATCTTTCATGTCAAAACATTTTTTTCCCCACAAAGGCTAGTGCTTGAGTCATCTCAATTTCAGCTTTCTTCTAAGAAGGAGACTAAGTGAATTTCCCCACTCCATGCTTCCCATGCAAGATTAGCTGTATTTGAACTGTTTATGATCCTTTGTCTAACCTGTCCCTGGAAACTACCCAAGTGGGAAATTCCATATCCCTAAGCAATCCAATTGAGGANCAATCCAATTGATGACCCAGCTGTGTTCACAAATACAGTTTCCCCCTATATTTTAATCTTTTTATAATTTTAAACTTTTCTGCATTTGAAACTTATTTACCCTTGTCATACTGAGAGAGAATACAATGCACTGCTTATTCTTTTTCAGATTAAGGTCCCCAGGGAGACCCCTTTTTGCTCTAGATTATTTGAACCCCTGCCTCAATTTTTTTTCCAAGGTCATATTTTTCTCTAGTCTTTTAGGTTTATTCTTCTTTCTCTGACTTTTTATTCCTAAGAATTGTGCCCTCTGTTATTTCACCTTGTGTTCTCGCACAAGCTGCCTTTCTGCACTGAATTGCTGATAAGTTCTTTGAAGGTAGGGTAGGAACTGCTTGACAGGCTGTTTGTCACCATACCAGTTTTCTAAAAGATTCTCGGGTGTTTAAAGTCTTCCATCAACACCAAGTCTTTCCTCACACCTGATCTCCCAGGCTGGGTGTTCAATGGCAGACTTCAGCATCAGATCACTCCTTCCAACCTTCTGTTATTGCCCAGAGATTTCAACAGGTCTGTCAACCCTTCCATTCTGGACTTCAGAGCATGCATGCATGACCATGAAACTTTCAGATTTGTAAAAATGCACTAAAGCAGTACCAGAAAGGACCAGCATTTGTCAGGGCTATCATCCTAACACAAATTGATGTAGTTGCAGTATCGATGCCAATCAGGTTTAGGATTGTATCGACATACGTCAAATTAGGATGCATCTGTTACAGACTCTTCTTTGCTACTTTACTGCTACCTGGTTTCCAGCTCCCAGCTACCACACTGCCTGCCATGTTTATGTGACTCCTTTACATACTAAAGGCCATTATACTGGTGTAATTAATATATCATCTGTTTTATAACCTCACAAAGTGCCCCATTATGTGGGAGTCATGTTGCCTTGTACTTGGATGATTTTCTGACTCGTGCATCTCTGTAATGTATTTATTTCCAGTGTTGTTGAACTGTGCTTAGCCATCAGAATGGTGCTTCTTCCTGGTCATCCTATTATACAATTCAGGTTCTTTACATTGACAAAGTTCAAATTAGATAAATGTTTAATATAAAGGAATAGTGTAGTAACACTTATTTCTTCATTATAATCACATAGAAACCTTTCTTCCCTTCCACTTAGCTCACTGAAAGCATACATTTCAGTGTAGAAAAACTGCAAAATTTCTTTATTCTCCTTAACGATAGCACATTAATGTGTGTTATCTGTAAAGTGGGTTCATGTCCCTGCTGATTCCGGTGCCTGCAGAGTAAAGCATTGTTCTACCTTCAAAGAGGTGGTCATTTACAGACCATACTACACTCTCTTTTAAGGCCCTGTTCACAGAGCACAGAACGCAGAATTCTGGCACAATTGTGTTTATGCAAAGAGCTGGCAAAAGAGATCCCATCACACTGGCAGGTTTTATTTTAAAAAGTGATCAATTAAAAATATTTTTACTGCAACGGTTCTGTGCACAAAGACCCTTTGCCCTTTAAAAAAGAGTGTATGATATAAATTGAACATCTCCATTTCCCCAATGAGGGCATTTCTTTTTTAAAAAATAAGATCATTTGTAAAAAATCTTGTTCAGTCGTTTATAAATAGTCACCTCTGTAAACCAAGAAATAACCTTGTTTAAAAAAGTACCAACATTGTTGTTCTGTTGTCAACCGTTGGTAATTGAAAATGTGTTTCTGTCAGTTCCTCCTAAGACAGAATGCAATTCTTTCTAAGATCTTGATCTTAAATTGGCAAAAAAAGAAGGAAAAAAAAAAAAGAAAGTCAGTGATAAAGCAGCCAGAAGTTGTTACTTGTACTTTGCACTGGTGATATTGCTACTGCCCTTTCTTATAATCTAAGACATTATTCTTATCCTGGAGGACAGCAGTACAGTCCTATTTTTTCACTGTTTTTTTTCTCCTTTATTGGTATTGTACACTGCTTTGTACTGAAATGTGAGGACACAACAAAATGTGTTTGCTATGAAACAAACAAAACAAGCCCCCAGAACACCCAAAATCATACAGGGTCAATCCTGAAGTCTCACCTTAGCTTTCAGATTTATCATTACTCATACTAATTCAAAAAGGATTTTACCTAAGTAGATCATACAAAGAATTAGGAAAAGCTCTGTGATTGAGGCAGGTCTTTATAGTTAGAGTAATAACAAACCTTCTGTTCCTCCACTTGTGCTTCACAGTTAATCTGATTTTTTCTTTGTCTGGTGTTGTGGAATAAAATAGTAAGTGTATTCTTTGCACCATCTCATTGATCTACTGTCCTGAGAAAACAAACATGCCTGTAAAAGGAGAACTAGATATGAGTTGAGGTAGCACTGAGAAATACAGCTTTGTAGCTTCTGTATTTGAGGTGCCTCATGCCTGACGAGACAGAGGAAAGGCAGCATCAACATCATAGACATGGCTATTTGCATTCAGTCATGCCCATCTGTCTCTTGTGAACCATTATTACCAAGCTCAGGTAACAGTAAAGAATATGGTTTATTCCCAGAACAACCCCATAGATCCCAAGTAGCTCTACAGCACCTTCTAAAAATAACAGTTCCTTCCTCTGGTGTAAATACGTACCTCTTCTCCAGGCACATTCCTCTTGAGTTACAGATGATGTCTAATGAGCAACCATATAGATCAATTCAAAAGAAAAGAAGGGAAGCCAAGGGAAGAATCATAGTTAAACTGCATCGGTTAGAGAAGCTCAGATTCATCATTACAAATCCAATCTAAAAGGGCCAATTTTGCTGGACAATTTGTGGTATATTAATCAAGTTATTAATTTCAGAATTATACTGCCATGATTTCAGTTTTTTGGTTTGGTTTTTTTTTTTCTAACCATCACCTCTGCCTTTGTTTTCTCCTGCTTCCCTTCACTCCTCACACACACTTTCTACTGTTTTTCAGGACCCTTAAAACTTTGCTGAATTTTTTTTCTTCATTTGTAGTGCAGGTTGGAGATTCGCTCCTAAAATACATTAATGCTCTTGGAAAGTTTAGCAGTCAAAAAATGTGGGACATCATCTGACTTGGAGGCTTGGTTTTCTATCTCTCTATGGAGTATCATGTATGCAATAAAAGTTTCTCCATAACTCTACCAGAACATCTCACTTATGTGAAAAGGCTACCTGTGGGTCAAGGGGGTAATGCAATTCATTCACTATCGCCCATTCCACCCAGGTCCTCTCTCTGCTGGGAGTATAAAGAGGCTAACTACAATCCAAAGGAAGATTTTAGATGTGGACACACGTCTGTTATGCTCTAGACTAGGACCAGTGGTTCATATCCATTAGGCCAGCAAAAGAAAGCAATCAGATGGCAATGATTTTCAATCACTACTGGTTCAGGGTTAGATTCAAGCAAGTGACCTGGAGGTGAAATGTTCCACATCCCATTACTGATCGTCTAAATTATTCTTCCCCCACAGATGAGACTTGACACACATAAAAAAGTAGCTTGTGAGGAATTGCAATAGAAAAATTGAGACAGCAGTTCATAATAGATGTGGATTTCGTTAGCCTTTTATGTCTAGGCAAAATTGTTACAGTACAATAATAGGGCAGAATTATTGATTGTATCTAGTGGGTCATAACGGAGTAACCACACACAACATACCCAGTTTATGAACTAATTCAACTGCTTTACAGTGTATGGCATTCAGTTTTTATATGAAGAAGCAGCTTATTAGAATTTTTATATTTTAGAACTATTTAAAAATAAGGAGTGGCTGACAAAATCTGCTTCCTCAAAGCAGAATTTATTTCTAATTTTTTTTATCTCCTTATACACTTTCCCCAATAACTTACTGATAGAAACATTTTTCAGAAAATTTGCCTCCAGGGTGCAACCAAATCTGAAAGGCAGAAAAAGTGCTGTATCTCATGGAGGATTTCATAGGAAAAAAAGAATGGAAGAAAATGAAATTCCAAAATAAAAACTGCTGTAACAGATACTTTGGTGAACTTTGTTTAGTAAAAGAGGTGAGAAAAAGCTTATACAGTTTCCTTTACTCACTGGACAGTTATCTGCCTCATTGGTGAGGAATAGAAACATTAAATGTGGGATTTGAGGCAAAACAAACAGTTTGAATGACTTGCACCATTCTGCCTCTTCCCTGTCTCTGCCTTTCTGATGCTACGAGACATTTACTAGCTCTCAACAGGGCTCACCTCCTCTAGCCCAGCAGGCTCAACTCATGCACAGGCATATGGACACCAAAGGTGCCAACAGTGCAAGATCATGACAGACTGGTCCAGCTTCAAACAGGAGTCAACAGCTTTGTATTTGTCTAGGCTTGAAATAGTTTGGATCTTTGAGCAGAGAAATTTTTTTGATATTTGTAAGGGTTTATGCTCGCCTACCAACTAAACAGAGCTTTTATTTAGTGCAGCTTTTTGTTTTCAGGGGGTGTGTGATCATAAGACAAAGAAGCGAAGTTCTGGCAAAGGGTTTTTTCTCCTCAACTCCCATCTCTGGCAAATACCTTATGCAGCAAAGAGAAGAAACACAACAGAGGTGGAGGAGCAAAAGTGCTCTGCACTAAAAATATGTGACAGTGAGTGAAGTAAAAGGAGGTAGACAGGGAAGTGAGTGCTAGCAACACTTGCAAGGATCAATCAAGTGCTCGCCTTTCTGCTATCACTTGAACTGTGGTGTCACTCTTACAGAACTTTAGACAACTGTTTGTTGGAGCGTTTATAAAATCCAGCAGTTCCTCTTCTCAGGGATGCATGAAAAATAGCAAATAGGGGAAGAACAAATTGCTTATTCCACATAAAAAAGGCTGTCTGAGTTTGGCATCAAATAAAACTTCCTTAGCACAATGTGAGATTGCTAGTGCACTGAGAAACCAAATGAGCTGTCGGAATTTAGATCCAAACTGACTTTGAGGTGTACTGGGACCTTGGTTATACAATTAAGTCAGAGGGAACAGAATTCTTCATAGTATTCTCCAGCTCATATATTACTTAAGGTTTGTCCTCTAGTACTTATTTAGGATGGGCTAAGTCGTTTGTCTCTCCACCGACTACAGAAGGAACTTAGACAGCTAACTTGGAATAGACAATCAATTTTTTGATAGCTTCCATTAGGGAAGGTGGAACCAACCTATAGTATATTTCATATAACCAGTATATCCTACTAAAATTTATTTTACAGAATTAAATTTAAAGAGCAGAGGAGGAGAATTTTTCCAGTAAGGCTTGAAAATAGACAGACGCTTAGCAAGATAGAGACAAAAATGCTGTTCCCTCCTGAAGGTGACCCAGGGGAGAAGGCTAGCGTTCAACAGCAGCCAGATTGTATTCAGGGGAGGCAGGGAGTGAGGTGGGTAGGCAAAAAGGCTTTTAAAAGTCTTATTCCATATGTGGCTGAAGAGTAGAAAGTATGTCAGCTAAAAAAAAAAAAGCCAAAAAACGCAGACTCAAGGAGGCACTGGGAGCCTTTTTGCAGCCGTCTTGCAAAGATTCAGCAGACCACATCTTCACAGAATCACAGAATATTCTGAGTTGGAAGGGACTCACAAGGGTCATCAAGTCCAGCACTTAAGCCCCTATCAGGATCATCAGGATCGCACTGAAATCCTTGGCATTATTAGCACCATGCTGTAACCAACTCAGCTAATCTCAGTGTCAGATTCACAGCAAGGAGTTTACATCTTTCATCTGTAAGCTAAACTTAAGTCTGGCATAAATATACCAGTGTTCATCACTCAAGTGCTGCCACTAGTAGTACTTCTCCTAGTAGTATGGGGTCTATGGTGTTATTTATCATCACTATTTATCACAAATGAATTGAGGATGATTAAAGGATAGGAAAGGAAAAAAGTGGATGCAAAGCACTATCTAATCTACTCATTCACTGAGGAGATAAAAATACCTAAATGTCTGGAAGGCAGCTATATTGCACCATTGGTTTAATTGGTCTACATATCAGAAAATTATCACTTACTTAGCAGGGAATGTTTATGCATCAGAAGCAGGGTATATCTTGGGCTGATAATGTGGAGTAAGAATGTGTAAGGAAGAACCACAGGAAAGCAGACTGAAAATAAAGAGGATTAAGCTTTTACAACCAAGAAACTGTCTGGCATCTGCAATACACCATTGCTTTGAAACAACTCTACAGAATGATGGTCCTTGTTTTCTGGAGACTCAGGCTTCACTCATGGCTGCAGACAGAAAACTAGCTGTGATATAATGGGAAGGAGACACTATTTAGATTCTGTGCTTCTGACTATTTCTGCTGAAGTGTTGTAGGGTTGGACTGGGAGATTTTACTAACAAATTTTAAGTAACTCCAGGTTTTCCCTCCATACTGTAGAGTCTGATAGTGATCTTGGCACTTTTGTGCCTAGCTGGACGGGTTTTGTGGAGTGGGGAGGAGACAAGTTTGACAACTTTCAGGCTTCACTAAGTTCAAAGATTAAAGTATGTGCAAATTCATGGACACTGTGGCTGAATGTGGACATGCATGTGTGTATTGGCGTTGCTATTTGTAGTCAGTCAGCTTCAGAACAAATATTCAAATTTCCTTCTGTAATTGGCTCCAGAAACACTCCAGAACAAGGCGGGAAGGCTAAATACTTGAAGTCAAATCTAATTACCTCTGTCCAGAGTAGCTATGTGGCATTGTCTACTTTTGGTCAGTCTCAGACATCATCACAGCATTTCTTTAAGTGCCTAAGAACAAATTAATGAAATATCCTTCCATAAACATGGTGAGGTGCTGGAGACTGCAGAAAGGTGAATGCAGAAGCAGGGAGATTAAAGTATATGTTCAAGATGTTGTACACCCCGTGCTTGCCATTGACAGTTTAATTTTCATGTTTGTGAAGTGATCCTGTTCACCATAACCAGCATGGAGATACACGCTTATTTATTTCAACTGATGTACTATAGTTGAATTAATACCAGCAAGCACCAAAAATTACCCTATTAGAACATCAAGTGTCACATGAAATGAGCAAGTGAAAGTGCAGACCAGTCCTGTGCAATCCCATAAAGGGGTGAACCGTGTTAGCCCCATTGTTTGTCAGTAGAAACTGGAGGGTCTGTTGAAATAGAAGCAATGTGAGCAACCAAGGAGAATTTTCAAGCTCAGCAGTTGAAATGTGTTACACAATCATATCTTTGCCTAATTCTGGCTCACAGAGTGTATTTGTCGAGATCACAAAGTACTTAACAGCTCAGATGTCCCTAAGTCCAGCGTCCTCCCTCCTTTGCTATACTCCTTGCTGTGCAAAGAAAAATATTGGAATGTTTTGAGAGGCTCCCCAGATTGACGTCTGCTGTTCGATACCCACCTAATGAGCTGTTTAACAACTGTTACCAAAATTAATGAGTCAAGTCACAGTTGTAATTACCATATTGCAGATCACAGTATTGTATTAGATTACCACGGACTTCTATTTAGGAATATTTACACCATGACAACTGTTTAAAATGTGCTCCAGTATTTCAGCAGATTGCATTGCCTCATAGCTCATATTTACTAGGTTAGGCAGGAGTTACAGGAGTCTTATCATGAATTCTTTGGTTCCAGCTTGCAGGGATCAATGAATAGCCAATCTTAACCTTAAGAATATCCAGGTATTGAAAAATGCACATGTATTAAAAAGACCTTAATCATATGTGTAAGCACACACAGCAAAGGAGCAAATATCTAGTGATGAAAATAGCAATCTGGGGCCACAAGTAAATGCTTTACTATCAGATATATTAGTACAACTGGGCACAATTTAGTCTGATTTAACTCCTGCTTCAGGAGAGAAGTGGAATGCTCAGAATACAATGCTCCAGCATTTTAGGATAACTAAGCAGTTTCCTTACAGAGCTATTCACTCTTCTGTGCAGAAATAGGTAAGAAACAGAGTTCTACGAAACAACATTCTATACATTATCTTGAAAAGGCTATAATTTTACCTTCCTCATATTTCACTCTCTCTGATAATGAGCAAATCTTCTTCACTTCATGAAATCAGATAATGTGGAAAAATTCAGGGTTCCTCTGTATTCAGATTAAGCTCCTACTTGTTTATCACTAATAATGCTTCAGTAGGCAGTGATACGCATACATGTGAGTACATATATATACAAAACACCTGAATGAGTGCAGCAAATCAGCTCTTCAAGGGCTCCCACTGTCCCCTAGAGCCAGATAACACATCAGGAAAACACTGCCTGGAGCCTCTCCTCCATCTGCCCAGTCCCATTCACCTTTCTGCAGCCCTCAGCACCTCACCATGTTTATGGAAGAGGGCCTGCCCATGCTGCCCCCTTCTGCCATGCAGTTCAGGCAAGCTACTAAAACCAGGAGTTTCATACACTCTATGACGAGTAACTTACAGAGACTTGCAATGACTGAGCGTCTGGGGTATATTATCTTTGAATCTTGGAAGGGCAATTTCAGAAAGGCTGGTCTTGTTTCCCCCATTTCCTTCTCCAAAGAGAGCCTGTTAGCACAGACAAATGAGCCAAGTCAATAACAACCACCTCAACAGGATATATTGAGCCAATTCAAGGGTAGGTGGGTAGCAGCTGTGGTCCCGCCTGTGGAATACTATAGCTGCTGCCATTGTGCAATGAGTCATTAAGCCCCTTTTATTTACACTTGCACAAAAATGGTGGCAAACTCTGTGCTGAAAGCTGAGAACTGGGGTATGGGCATGTTAAAGAACGAAGCACAGGCACATACATGCACAGACCAGCAACCCATATTCTGTTTGTCAAGGAGAATTTTAAGCCACACAGACCTGAAACAGATTGACCTTTTATTACTTTTGAATTGTGGACAGATTTCCCCTTTAATGACTCAATTATAATGCTGGGCTTGTTTGCTTTTTATGATTTTAGAAGATGCCATGGTAACTTGGGCAATGACTCTGAGCTTAGGCAGTTTTATGTGCTTAGTTTCAAGGCCTGAATTGTAGCTTGCAATTTTAATAAATTTTGTGCCTGAAAAATTATTCTATTATATTTACTTTTGAACTACAAGTTATAACAACTGATATTTGACAACACAGCTCAGATTTGCACTGGTTTTACCCATTGGAGAACAGGGAGTTATTCTGGGAAGTATGCAATTCCTGGCCTTTTTGGACACTTTGGTATATTAACAATATCTGAAGTTCAGCTATCAAGAACTGCTCTTCTGTAAAATTCTTTCTATCAGGCATTCTTTAGTGGGATATCATCCACCATTTTTCTAGGAGAAATTTAACTTTTTGGGTAACTAGACACAAACTTTTATTCATTTTCTCTCTACCCTCAGAAGTGCTTGGTTTAGTTGCCTAGTGCTTTAATAATCTATTAATCTCCTCAGGAAAGAGGAACCTTGGTGCTAAAGATCATTCACAATGTGGTTATTGGAAGGTTATTGGATGCTTTATGTGAGGCAGTGCCAGGGTGTGGCAATAATGTGAGTGACAGAATCGGTGTTTATCTCTTTTTGTGTATTCCAGAAATGTAGGAAAGCATGAGTAAACATTATGCGTCCTAGTCTGCATTTGAAACCATGAATGTCCAGATAATAAGTTTTTTCTAACTGAGGAGCTTCCAGAGCACTAATTAACATATGGACCCTTTGACTGCTGGATGAGTGAAATCAGATTTATTTGAAAGTATTATTTAGTAGACCCCTGAAGAGAGGGAGGGCAAAAGGAAGGGAGGGAAGGGAGAAAGGGAGGGAGGAAGGAAGGAAGGGAGAGTGGGAAGAAGAAAGGAGGGAAGGAAAGAAGAAGAAAGGAAGCAAGCAAATATGCACATAACTCACTAGTAAGTGTGTTTTATATCCCCATTTTCACCAGTTTCTCCACTAGCATATACAGAAGGTGGGGGACATTAATAGCTTTTGTATTAGAGTATGAATCTATTGATTGAGTCAGAGAAATCTCTGGTGTTTTGCTATGTGACACCAAGTGCACAATGATATTTAAGAAACTGGAGTGGCAGATGCTCTAAAATCCGTGCAGATTCTACAAGGCTGTCTCTCCTCTGGTTTAGAACTGTTTAAAAAAAATCATCCTTTTTTTCTTATTTAGGGAGAGAAGGTTAACAATTATCTGACCAGTCATTCTGTGTCACTGAGTACAAGCAAATCTGGCTTGTGAATCCTTACCCTTAATTTTATTTTTAGTCACTTAATTTGTTTTTCCATTTGATGATATCTTCAGCTGAAATCGTAGGCTGCTGATCTCATTTTTTTCTCCTGCAGTGAATGTAATTGGACACTCTTAACTGTAGAACAACAGTTTTAAATGACATAGAAAGTAAACCAAGGCCACTAGATTAAAGAGAAGTCTCTCACTAGATTTGTGATTAACTTGCAACTATAATAAGAAATTACATGAAAATAGAAATTAGTAGAAAAGGTTAACCAGTTAAGACAGGAAATTATTTCAACAGCAGGGGGGTAAAGAAGAAAGGAAAGATAGTCTCTTTACAGATACACTTCTGACATCAGCTGTTTCTCAAGAGCAATACACAAGAGCTAAGAAGAGGCATCTTGTAAGGCTAAAAGATACAGTTCAGATTAAGCATCAGAATCTGAGTCCTGGTTCTCATCACTAGCTTTCTGCCTATCTCTGAGCAAGCCCAATACTTTAAATTCTCTTCTTAAATTTTTGTTTAGCCTATAAAGTCATTAAAAGTTCGTGTAATACTTAATACCAGATTCTACACCCTGGAAGCTATACATATAACTGGACAGCAGATAAAGTTTTCCATTCTGACACATCTCAGCCTTGTACTCACTTGGAAAGTGACTGCTCACTGTGGCAAAAGTACCAAAGATTAAGTCTATGTACAGATATTATGAACACAATGTTGTGTGTGACTTTTAATTAAGAGCAGAACATATGCACACAGATATTTAAGAGTAATTCAGTGCTTCAGTAGGGACTTCCTTGTGAAAAAGGAGGAGAGACGAAAAGTGAAACAAATAATGAAAGAAATCTTTTTCTTGGCTAATATTCTAATAAAAGGTCAGATTACTGGTATTTCCACTGATAAAGGCAGTATGAAGGCCCTCTCTCAATTTTCACAATATTTGTAGAAATAAACTCACTTCTTCACATTAATTTATTTGTTAAATTTGCTTGAAAGTAGTCAATAGATTTAAAAATTATCAGGAAACAACCTCCTTTGAGACAATATACTCAGAGTGCTTGTATAAGGTTTGTTTTCTTGGGAAGTCAGGTTTAAAAACTCCCCACTCATTATTTCCATTAACTAGCTTGCACAGTTTGTAGCACACATTCCAGATGAGCCAGTCACCACAATACATGGCCAGTTCCTGTTCTTTGTAAGCAACAGTTCCAAAATGAAGAACAATTTATTTTGAGACTTTGAAGATCTCTCTTTTATAGCAAGGTGACCCATATAGGTCAAGTTTATACACACCATAGTTCAACTAAAGGGAAAGGAATTGTTTCAGAGATGAGTTTGCCCTATAAGCCCTCTCTTGTGCTTGTCTCAGTTTGGGTCAGCTATTTACTTTACTCTGAGTGGGTTTGATTTTTTAAATCATCTCAGGATGCTCTCTTTTAATAGCTTAATTATTTTTTTCTTATACTATTTTCTCATCACAGCGCTGACAGTACAGGTCCTTTTCTGGACTAAATATAAACACAGTCAGTAAGACAAATCCAAAATAATTGGTCATTGCCCTACAATAAGTATTGAGTTTACACATTCTATTTCAGCCAGTTACATGAAGTCAGAAAGCTACTCTTTACTCCTTACAGCCCCCATGAACTCAAGCACATTGCAAAGGGATAACAAAGCAGTGTTTGGCCTGTGTTGCTTTACTGGATTACATTAATGAGTGAAATAATGTTGCGCTACAGCCTGCAGGCATGTTGCTATTGTGACCAATTCTCTGTGGTTAAAAATATGTAAATATTTTTTAAAAGAACAAGCTATTTTGTATGATCTAAAAAATAAAAATATTAAGTGAAAGTAACCAGGACATGGCTACTCTCTGTACAAAATAGGTCTGCAATGCCCTTAAGTTTATTCTTCACTTTTTATATACTTCAGTTCTTATGTCCTGTAAGCCTCTCTTTGTTTAAGAAAATTGGATTTCAATTATTCGCATTACAGCAAATTAGGCATTAGGTTTCCCTCATACATTGCACAGAAGAAGGACCATAATATAGGGGTCATATCAAAGAGGGTGATAAAGGTTTCACAAATCACTCCAGATTATAGTAGGAGTTTTCTTACACAAATTCTGTTTCATCATCTAATCTTCACTTTCTAATCAGCACTTTATCAGGCACACTCATACGGTCCTTCTTACGAAAAATCATAAATCTTGTGCCAAAAAAAGCTCTTGCAGTATTCAAGTGTATAATTGAAGCAGATGCCTTCTGAGGCTGGGCTCAGACAAGAGGTCTTGTATGGAATAGGCATGAAGACTGAACTCTTCTCATCATAAACCACATCCTGTGGGCAAGCTGGAGCCAATACAACCCACACTCTACCAATAAAAGAGCAGTGTAAGATCTGAGAACTTCAGTCTAAGGATCCACCTAAGGGGAACCCAGTACTTCAGATGTGTCTCACCAGGGCTGACTTGAGGGGAAGGATTACCCCCCTCAGATTGATGGCAACGCTCTTCCTAACGCACCCTGGGATAGCACTGATCTTTTTCATCAGAAGGGCACACTGCTGGCTCACGGACAACTTAGTGTACACTAGGACCACCAGGTCATTCTCTGCAGAGCTCTTTTCCAGATAGATGACCTCCAGCCTGAACTGTTGCATGAGATTAGTCCTCCCCAAAAGAACTTTACACTTGCCTTTATACAACTTCATGAGGTACCTCTGTGCTCTTTTCTCCAGCCTGTTGAGATCAATATGAATGGCAGCACAGCCACCCAGTCTATCAATAACTCCTTCCAGTTTTATATAATGAGCAAACTGAGACTGCACTCTGTACTATAGGCCACACCATTAATGAAGATGTTAAATAGTACTGACCCCAGTATCAATTCCTGGGATACACAAATGACTTGTCTCCTACTGGACTTTGCAGCAGAATATCAGGGCTGGTTAAGCATGTCTTTCCCTCCATCATTTCATGCTGACTACTTCTGATCACTTTCTTGTCCTCCACATGCCTGGAAATGGTTTCCAGGACTAGTTGTTCTACCATCTTTGCAGGAGCCAAGATGAGGCTGACCAGTCTATAATTCCTCATGTCCTGATTCTTGCCCTTCATGAGCACAGGAGTAGTATTTCACTCTGCTCCAGTTTCTAGAAAGCTTTCCCAGTTGCCACAGCCTTTAAAAGATAGAAGGGCAGTGCCTCTCAGTGTTACCAGTGAGCTCTCTCAGCACATGGGAGAGCAACACATAATGGCTTGTACACTTATGTATGTTCAGTTTGTTTATCTACTCCCTCTTTATCCACCAAGAGAGTAAGTCTTCCTTGCTCCAGACTTTCCATTCGGTCTTGGTCTTGGGATCCTGAAGAGCAGCCTTATCGGTGAAGACTGAAGTGGAGGCAGCCCTAAGGCAGTCATCACTGGACTTTGAAGCAGACACTGTAAACAGCTTTCAACAAACAGAATGCCTGTCTCTGGATCATTTTTCATGACCACCTGTAGGATCAGGCAAATCTTGCCCTATGTGTTAAACTCTGATCACCCTGAGCTGTCATTGCAGCCAGAACCATACAAGAAATGAAGTAAGAAAACCAAACAAAAGAATCTTCTGGAGTGTGCCATCTAAACCATATAAATGTATCCCAGTGTTTGTATTTGACTTCCGGCCATTCAACTCACCTGCTAAAGCAGGTTTCAGTCTCCAAAACTGTCTAGCAAACACCTTCCACCATGCATAGTAGTTATGCAAGAGAGGTAACACAAGTAGAAAGGAGATGAAATAAATCCACACTAATTTAAGATTAGCTCAGCTGGTTAAATCTTGGTACTAAAAATGCCAAGGTCATGGGTTCAGTCCTCTGTATGGATCATTCACTTAAGCATTGGACTCAATGATCCTTGTGGGTCTTTTCTAATTCAGAATGTTCTGTGATTAAAGCAATGGACAAGGATATAGTATACTTGCATCATGTTGAGAATGAACAATGTCTCCAGTAGGAACCAAGGTTCTTACGTGGAACTCTGAATTTGCAGATCAGATCTCAACCAAATGGAAAAACTAGGAAAACTAGAAAAAAACACCAAGATTTTAAGATAGTACAAGATGGACATTGTGTAAAAACAAAAGCAGATGGAAAAACATGATTTTACCTTAACAACTGCATTGCTTCCTACTCAAGTCACATTAGCACATTCATGCAGAAGCAAATGCAATCCTTTCAAACAACTCAAAGCTTCCAGAGTTGTTTTGTGGACCCTCAGTCATCTTCCTGCTGTTCACAGGCATCCTGTGCCCGTAGAATTCTCAAATGTTACTTCTCAGAGACACTTGTCTGGCTCTTGGCTAGAGCATTGCTAACGAGCAGACTTCCTCCTATGTAAGGCACCGTACTCTCATCTGATCCTATTTCCTACCATCCATCCATTCAATCGTATACTGCTTTGAACTTTTGCCCTTTTTAACCCTCTATGCAGCATTACAATCCTTAGACATAAAAATACATAGATATACTTACGTTTATCTACCCCAGCCAGAGCAGCCTCAGGGATAGTGATTTAACAGCTCCTGTTCTGAGGATAAAGTTGTTTATAAATATGGATGTAACTGGGCATACCAATGGGAAGCAACTACACAGTATCCCCAAGTGTCTCTCTAGGAGATCCAATTCATTTAGTAAAGCATCCTTCTAAATGCATACACACACACACACACATGCACACACACACAGCAGCTCTTTAATGGACACAAAGCATGGATCTTTTCCACTGATACGAAAAGTTGTTAGAATGGTGTAAGACTCATAGATCCTGATTAATTTGGTCTGTGCTGCTGTATTCCTTCCACAGGAATATAAATAAACACAAAGAGAGGACTATTTTCTACCAAAAACTTATTTCTTGTGAAATGAGAAAATTGCACCTTTGGAGAAGGCTGTCTGGACAGATCTGCTTCCTCCATTCAGTTCTCAGATGTTTGCTGCAGGACCTGGTAGAACATGACACCCCGGAATTTTAGCCAGGCAAAACACCCAGTCCAATATACAAAAACAACAATAACAAAAGACCACTGTTTCTCACATAGATTTTTTTTCCTCTGAGACTGCAGTTAGTATCTTCTGCTAATATTACAGTGTTCCTTTAGGCTGTATGTCAGAATGGAAATGCTTCTTTGCTCTTAATCCATGAGACAGCAGGCAAAGTTCACACTGGCTGCTCCAGAGGGGATCTGGTGGGGTTGCAGGCAGCAGGAGCAGCTATCATTGTAGCAAAATACACACTTTAGCCTGCAACTTTTGCTTAAGTGGGATACTTTGGTGATGTGATAAAGGGCTTTGCATCCTAGTGTACAGTTGCGAATGGCAGTGAATGGTCAGATTAGACAAATTACATTATAAAAAACTGTATTTGCAAAGATAACCGATGAATAAGAAACCAGCTAGTGACACAACCTTTCAAATTATCTAAATAACCAATCGAGTTCAAAGAAGAATAACCTTTTAAAATTATTAGATTTTGTAAGCAGATGCAAAAATAATCAACTTCAAATTATGTATCCAGAGAATAATGTAGACTGCAGATTTCAAAGACAAAACAACTAGTTACAAAGGCAAGCAAATGTTGCTTAGAGAAGGCAGACATCTTCTACTTATTTTCAGGTAAGCCACTCAGAGCCAGACCAGCATGTTCTACTTCTTGTAATGATAGTATGCTAAAAAACATCAGGTCTGGTTCTTTCCCTTTCTCTGTTCATTCTGGAAATGCTCCTCCTCTGAGCCTCTGAATCACTCGTTTTACTGCTATTTGTATGACAGGAGCTCCCAAGACAATGTAAAGCAGTTTACAGATGTTGGAAGGAAAGTCCCAATCATCTCAGATTTTTAGTTGCTTTTATAAAGGGCAGTGTTAAAATTATACTAGAGACAAAGATGAAAATTGGTGAGGAGTCATATTATTTTCTTTTGCAAAGGTAGATAGGCACACATGGACATGCGTGAAAGAAGGCAACCTGGAAAGATTTTTCAAATCAAAAGCGGGTGCTAACACTTGTATATGACGCAAAGGGGGTGCAAGGAAACACATACTTTGTGCAAAATGCTAGTAAATGGGCAAACCACTGATGAAGAAAGGCTTTCTTTCTGGTAGGGGAGTCTATACGTCAAAAATGGATGTGGAAGAAAAGAGAATGAAAAAGGTCTAAGTAGAGAAGCTGAACAAGTAAAAAAAACACCAGTAGCACAGGAATGACTGAAAACCAGCAGCTGGGAAAAAGACATCCCCTGAAAGTGGCTTTTACCAATAGAGAAACAAGCTGCTGAGTATTTTTGTCAGTTTTGCCTATGAGTTGACACCATGGAAATGTTCTAATTTCTGGCTCTGCTGTGATGACCTCTGCCCAGTGATAAAAGGTTGCTCACTCTACTGTCTCATCTGGCTTGCAGAGTCAGAAGGATGGAGACTCCATACAAGGTTTCAGATTCTTCTGCACTACAAGAAAGCAATTTAAGACTTTTAAAAAATGAAAAGAAAGGCAAAGGACTTCTTCACTTCCCTCCTATCAGTTGCCCTGGAATCTAAATTATCTTCTAGGCTCTGTGCCCAAAATCTTTATGTGGTACTATAGAAATGCAGAGCAATCTTTCTTTACCTGAGAATGGAAATTAGTGTTAGTACAAAGAGAATAACCCTTCCAGGATATACTGTACTCCAAGGACAGTATATCAGCTATTGGCAATTTGTTCCATTATGACTAGTTGCCATATCACTGCAACAGGCTGATGAATATATCCATAGCACTAAAATCTGCTGTTACATCAGTGCTAGCACAAAGACTTAGTTTTTATATCTGCCTTGGTATCTAAAATATTTCTGCCTTTAAAACATTTCTTGCAGTATGCCAGTATCTATTTTGGCCTGTATTAACATGGAGGGCTTACCCTGCTCTCAAATTTCAGAAAAGGTCTTAAAAAGACATGTGGCTATATACAAGGATTTTAGCTTGCTTAAAAAGTTTGAGTGCACTGCCTGAAACATAGCACTCCTTGACAGATGGGCCAGTACTTGGGGAAAAAGTCCTGGCTTTCCAAAGCATCCCACGTGGCTGGACTCAGACCTAAAATAGGGTGGAGATTTTCCTGTCACACTCTTACCACATAAAGGTGTCTCAGGGATAACAGCTGGTCTGTTATCAACATAGAAGACACTCCCGACCTTGACAGCATTCCTGTGTACCCCTGAGAAGCTATTCTTGTCCACCCGGGAGATAGGGAGGATGCAGCTGGAATGTCCCGAGATATGTTTAGTAAACATGGTATAGAACTGACCACTGTGAGAGTCGAGTGTTAGACAGTGCAGGGGGTGGTGATGGTCTTAACCAATGCTAATTGTGAGAAACAACCTTGAGCCAATTGTATCAAAGTATACTAGCTTTCTGATCTGTATATTCACTTCTACTTTGGCACAATAAAGTTAGTTCTTCACCTTCCTCGAAAGAGGTGACTTCGTGTCGTTTAGTCCGCCTCAACAGCGACACCTGGTGACCCCGACGTGATACAACAAGGGCTGCGATCGAGAGAGCAGCGGAGGCGGAGTCCAGTGCAGCGTTTGGCTCGAGCCAAGGAAAATTATACAGGTGAGCTGCTGGAAACGGATAATAATGGGACAACAGATAACTAAAGAGGAAAAAGTCTTGTTGTCCCAGTGGAAAGCTCTGCTGAACTATAAAAAAGTTAAAGTCCCCGAACATGCCTTACGGCGGATGCTTCTGTGGGGAAAAAAGCAGGGATATGAAATTAATGCCGCGATCGCGTTCAGCGTAGCTGCCTGGAAAGAAGCAGGAGAAAAGTTGTGGGAAGAGGTCTCTAGGGGATCGAAAGATTCCGCGGAGCTCGCTACAACGTGGCGTCTGCTATATGAGGCGCTGAAAGAGCTGAAATCGGAACGCGATACGAAAGTGTGGGAGATTAAAGAGTTGAAGGAGGAGAAGGGGGCGGTCGGGGGAGAACCAGCCGACAGCGGGGGCGGTGGTACAGAATCGGAGGTCTGCGATCTTAGCAAGAACTTAGAACAGCTTGCTCTGTCCTCTGACACACCTTCCTCCTGCCGACCGAAAGTAAAGAGCCCGGCAGTGAACCCGTTTCAAACTCCCACAGATCAAATGAAAGCGGAGGTTTCTTGGCAAACACCGCAAAATCAAATAGAGAAGGCTCAACAAGAAAGTTATCAGTCCCCTGCTGAGCAAAAGGAGGCAGCAGGAGAAAGGATTGCTTCAAATCCTGGCTATAGATCTCTTGTCCCTATGCTCTGTGGTAGCGATAACGAAAGCGAAAATGAAATGCCGACTTTACGAGCCGGGGGACAGCGGAGGGGGGAGAAAAAGCGGCCGGCGGGCGTTATCCGGGCAGCACAGGCTTGGCTGCCTTCAGCCAGTGCTACGCAAACAGTGCAAGCTACGCCAGTGGCGCAGCAGGCGGGCGTTGCCCCGGCCACAGAGGCTAACGCTCATGCTACGCAAACAGCGCAAGTTGGCCTTACGCCAGAGGCGCACGCTACCGTAGCGCAGTCGGCGAGCGCTGCCCCGGCAGCGCAGTCTGTCACTACGCAAATTACGCAGGCTGGCGCTCCGCCAGCGACGCACCCTGCGGTTACGCAACCGGCGCACGCTACGCAATCAACGCAGATGTGGCTGCTCCCAGCCAACGCTGTGCAAACGGCGCGGGGTGGTGCTACGCAAACTGCGCCGCCCAGCACTACGCAAACAGAGACAAAGGTGAGCTCCAAAAACCAAACTTTAATTAACAAACTGCTCTACCTGTCCTTCTGCCCATCTTCCTCAATCCTGTAAATGATAAAGACTTCCAGAAGTTTCCTAGAGCCAGTTTTGTTTGTCTCCAGCCATTCTCTCCAAAAGTGGTCAAAAGAAATTCTTGTAGACTTTTGATCTGATCTGTACCCAAGGCCAACACAGGCAATGAGAGGAAGATCTGCTAAATGGCATATTTTATGACACCTTAATCCAAACTCTATAATAATGCAGTCAACTTTTTCTTTTCCAATAATGGACCATTTTTTTATTTTATTTTCATTGTTTTTAAAAGACCATTAGGAAGGCTTGCCTACATTTTCTGTAGAGATTAGCAAGAAGGGGAAGGGTGGATGCTCATCATTCATTACCTGGAGAGGCTATATGCACAAAACCACATACAGTTTATATCTAAACTTGTAAGGCTTGATTCCCTGCCGAAGCAGAACTTGAATACAATTACTCAAAGTCGTGCCAAAGTTGACTAGGCACCTGCTAGAACATGAGATAGAAATTAACGGAACACCTGCAAAATAAGTTTGGGAAGGTAGGGGAAGGAAGTCATCCTTGAAAGGAAGTAACAGAAAAAAGCAGCAAGAGACTATACTTAGAAGTAAAGTTTTTCAAAAAATTAACCTCAAAGTCATGTTTGAGAGTTCAGCATGCAAAATGTTCCCAGCAAGCAAAATGCTACTTACAAGTAAACCAAGAAGAGGAAATGCACCACAATCAAGATGGTTGATTGTGATTCTCCTTAGACTGACAGCTGGATGATTGGATTTCATCAGCATTTCTGAAGATGGAAAAACATCAGTAATGAATTCTTGTTGACCTGGTTATTTCCAAATGCTGTCACGATTAATTAACAGTTCTCCATTCAGTAACAGTTCAGATAAAACATAAACTACAAATTTAAAATACCACAGAGTTCACTAAATTCTATGTATTTGTATCCATGCAGCGGGTTCTCTTTAGTCCCTCTTCTACCTAGTATTTTTGATTGATTAATTTATTGTGTAAACGACTCACCATCACATGTTCAGGACTGTTTGTAGGTATACTGTCTGAGATTATGATAATGAAAAATCAGTCAGCTGGATTACCAGCACAAGGTTATTTACTACTTGCAAATAACAACATCATCATTCAGACTGTAGGCTTACCACATCTATATTGGCTAGCAGATATCTACCTCTCAGGTTCCTTATTCAACAAAGAAATACGGGTCCAAGCTGAACTCCCTAGTCCTATATAAGTAACTCTGAGAATTAGAATTGAGGGACCAGGTTGAAATACCCATTAACCAAGCTTGGTGTACCATGGAGATAAAGTGCAATTCAGAAAGAAACGATTGATAAGAATAGTCCTTCCTTCCTAGGTTGTTCTGTAATACGGAAGTAGAGCCGAAGTAAACAAAACTGCTAACACAGGAACATCTTACTCAAAATTAAAAAAAGGGAAAGAAGCAACTTGATATCAACTCTGGATAAGCAGATGATACACATTGTCTGCTCTGCAATTTCTGTAGAAGTTCTTCTCCACCTAAAAATAATTTAGGTTCCTTATGTGCCATCTAAAATAAATAAACAAATGCTAAGGATGCAGAAGTAGATCTATAGCAAGACCCCTGAATCTCTCAGAGGAAGGTGGAATTAATCTCCATAATACTGATATTGCTGATGTTGTCACTTTTCGTATTGCCTTAGCACTTAGAAATCTGACTAGATACTCATTTTAAAAGACATAAGTTAATTTTTCTTGTACCAAAAGATTACCATCTTCCATACCTTTCCTGAAGCATACACACTCTAGAGACAATTTGAATGTGAAAGTTTCTTTGTTCCACAGAAAAAACAGACAAAATGGTAGTACTTAATAGCAGGCAATGGATAAAATCCATTGCTCAATACATGTTAGAGTCCACACCTTTTCCTCCATCCGAAAGTAAACACCTGAAATAGATTATTTCTATGATGGCTATCCACTAGGACCATAAGAAGCTCCACCACCTAATATTATAATACAATCCATGGCTTTAAAAAAGAATGTGAGTTTTTTATGCTCTGTAAAAGAGCATAAGTAAAACCAGTTCTATAAGTAACAATTTTTACCTTCTCTTTTAGTCTTCTCTATTTTCTTTATATTTACTTCCTTTTCTAGTTTCACACTTAATTGCGATAAATGGCCACTAAATTAGTGCACGTAAGTATTTATGAGGTTTGTTTCTACACCTGACTGGTATTAATTCTGGCTAGACTTTGAAAAAAAGGATACGTCAATGTTACATACATGCTTTATTTACATTTCTAAAAGAAGTGAGAAACAAAAAATATAGTCTGAGCTTGTCAGCAGAGCCTTTACAATGGATTCAGCTTTGCTGATGTATGAGTCTCCTGAGCCAATTCTGAGACTGCACAATCGCCTTTTCTTTATCTTTGTGAACTGTCCTAGTGGGCTGAAAAACACAGCGATTTTAGCCACTTCTCACATTTCTAGATGAACCCTATCTTCAGTCAAAGATGAAGTGCAATGAAATTATGAAAGGCAGAAAACATAGAGCCTAAAGTGTGACCTAGGAATCTTAATTTTCTTCAATCATTGCTGTAACGGAATGCAAGTCTGCAGCAGCAGGGGTGAAATTATAGTACAAATTACCATGCTATGCCAGAGAAATTATTCTCTGCAGCATGGTTATTAAGTGATAGATAAATAACTAACACTGTAGGACTGATTGACAAAATATAAGTGACCTGGAGCTAAGCAGGGCACCGTGGAAATAACATTGCAGCGCCACTAATATTTTAATACTGAAATGAGATTTTCCAAAGCAGAAAAATCTTAAAATAATATATGACTAAACCAGCTACAAGTTAAACAGATACTAAGAGCTCTTCAGCTGAGAACTCGTAGCTTCATGACATGTGTCATTTAAACATTTGTTAAATGCAAAATTGGGTACTGGTGCATGTTTTCTGTTTGAGGAGGACACAAAAGTAAGCTTTAGATTCCTGCTATGAGAGAGTGACAGGATTCTTCCCTTCAAACAGATCTTAGTAGATAGCTATCTTAACAACAGCTTCAAAGACAATGTAGGACATGGGCCCAGAGGTTATTCAGTTCAGAAATGGAGCTAATAAAGAGAGAAATTACTCAGACTGTTGTAAGAGTGAACCTAAGAAGTCACTGACCACATGGATTCTCTGGAGAACCACCTCCATTATTTCTACAGCTGGGACCTGCTTCGATTTGAACATTTCTGTGCAAAATACTGTTAAAATGGGACAACTTGTGTCTTATTATTTGTGATTTTTTTCAAATTTGTGAAATGCTTTCTATCAGACCTTGTGACATGTTTATATTGAGATTGATGTTTGCCTTGAAAGAAAACAGTTCTGCCCAGGTCATCCTTTGGAAAGAAGAAAATTTTCATACAACCAAACATAAAGGCACTCTCAGAGCAGGATTTTTGACAAAACAAACAAACTGGATTAACAGCAGGGAGAACACAAGCTTTTTAGAAACCAAGTGTCTCTCTGACACTGGGCAAAAAAGTTGACTGGGAAAGAGGCAATATATGCCATGTTCCAGAGAGAGTGTCATGATTAACAGCAATCATGAAAGTGTATTATTGAACCAGAAAAGAAAAAAAGTCATGAAAGAGAAGTGAAGAGAAGCATGCGTATTCCTAATCCAGATTAGTATACATTTTCTGCTGACAAGAAAAATTTGCTCTGAAACCTTTGCTAGGTCTTTCATCCATAATCTGCTGTGGAAGGAGCAAACTATTTAGGTCTCCATGAAGCCGGAGTACAGGAAAGTGAATTACTGTGGAAACAAAGCAAAACAACTTTCAGGCCTGTGGCATCTGAACAAAGGTCTCTGGTCTAATAAAGATGTGCTTCACATAGGATCTGATACCCAGGTATATACGTTCTGGCCTCAGGTCTGGTGAGGAAGTTTGACTAGCGTATGGCTATAACAGATGAGGAAACAAGACAGTATTTTGATAATGCTCTTTATTTCAGGGAATGCTTGCTTGCCTGGGGATCTTAAAATATTCCACAAAACAGCACTGACATGATGCTTAGAGTGACACAAAGACACTTTTTGCCTCTGTGTATGTCTCACTACCCTCAGCAGACAAGCTGACACAAGCTACAAGAGGCTGAGTAATAAACGCACGAGTAATATGGATATTTAAAATCAAATTAAGTTTGTCTAATTAAGTATCCAGTTAATTTAATACAGAACTCCAGCAGAAATAAGAAAATCCTACTATAGATTAATAATGAGTATCTCACTAGAGAAGGCTCCTGTGTGTTGCCCCACAGTCATGGCTTCTAATCTTTCCCAAATGCAGAACAAACTGAAAGAGAAAAAGAAAGAAAGGCAGAGATAAATGCAGGCAATTACAGAGACCCATCCATGAAATAGTATGAATGTTCTGGTTATAGACAAATATTCAGGGCAATCAGTAGGGATCAAGCTGAAGACCAGATTCAGATACATCTGCCAGTGGGTAGAAGAAGCCACAAAAGCATGCAGCATAGCTAGCTTACTGTCTCCTTAAGGCAGAACAAAATGCTAGCAGGTGACAGTAAACACAAAGAGATTGAAGACGATGGCTCTCTGGAGAAAGGCCCTTGTCAGAACTTTTAGAACACAAGAAGAAGAAAGGCAGATTTTTGTTTTCTTGTTTTCAAGTCAATTTTGAAACTGAGTGTAGGTCTGTAGGGAGGAGAATTGTTCCCTGGGGGAATTAGGGAAGTTGTAGAGTTCAAATGGAATGAAGAATGGGGGGGAAATCAGTATTTTTTCTCTAGAGAATTATTTTCAGTAGTTGGTGCTCTCTAGAATCAAGGCAGAAATTTAAAAAAAAAAAAAAGGCAAAAACCAAAAACAAAACAAAACTCCAAAAAAGTCCTCTAAATTCTTAACTATTAAAAAGAAAAACCACAAAGGCTCAATCATGTGTCATTGAGACTTCTGGACTTTTGGACTAAACTTGCTGTCTAATATTTCATGATAAATCTGGGAAATTCTGTGACAGGATGCTCCTTCTTTCCTTTCACCTTGCCTTATCATCCATCAGTTTATTTATTTTCTCTCTGAACACTTCCTGTGCCCACAGAAAAAATGCTGCAAGGTCCTGTAATCAGCTGGTATCCTAGTATGTGCATATTCTATCTAGCACAACAGGGCTCACTTAAGGCTGGATGGCATTTCCTGACCTTTAAAATGGAAGATGTTTTTATTCCAACCAGAATATATAATCCAGATATTAAACCTGAACTATTTAATACTTTCCCTTTAGATCTATATCAGTAACTACACTTTCTCACAGCAACTGCCCAGGTGGTATTCTCCTACTCTGAGTAACACTTCAAGGTATAGAGCTTATAGTTCTGCCCTTAATTGGTAGTGGCATGTTGAGAAATACTGATGGTTCTGTAAAGTCTTGCATGCATAAGATCATTGTTGTTGTTAATTTTCAGTTCCTCTGAAATATCAGGTGTTTGCCTTTCCTTCTCCTGCTCCTCCCTTCTTCATATTCCTCTCCCCAAATAAAACCTTTACAGGAGGAAAAAAAATCATCTGGGAGTAGGTGGTTAAAAGCAAAGCAAATTATATTTTCTGCTTCATTGGACTATCTCCTGTTCTGCAGTATGGGAGAAATCCCAGAACGGGCATGCCAGTTTCAGGGAGCTTCCATCAACCAGGGCCTTTTTGAAGGATAGCAAGTTGTTCAGAGTACCAAGATGAAAGCTTAGTGGCCTAACTTGCATTTAGTAGGATACATTGCACCCTAGATTGTCGCTATTTGTTTTAGCGCAGTTTTGAGCTTCAAAATCTCCTTGAATCAGCTTCTGTCATGACAGTGCTTTAAAGTTGTTTTCCTTTGCCGCCAAAGGAGGAAATGAAGTGGGAGCAAGAAAATGTCATTATTCCTCAAATCTTTAGTGTAGACAATCCTCCAGACCAATTTCTACAGCCACACATTGAAAGGAACTGTAAGCTGACCCTTAGAGACAGAATTGTTTTAATGGAAATATTCATTCTGAAGTCCCTACTGAACTGTACTCATCTTCAGTTATCTGTGTATCGTTACTGATATGCAGGCTTTGGCTGAGTTGCCATAGAGGCTCAGTATAGTCAGTGTACCCCATTTATTCAGTACAGCTGTACAGCATTGTACAGGACCATAGCCATACTGAGCAGAATCTGTATGCTGTGTTGAGTCTCTTGGGAAAGATGACAGTACTTGGGAAAGGACCGATCTCCCTTTTTTCCCTCCTTGCAGCATCAGCTCTCAGTTACAGCAACAGCCAGGAGGAGAACTGCATGCTGGACCTTCTTATACCATTTCCATAGATGTGTTCCCTGGAGACATATCCTTGGGAGGGTCTGGAAGTTCAGCTAGGCCTGTCATGTTGCTTGTGTAATGAGGGACTGTAACAGTGAGAAGCAGAGGAAAGGAAAAAACAAAATTGGAGATGACCATTCCACTCCAGGAAAGGGCAGTTACCCTATATGACTGCAGGATGTATGAGCGGTCTTTTTTAGTGTTTAAGAGAATGATTTGTGATGTTGGGGAGAGCAGAAATACTTCTTTATTGGAAAGTGGCCATGATTCAGAATAGAAACAGAGAGCTGAGACCTTATGCTTTAGGACTGGGCCACGGCAAGAACTCTGGTGGGAAAAGTGAGTTAGTCAAAGTTCCTTCTGAAAACATACATGGCAAATTAGCAGCTGACACACATTTTGGAAGTATATGGTTCATTTTCACTCAAAGGAGGAAAAATCAGTCACATGTCCAAAGGCCCACAGGCAGTCTGTACTTATGATAAAAGCCGAATCCACATCAGCCCTCTGTTCTCCAAAACAGATGGCATGTGGAGTCTTCTACCTGTACTCCTCAAAAGAATTTGCAAATGTTGTTTCTTATAGCCCATCCACTGATGCTAGAATAATTTTATCCATCCAAGCGCACGTTTCCCATGCAACTACTTCAACTCTCCTACTTGCTTGTCAAAAAAGCTTTCTGTGCTGTTCTGTGCTTGCTGATGCTTGCAATAGAATTTCATCATCCTTTCTGCAGTCTCACAAAAGAGTGGAGGCTAAGGAACCTCTCCTTTTCTGGCAGGTGCTGGGAATTGCCTCCAGGGATGAATCTAAGTGCGGCAGAAATAAGTAGGTTCTCTCTCAAGGCTCAGTTTTTTTCTGTCATCTCTAATCTGAAAGCTCTATCCAGCACTGGTTAAATTCCTCCCTAAATACCACACTTTCTGAATGTTTCAGAATCAGGGTGACCTAAACAAAAAAATTTTTTCTGTGTATATCACAAACCTGGATAATATTTAAGCTAATTACTTGAACATGAATATAAGATTTGCTCTATATCAATATCTTAAAGAAATCGTGAATTTAGGGATTGTTTCCAGTGGAGGGATTTTCTTATATTACCAAACACTTTTTTAGAAACATCTTTCTTCAAAAAAAAGCATTGATGGAAGTCCAAATATTTCTATAAACTTGTTCTGTTTACTGCCTATTGCCCTGCACTGCAAAACTGATCCTGACACTAAGAATTTATGACAGTGTATTCTGTGGCCAAAGGCCCAGAGACTTGGAGGATTCAAGACAAAGCCGTGTCCAAGTCCCAACACAGAAGTGGGTCAGCTCTAAGCCCTAAGGAAACAGGCACATTCTATGATCCAATTGACTGCAGTACAGCTCCAGGGCTTGGCATCAGCGTTCAGGCTTCTCTCCCCAAAATCCATTTACTTTAAAGGTGAGATGTTGGGAAGGAGGGAGCAGAGCTGTAAGAAACAAATGACTAACTGCAAGAGGCAGCAATTGGACTCAGCATGTTCTGCTAATACACACCTGATAAAAAGTATTTTTTTTCCTCCTCACTGCAAGCAATCAGTTTTATTAACATTGAACGATAATGTGGAATGACTGTGGGGGAAAAAATGTTTAAAATAATAAAAAGAAACCCTGCAGGTGAGCAAGATTGATTTTAATAAAAGCAACAGAAGAAATATATCTCTGGGACATTTTCTGCCTCCCTCTCTTTAGAGGATAAGATGTGATGAGTCTGGTGGTGTCAGTCTTGCCAGCAGGAGGTCAGTGACAGGTTGAGCAGCGTGTCTGACAGGACTGAAGTAAAATCTCCAAGAGAAGCAGTGCAGTGCAGAATGGCCAATATTACAGATTATGTGGGGGAAAAAGAATGCACCAGGGTTATTCAGATACCATTACATACAGCAAAAATAAACTCTGAAACAACAACCCACAAACAAATCAGTATGACAGCTCTGCAAAAAAGCAGCAAGAAATGAACTCCATCTGATTCAAATCATACTGAATTACAAAGGAAAAAATCCCTAGCAAAAGACAAGCACTACATCTCACATTCTTTGAAGGGGGCAAATAGAATTGCAAAGGGCTCATACACTTGTAAAAATACAAGTTTTGGTGCCTTTAGATTACATCCAGGCTGAAAGTGATGGATGCTCTCCAACACGATACCTTCTCAGCATTGCATTTTGCAGTGACCACGTAGCTCCTGTTCAGTCTTTGAGTATCCAAGACTTGTCAGGTAAGAGCAGTGTCATTCCCACAGCAAGAGGCAAAAATGTGAAAAATCAGCATTTGTGCTTAAAATTTTGAAGTCGTTCCTTTCAACATGTTAATTTTTTTTTTCTCCCACTTGTCTTCGAAAGCCATCTCATCATGCCACTCACTTTTCAGGTTGGCAACAAACTGCCTGCTGAGCTATGAAGTCCTGGAATTCTTGTTGTAGTTTTTATCAGTGTTCTGCAGCAGCTCCTCTTATCTAACACATTTCTTGTTGGAAAAAGAGAACTTGAAGGCTTTCCTAATTTTGCATCTTGCAGATTTACCTGCCTTCTTAGGTTTTAATGGTTCTTTGGAGTAGTCCACATTGTCTGCACCAACTAGGTGTTTTATCACAATCCCTATAACACAAGAACAAATCTAGGAAGCATCTGTCCTTGGAAGAAAGTAAGTGGGAAAAGGTTTCTTTGATACTGCACCCCGTGAACATCCTATTTTTTCAAAATAAACATGAAGTGTCAGCATGGATCCCCATTTCAGAGATCAGCTATTCGTATCTAATCTGTTTAATAACTGGCCATTGGGATAATGGGATCCTAAGGGCAGAGCTGGGTGGAAAATGCTCGATAACAGCTTAATCAATAAAAAAGGGTAAAAAAGGAAAAAAAAATAAAATTAAAACTAGAGAGTGACAGAGAGAGACTGAGAAGTGACAGCAGATTTGGACAGAAGAGGGAGATAAGTCCTATTTGCAAATGTTGATCACATTTGGTGATTAGTCTCAGCCAAGAAAAATGAAAGAGGATTTTTTTTGTAAGATTTCAAAACAAATATGGATTTCTGTTCTGAAATAGGATTTTTCCGTGGAAAAAGAGAGCTAAATAAAAAGACAATGAGAAAGGTCTAGCCTCAAATATCAAATGTGAACACTTAGTGTCAGGCAGGATGCAATGTTTCAGTTCAACACCCCCTCCCCGCTTCCCTCTCCCCCCTTTACTTCAAATGTCATATAAGCAATGTTATGTTTTATTTTAAATCACATTTCTCCTGTTCAGTTGAATAAATAAATAAATAAGCTCTTATTCAAGAAGCTCTGCTTAAGGGGAGCTAGAGCTGGGTATGACACAATTGTTTCAAATGTATACCAAAGACCCTGGGCTCAGTGTGCTACCAGATAACGCAGGGGTGAATCCTTGGCAAAGACGGGAGAAGAAGACTGGAAGAGGAAGGAGAGTGAAGAAATTTCATTTCCCACCCTTGCCTTGCATGGACAGCTGCCCAAGACAGTGGATTCACTGCCCCATGGTAGATCATATTCAGAGACACAACTTTGTGAACTCCCATGCGATGCACCTGTACCATGCCACCAATGTTGGTTGGTTGGTGAGAGCAGCTTTCACTCTGCTAGCTTATGGCTTTCCCCCTTAGCAGTAACTTTGAATTTATCAGAACAGGCTGTTCTACATATATGGCTGACACTCTAATTTATTGTATCCCACACATTATACCCAAGCATATGTCTCTATGTGAAATGCTGTTTTACTCATTCAGCATTCATGCATGGATGATTTCTTGTGCCTCAAGTATTTAATCTAATGGGCACTTTTAGTATACACAACTACAGGCACTAAGATTAAGGATTTAAAATACTAGACCAATATATTATATAAATGAAAATATCTTTGGCACCCATAGATATAATATAGTATTTGGGCTTTCTGACCTTGAGTAAAATTTCCATATACTCATAAAAAATTGACGTCACTTCTCATTATCCATTTCCCTCTCCTCAGCCCACCCACCCTCCTCTCCCACATCACAGCTGCCATCTTCAATTCCCCAGTCCTGCACATCAGTCTTATGGTCACCTCCAGAGGTCTCTGGGCAGCTCTTTCAGGCTCTACGAGGAGGCTGCTGTGCTCTGTAATCCTCAGGAGCCTTTCAGGGAGCCACCTCTTCACTTTCAGTCAAGAAGTCGACACACACACTTATTCCCAAACACCAGATGCAAAGAAAGCTTTCCACAGCTACATATGTATTTAAGTGGTTTGTAGCACAGCACTACTTTCTCAGAAACCTGCTTCACTGAGACATGACTCAAGCAAGAGCTCAGGTTCTAGCCATCCTGTTGTTCAGGCATCAGCATAATAGTTCATTCCTACTATTTTGAGGGGTATATTATTCCTGTTTTATGAAAGGCTTATCCATTCTATGATTGAATTAATAAGAGAAAAAGCTTTAATGGGGAATAATGTGTATCTAATTATTAATGTACTATAGAACTTAGCTTTTATATTGCAATTTATATTGCAATTACCTCCTTTGTGATATAAAGCAGAACAATACAGAGGAAGAACTTCTTTATTAATGCCTAATAGCATGGTAATTTAAAATATTCGAGTTTCTTTAATAAGGTGCTGTATGAATGTTACCTAATTTGACAAGATTAATTATACAATTAATTTGAGACTGCTCTCAATTAAATTAGTAAAAATTCTTAAGAATACAGGAACCTAACATGAAGTGAGATACCTATTAAACAGGGTATTAATTAGACAGAGATGAAATAATGCATGCTTTGTTAATATAAAGGGCATTGAGGAGTTGGTAAAGATGTATTATTTCATTACTATAATAAAATAAAGGTAGTCCAGGTACAAAAAAAAAAAATCAGAGAATCCTTCAGAAGACTCTGTAATAGAAGACAGCGTTAGCTCTGCTAAAGGACTGAGAAGCCTGATTCTCACCTCAGGTCAGATTTATTCCAAGTTGTTTGATCCTGTAGAACTACTCCAATGTTATTGCAGGACAGGTCCATGTACAGTCCCAATGGAGTGATGGGAGACAGAGGCAGAGGTCAGTCTTGGATTAAAAAATATGCTCCAGCTATTTTTTTATAAAATAATTAAAATGAATGATGCACCACAGCATCATAAGCTCATAAAATGAGACAGGTTAAAGTTCAGGATACTAGTGGAAGGAAGGCAGCATCACAACCATGGACTTCAGAAGAGAGGACTTTGTTTATGGACCACTTGGAAGCATCCCAAGGGAACAATCCTAGAAAGAAGAGGGGCCCTAGAAAGAAGAGCTAATTGATGTTCAAGGGTTTCCTCTTCCAATATCTGGAATAGTTTATTCTGCCCTGCAGAGCAAAGGTAGTAGGAGGCCTGCAGGAGTGAACGAGCTGCTTCTGATAAAAACCCTACATAACAAGGAAGTCTACAAAGGATGGAAAACAGAGGTCAGGCAACCCATGAGGAATAAAGACACTGTGCAAGTGTGCAGCAATAAGATTGTGAAAGCCAAAGATCACAGGGATCTCAATCTGAAAAATTACATGAAGGGAAACAAGAAAAGCTGTTACAGGTACAACAGCAGCAAATGGAAGACTAAGGAAAATGTGAACCTGCTGCTGAATGGGAATGTGGATCTTTTTAAAAAGCCACAAAGAAGATCAAGGTCATCATGACTTCTGCATCTCTACTGCTAGTATGCAGTATCCCATGCACTGGAGAGCAGGAGGAAGATCTGGAGAAAGGAAAACATACTCTTTGTGAAGGATGTAGGGAACGGTTGAACAAACTAGACATACACAAGTCCCTGGAGCCTGATAGGAGGCACCCACAAATGCTCAGGGAAGTGACTAGTGTCATTGTGAGGTCAGTCTTGATTATCTTTGAAAGATCGTGGTGATCAGGGAAGGTTTCCATCCTAAGTGAAAGGCAGTGGTGGGTACTAACTTTTTCAAAGGGTCATCACTTTCTTCTATTCTAAGATGCCACACTGAGTGTATTTCAGATATGTGGTTTCATGAATTCTTGCTCGCAGCCCCCACTGTATTAATCAGAACAAAGTTCTTGTGAGACAGAGATGATCTGCTAAGCACTTCTTTCTTTCAGAGAAACTGACTTCAAATGACCTGCCTGAGGTCAGAAGAGAAATATACCATTTGAACTCCATCCTGTGGAATGCTAGGCTATCACCCATCACTAGAGAGCTGTTCCTCTACTTTCCACCAGTTCACATTTTTACCATGTCCAGCTTTTAAGGACAATAAAGTTTCTGGCAAAATATTTTTGCAGCACTCTCCAGTATGAATATAACCAAATTTGTACCTTTCAAGACTCATCTAGCTTCAGACTTCCACAATGTGGACATCAACATCCAAGCTAGTCACCCTGTGATCCCTTTGCAGATAAAGGAGAAAAGCAGACTCTTGTGGATGGGAATTACCAGAAATGTAAGATATGTGTTTTAGGAGGTCATGTTTCATATTCTGAAAGTGTCTATATCTGTGCAAAAAGGGAGTCTAGCATGACTAGCTCAGAAGAATTTCATCCCAAGGATCTCAGANTTGCTTTGAAGATATTTTAAGGAACTGCTGTATATGTACTGAACTGTTGTACTACATAAATTAGACTTATACTGCAAGACATAGTCAGACAAATTTAAATCCCTAAGGAGATTTGAAGAGAGATTTGAAACTTTCAGGATTCCAAGTTTACCTCAGTTTCTTATTTGTAGCAATGTGAGTTTAAAATCTCTGAAGCATTTTTTTAATTAGAAGAAGCAGGAAAAATTTTATCATCTTAGAATGAAACACAACCAGCCTCTCTGTTCACTTGTCCAGACTGACACCTTA
>WEIV01010622.1:758357-785790 GCA_013390005.1 Calyptomena viridis | reverse complement strand
AAAAAAAAAAAAAATCTGTTTCTTAGCAAAGCAGTTTTGCTGCTACATGATTTGCTGCAGTGGTTTGATAGATAGTCCATGATCACAGCTTCAGCTTTTCTAATATGACATCTTACAAACACTGAAAATACGGGGAAGGCAGCCATTTCTTTGCATAGAGTGACAGCAATTCCCATTTCTATCTGTGTCTGTCAAGTGCCCAAATATAAATGTCACCTGAGCACAGTGCACCTAAGAAGTGTCTTGAAAACCATAAAAGGTATTCTGCAAAGATCCATCTCTTTGATCTGACTGCAAGAAACTTTGAGTAGATGATTGAAGAGAGCATGGCTGGAGGCAAGCATTCAAACCAATTGTTCTGCTGTGTCAGAACAAGGGCAGAAGGGATGACACCTTCAAAGGGTCCATTTTGAAACTGAATATCTCAAAATTTCAACAACAGAGGGTAAGAATCCAAGTTTCTCTAGCTTCCAAAAGCAGTAATAGCTATGCATGCCAATTAAAAAAAAAAAAAAAAAAGAAAAAAAAGGGGGGGGGGGGGGGGGGAGGGCAAAAGAATAGGCAAAGGAAGGATGCATTCATTACACTCCTCAACTTTCCAGAGACTTGCCGTCCTTTTTTATCTTTATCCTCTTCTGCAGGCTTAAGACTTTGCATGAAACCATACAAGTTTGTTATATTTTGACTTAAAACGCCAAATCTATGGCCATGACAAATCTGCTATGCACCAATGACAGCCACAGGTTCTTCTTACTCTGCTCTTGTAAATCTAGTAAGGGTGAAACACTTAACTAGATCTCTCTGCTCACTAGAGTGAAAGTGTGGTGTGAAACAGAAAGCTGGTGTGCCCAGACTCACACCATCAGAACAAGAGAACAACCAGAAGTTTGTTTCAGTGTTGTCAGTCAGAGATGGGGGCAATTCTATACTAAATGAGAACTTGCCAGCCATAACTGAGCCACGGGAATTGGGAATGTGCTTGAAAACAGATCATTTAAATGGCAGAGCTGTCAGCTTTCCTGGCACATCAGCGTCTTTCAGTTTTCATACAATACTTTTCCCTGTATATGAAAGTGCCACTTATGCACCTTCCTCCAGTTCAGAAAATAACAAGTGTCCACAGGTCTACCCCAAAGTCTGTGATCTCATTCCTACATTTCTACAAGTTATCTCTAACCTTAAACTTGACTCAAACAGCTGTCACTTCCGAGAAATGTGTGAAAGGAACCAGACTGTGTCTCCAACTACAGTCTACAGAGTATAGCAAATACCACTGCAGAACTCATCTGCCTACTCTGACAAGTATAGTTAATGAAGTGCAGGCCAAAATCTTGCAGTAAGTTGCTTATACATATCCTGTGGTACTTAGTTTCAAAACAGAGATTTTTCTTTCAGAGAAGACTTTCACTTGGGAACATGTTGCCAGTCAGCCTAGCAACATGCCCCTCAATCTGGAGCATGTGTGGTCTCCAAAGGCAGCACTTTGGGACTGTCTGTCAAAACAGCAGCATCCCATTCAAGAGACAAAGTGTTAAAGTAATCTCGTGGCTTTTACGGAGTTATGTTAAAGCTAGGACTTTTCTTTTAATGAATCTTGCTGATCAAGGTTATCAAGGCAGACAGTCAATAGCACTGAACCCTTTTATCAGCTCTTCTTGGTAATTATAAATTATTCGCCATTAGACAATATGCTAATTCTTAGACTCCTACAAAGAGCTTAATCAATTGAGTGCATTTTATTATTCTCTAGGCTAAACATCATGGACTCATCATATACAGTATCCAATAACAATAAATTATTCTAGATAGTTAAACTGATGCTAAACCAATCAGAAATTATATTTGAATTTATTAGTCTTCCTGCTTTATTTAGCCAGCACAATGGAACAACAGAAACAAAATACATCCAAGAGGTAAAATGCAAACTGAGTAAGGAATGAGGCTCTGAAGTTAGTGTATGGAAAAAATTAAACAAAATGTGGGATTAACTTTCAGAAGGCAGAGGGCAGGAAAGGTAAAGCAGGCAGATCTGTACTATGTATTCTCCTTTGGGTCATATAATTGCTAATTTAGACCTGCACAAGCATGCCAGCCCTAAGAGACATCTCTGTATCTGAGGTTGGCTTCCCCACATCAAAATCTTTCTAGTTATTGCCTTGCAGTTTTAGGAAAAGATCCAACAAAGGTACCTAATACCTATCCAAAGCAGACATTTGAATTCAGACCTCTGATTCTGAAAATGCTGTCCAACTTTCACCTAACTCTTGTTTCATCTCTCCTCTCCTTCCTTGTCACTCTAGATCCTGAAAATGACCTAAAAAACCTGTTTCGCTCAGAGTATCTGGTATAAAAACCATCTTTAGCGCAGGTGGCTCTCTCCTACCTAAGCATTTTCTAACAGTTGCAGTAATCTCCAATTTAAGTTTCCTCTGCATTGTCTGGCTGGCAGAAAGCACTTGGGTAGCCCCTCGCTTGGAGTCCCACATGCAAGCAGAGGATAGGTGTTATTGTGAACCACAACTGAAAGCATTTTCCACAGCTCTGTCTTTGTCTTGAAACATTGGCAGCATGATAAAGCATCATGTTGAATTCCTTCTGGAGTCCTTATTATCCTTCTGCCAAAAGACTGCTTGGTCTTTAAAAAGAAAAAAAAAAAAAAAGAAAAAAAAAGCCTAACCACAAAAAGCCCCCCCCGAAAAACCAAAAAACCAAACCACAAACCTACACAGGTCCAAAAAAAGAGTATTAGTTTAAATAGTGTGTAATAGCACTGTGTTATATTTCACCTTTCCCTTTTTGCCTGCATTAGCACAGCTTCTGAAGCAGGAAGCATTTTGGCATAAGTAGATACAGCCTTAAAAAAAGAATCTCCCACACAGGAAAAGACTCATTCTGGGCGACCAGAGCTGGCTGGCCCTCTGGGAAAGCATTCCCTTTAATTTAAGCTGAGGCTACTTTTAGCTGCTGTATGTGTAATTTAAGACTGCATTTGCTTTTAAGTGAGTTGCAGCATGTTCTTTTAACTGGGTAATGGATCAGGCTACAGAGTCTTCCACTTCTGAGCTCTAAATAAAACTGAAAGAACAGCCCTATGGGGTCAGACCAGAGTTTCGTTTAACTTAATATCCTGTCTCCAACACCTGCCAGTAGCTGCCTGGTGAAAGACTATAAAAGCCATAGCAGAAAGGACTGAATGATTCTCTCTGCTGTGGATTTTTCCAGCTCCTGGCAATCAGCAGCCTAAAAGCACTGATGAAATTAACTAACAAAATTCACTCTGACACGTAGATTTCAGAGCAGGAGACCTTTTCCAAAGTTGTTCACACTTATACCATTTGTCAAGTAGCAAACAAACTCTTCCATCCTCATCACCAGCTTGAGAGAAGGTGGAGTGAAAGTAGAATGGTGCTGATAATCCCATTGTCTGACATTCAACAGGGACTGTCCTGTATACATGTATATAAAGAAAGAAATGCAAAGTGGAAAAAGCAGACCAGCTAAAGCTAAATGTTTAGGTAATAAGGGAAAATACCCACAATTCACTAAAAATACCNCATATTAATTCTATTTAAATATGGACTGAAGATATTGAAAAATACTTTTGCAATACTGGCAAAGCAATAAACATAGATGGTCCCAGATTTGATCAGAAATTCCTGTGTAAAGCCATTTTGGTTTGCTTTCTCTGCTAGCAAAGTGTAAATAGCACTGTAAGAATCAATCCTGCACACCCACGTCACACCAGTGGCTGAACAATCTTTGTTGTCCACAGCTCCTTATAGAGAAATTCTACACTCTCTGCATTGACACGCATAATGCAGCCAGCCAAGGGCTCCCCACACAGGCACTAATGCTCCGTAGCATCGTTGTTACTTTTATTTACTTACAGAATGAGAAGCTTGATCCAATATTAAACAAAACAGATATAGTTGCCCCAAGGAGTTGCTATGCTTTCAGATCTAACAACTCCATGCCACCAAACAACTTAAGCTTCTAGAGCTCCCTTGAACTTTCAGTTTCTACTTGAGAGGGTAGTAAGTTCATGCAGAAATGTCTCTGCTAATATGAGATGGTATTACCCTACAGCTGTCTGTCACTGTCCTTTTGCTGGTGCACACTGATGGAACATTTCTCATTGAGTTCAGTGCAAAAGTCAGATATAAAACCCACTCTGGAAAACTGGCCAGGCAGAGGTAGTGAAGGTAAGAGACAGATCTGAAAGAGTTTATTTAGTTCAACTGGTTTTCAGAAAAATGTGTAAAAAAACATTGACATTAACCTGGGAGAAGACGTGCACTACTTTTTCCAAAATCAACTCAATTAATCAACTGAGTCTTAGACCACTGTAATTTTCAGCAAATGGATTCCACATAGATCATGATAAAAAAAGAAATACTTCAAAAGTCCAGCTGACTTCTAGGGGAGAACTAGGAACCAGTTTTGGTTGCTAAGGAGTAATACAAATTAGAAGAAGGACCTAAAGCTGGAGCAGATGTCTCCCAGATGTCAGCTGAGAGAGAAACATGTCTCTATGTCCCTCCACATGGTGGGTGTGCACAAAGGAGCAGACAAGAAGCAGTGGGGACAAGACTCAAATTCTGAGTGCCCTAACTTCTCCCTCTCTGTCAGTTTTTGAAATGCAGCACAGGGACTTAGAAATTTCTCCAGCATTACTCTGGGAAAACGTGTGCTGGGGATGTTATGAGAGGAAAGTGAGAATCAAGAACTGAGGGTAAGGAAGGTGAAGTTCTCCTTTCATCCTTCATAAATCTGCACCTGCCAGGAGGGATTCGATCTGCAGGCAGGGCACAGGTGAAGGAGCAAGCAGGTTGCAAAACATATATCACAAAATAAAGGCATTGCATAGCACATAGGCTTCGTAATTTAGTGCATGAACATCTCCACCTTTCAAGAAAGTCGTTAAACATAGAAAGAATGACAGAATGATAGCTCTTCTTTGGAGATTCTATGGCTATAGGAAATTAAAAACAATATCAGGTTTTAGTGTTTGGAAAGCAGAAGTTAAGGGACAGACACCAGATTAATATTAAGGTCTGCATTTGGGGGAATAAAAGGCTGCCATACAGCAGCATACCTCCTTTCCTAACTACTAGTTTTCTTTCACAGGTGTGCATTCCGTTGCTATGAATAAGAGCCAGAATGGGGAGCAGTTCTTTGGATCATGATAGTGAAGACAAGGGAGTGTATACCTCATAACCGGCCAGTTAGAATTCATTAAAATGTTGCAGATAAACCTTGAGGATGAGGTCATGAGGGCCCCTAGCTTTGATGTCTGCCTTTATAGGCTGCTGCTGATTTTTCTGAAGCTGCAGGACATTATGGACAGGCATAGTGCTTTAACAAAGTTTTGGTTAACTCATTAGGATGATCAAAGCATCAAGAAGATGCTCTTGATGATACCTTTTTCTCTCACATCACTTCTTGATGGGTATCAAATATCAGATGGAATATTATGAAGAAAAAAGGCGTACATACAAGCAATAAGTCCAGATATACTTTCATTTCCAAATAATAAAGAAAAAACCTTGTGGATTTGAAGGAAGATACGATTTTTGCCTTTACTTGTTTCTTGGAAGTCTTCTTAATAGCAGCGATACCTTGGACATCAGCTCCTCCCTTACACAGAACAATGTGAACACCACTCTCCTGTGCCTGTGGCAATATAACCTGCTGTGAGGAGGGAGACCCACTGCTGAAATTAAGAAAATAGAGTTTATCCTTTAGCACTGAGGAAAACAATTTTACTCTGTGACATGACATCACCTTGCCCTTTGTACAATTACAGACACTTGTTCAGTCTGGTTTTAGTCCCATATAGTGGTTTGCATTACCAACAAAATATGCATGTATCTGTTATGCTCACCATCTCCTCACACCACTGGGAGCTGTCCCTGTCTAAGAGAGGGAGAAAAAACAATGAGCATCAAATTGCATAACTCATATCTTCATCCCATGTTTATGCTAGCGAGGTATGACACTGCTTTTTACATACAATTGCAACTTTTCTTTTTATTTCTGGCTATTCATGATTTGGAGAATGCTGCTTTAGGCAGTCAATAGCAATTATACTTGGTGAAAAGAACATACAATACAAATTAGAGCAATATAGATTTTCCCCCCTGTTACTTTAATGTTTAGTTACCCTGTTAGATTTAAACTGAGTACATAATGTTTAAGAAATTACTTTCACTAAAACCCATTAACTGACACTTAGAAATAGCATTTTAATCCAAAGGAGTGCAGCAAAACATTACTGCAATTAATAGGTACGTTGGAGCAGTGAAAAATCCACTCTAAAGCAAAATGTATCCATGGTGGCAGGTTGTTTATATTCAATACTTAAAAGCACCTTGAAAACTGAGGGCAAGAACCTTAGTTCTCTCTCCAGTGAGAGCATCAGACTTACTCATATTTACATTCAGTGAGGGCTTGGCCCTGTGATTTAAGCCCATATTTCATTGCCTTGGCAAAACTCACTGCTTGCTGGTGACTGGGCACAGGATGAGGAGGAGATTTAGGGCACAGGATATATGGAGCCAAGTGTCAGCTGACTGAAGAGCAGGAGAAGCTGGTCAATGGCTGGTGCTCATGGTTACTCATACTGTTCTTCCTCCTCTTCCCTTCTGCACCTCTTCCTGGCAAAGGCAGCATCTTGTTCCTGCAGCTTTTTTCTTCCCTCTGTCTTGGTTTGGGCAGCAAAACAAGTGACAGTACCACATGTCCTCTGCAGAGGCTGGACTCTTGAACCGGGACTTTCTGATCCAGGTGAACCAGAGCAAGCTCCTCTGAGAGGAACCTTTTATCCGTTTGGCTTGTTTCTTCATGGCCTGGCCACTGCTTTTTTAACTGTTTTAAAGGTGCAATGAGTCAAAATTTCTTTCTTTGCATGACTGTCACAAATCAACATTTCTCCAGTATTGCACAGAGCAAAAGTATTTTGCTAATAGCTGCACATGGTGCTTTGTTTACAGGGAGAGTGGTAAAAGTTTCCAGCAATCATAACTAAAGCTCATGTATTAGACCAGTAGTTTAGTTTTTTGTGATGTGTGAAGGACTAGATGTGCTTTTCTCCTTCCACCGTGTTCTGAATATGTCTCATGGTTTAACCCCAGCCAGCCACCAAGCAACACACAGCCTCATCCTCCCTGATCAGCAAGGACAGTATCAGAAGGGTAGAAGCTAGAGAATTCATGGGTTGAGATAAAGACAGTTTAATAGGGAAAGCAAAAGCTGCACATACAAAGCAAAGCAAAACAAGAAATTAACTCACAGGTTCCCATGGGCAGGCAGGTGTTCAGCCACCTTCAGGAGAGCAGGGCCCCATCATGTGTAAATGTTACTTAGGAAGACAAACACCATCACTCCAAATGTCCCCTCTTCCTTCTTCCTCCCACTTTATACACTGAGCATGATGTCATATGGTACAGAAAATCCCTTTGGTCAGTTGGGGTCACCTGTCCTGGCTGTGTCTCCTCACAACCTCCCATGCATTTCCAGTCTCCTCACCACTGTGGCAGTAAAAACAAAAAAGGCCTTGACTCTGTGTAAGTACTACTCATCAATAACAAAAACATCTCTATATTATCAAACCTGTGTTCAGCAAAAATCAAAAACATAGGCCCACACCAGCCACTGTGAAGAAAATTAACTCTACTTCAGCCAAAACCAGCACAATATATCATCAGGTGTCAGCCTACTGCTTATCTCACCCAACAGGACCAACTTCTTTCACATCACTTACCTGTCCCACAACACTTGCATTCCTACACACAGGAGCATATACCTGGCCACCACAATATTGCCTGAAGGATTTTAGATTAGCCATGCTTGGACAGTTTTTATGAACAGCTTTTAAAGGGTGATGAAGATACTTATCCAGAACAATGGTCCTTATAACCAAGGAGGCAGTCCACCTCTGCTAAAAGTTTATCCTTCCTCTAAAAATCAAATCTTATCCCCTGAGCAATTTCACCTTTCTACCGTTAGCCATTTAATTTAAAGCATGGAACTTTATATAGCAACTAATCTCTGTGTGGCCTGGCAGAGCTGGTTGATTGTCACAGATTTGGTTGATTTGGACAGTACTCAAGCTAGTGGTCTTCTGTATACAAGATAATCCCTCTTCAGAATATAAGGTAGCATAGAAAGACCATCATTATTACCAATTTTGCTGAAGAACAATATTAAATAATCAACTAACAGGCCATTACTTGAATTGCCTACCTCTGTCATTTCAGCAGGGCTAAAATAGGAATTCCCTTTCGGTCTTCCAGAACATAAGAGGCTTGTAATCAACTATTTGTGTAAATCTGGGGCCATGTAGGTAGTCATGAATTGTCACCTTGCTAAATGAAGAAAATATTTAATTAGTGTCAGGAAGCTTCTTGTACAAACAAAAGGTTCTCCCTGGCTACATCTGCATGTGACAGAACTTCTTTCAATCCAGACAGACCTATGCTGACAGCGAATGGCACACGCTTATCCAGCCTGCAGCATCCAAGGCATACACAGTAGCTGTGGGCAAACAGTGTATCTGCCTCTATTTACACTCGCAATTCTCTAGGACAGATAATGTAAAACTTGGTCTCTGTCCACAGGAGCATTCAAATCATCTTTTTGTTCTGATACTGAATAGCAGATAACAGAGCAGGGTTCAGTCCAGAACCAGGGTTCCTTGTCACATTTGCATATAGCTGTAACAGCAGCTGCAGCAACCCCATTGTTCTTGCACTTATTCATTTGTAAATATCTAGAAATACCTGCTGCTCTTTATATGTTTTGCTAGCACTTCTTGCAAAGTTGCAGCTTTATCTGGGGCAACAACTACAAGGACTTAATTTGTAGGGTACGGGGATAAAAACAACTACAGCAACTACTGGTATGAAGAATGAACTCTTCTATCACTGGAACACATCTTCAGTAACTATAAATCACAGAACCACAGAATCGTTAGGGTTGGAATGGACCTCTGTAGATCATCTAGTCCAACACCCCAAATCCATAAGCATCCAATGAACTACTTAAAATTACATCAGACAAAGGTCCAGCCTATCCAGCCTAGAGTCATTTAGGTAAATTTTGCAGAGTCTTGCATGAAAATTTTACAGAGGCCTCTATTTTTTATTAATATCATCTTGGTAATTTTATTAAATCTGTTAAAAGGGAAAGTGAATCAGCCAGGCCTTTCATGTTGTCTCTGTAGCTGCAAAGTGTGGGGATGCAGGACACATAATGGTTAAGGGACTCGCAGAGTGGTTCACATCATGTATTCCTTCAAAAATGCAGACATCTCACATATTTTGGAGTTTGGGAACGACCAGGAAAAATCTGCCTGCAGACTGCTAGCCATCACTGAGGCCAACAACCAAAGACACAAGGAGGGAAAGCATGCCAGCCCAAAGATCAGCAATTACTGCTTGCATTCCCTCTAAGGCTTCAACTGTTTAATATTTTCAGACTTTTTAGTAGCAAATAATCATTACTCCTCAACTCCAAATCAGTGCAGATATTCACATGCAGTAAGTAAATCTACTTGATTTGGAAAGTGTGGTTGTCTGTGTGGTTTTTTCGAGTCATTCTCATCAATTATGGAAATAAATATTTTGCATGCCCCACCTTTGTTAAGCATGTCATTGATCAAGAAGTCCAGCATTTAATATTTTCCATGTACGTAGGTCATTGATTTCAAAGAACACTGACTGTTTTGTGTCCTGGACTCATACTGTATACCAAAGTGACATTAAAACCACAGATTCAAATGCTCAGCAAAACAGGTTTCTTAAGAAGGTGCTTTAATCACTGCAAAATTTTACAGACCCAAAGGCACTACCTGACATTCAGCCAAATTGCAGTTAACTATTAGGCCATTCTTCAGTTTTACTGAGCTCATTTCAAACCAAGCTAAATAAGGAGTGACTGACAATAATTCCAATTCCCACAGCATCAGTATTACTGCTCTTGTGCTGCATGAGGAAGGGTCTGGCACAGCTCCTGCTGGCATCATGCATCCACCTGCAGCTTCTATGACACAGATGGTTGACACAAAACTTCTCAAAAACATAGGCAATGCCAACAGGACCAAAACCAGGCTGCTTGTGAAATGAGAGGTACAGAGAGAAGTGCTGAAACTTGGGAAAAGACCTTGAAAAGCCAGATCAACTTTTCCTGCAACCAGGGTAGAAAGCAGGCGAGGAGATGCCCTGAGCTCCTGAACTCCAGCCCGGGTCACAGTCAGCCAACATTAGTGCCATGTGCTCAGGGATAGCAAAGGCCTGCCTGACCCTCACAGGTTCTGCTGAAGGAAAACCAGGTAATTTCACTGCCTGCAACAGCTGCCTGTAATGCCACACTGCAGAGCTCCAAGCCAGTCAAGGGGGTGGGATGCCTGGGATGGAGAGTAACTGTACCCCATTCATACCCCAATGGGGTGGGCTTTGAAGGACATCAGGCTACACAGCCTCATTCATGGCACTAAGCACTTCATTTCACACCATTGCCCTCGTGTTTCCTCCTCTACCTACTGCTTCTTAAATCAGGATGGCAAAGAATAGAGCAGAGAAGAATGCAGTTTCCCCACAGTCTACTCCTTGCTAGGAAGCAAGCTTGTACCATCAGGGACAGAGCACAAGAAGGTGCTTTTGTAGAGAAGACACTCACACAGAGCAACCTCTTTCTCATACTCTCTCCACACTATTCAGGATGGACACCTGCTCAGATCTTCACTGCTTGAATGCTGAAAGTTAAAAAGCGGCTACCCTCTGACCCTCCGTCTAGTCTTCCATAATTGCCTGACAGATACCATGGCATGGACGAGTCTTGAGGAGAGGTAGAAAGCAGTGATATTTCCATTTGCTGCCTGGGATTTTGGTGATTTAATACAGCCAATGTCAATGTGATCCAAAATGGAACAATAATTCCAAAATCTCATTCTGATTTCAGTGTTTTGGGTTGACCTGAGAGAGCAGGTACTGCTTGCCCACCTGGCAGGCTGTGAAAGGCTGACCCATTTGATTTTGCAAACAGGGAAAGATGTGAAAAACTTGGGAAAATGTAGTGCTTGGCCAAGTCAAACTAAAGAGGGACAGTTTTGTCATGCAGCGTAGATTTTTGAACTTTTTTTTTCCACTGGCTTTTGCTTCTAAGGTTTTGTCTGTCAATCAGCAATAAAAATATAGAACAGGTGAAAAAGTAAGCAAAAGCTATTGACAGAGTTGGAGTTTTATCTCTCTTAAGAAAGAAAGTCCATAAAAAAGACACAGTTTTGTGAAAAGATACTGCAATAAATTGTTCATATCTTTTCACTGATGGCTTGGAGATTCCACATTGACACAGGCAAAAACAGCTCTGGAGCAACATTTAAATTGAACCAATTGGACCAACTTGATAGAAAGTACAGAAAGTGAAAAGCTTTCTTAATATATAAAAGCCAAAGAGTATTCCTTGTGTCCAAACAAATGTTTCCCTCCGAATAAGCATATTATTTTCCCATAGTAGACAAATTCCTATGCCTTCAGCTCACCATTCCAACAACATCGAAGCTTCCAGGAAATATCTGAGAACAGAAAAGAAGTGAGAAAAATTTTCTGAAGAAGACAGTACTATGGGCCTTATAGTTGTATTATCTCTTCTCCTGAACCAAGTATCAGCTCTGCTGAGGGCATTTTTCATATGTGGGAAATCCATGAGAAGTGCAGCTGCTGTAACAACAAATTTCTAGGAAATCATTCACAGGAAGAAAATGATCCAGGGAGATGTGATTTTCCACAAAAGTCTTGGGAAGCTCAGACCCTCCAAAAAATTAACTTCACAGTGTCTAGTGTCTCTTTCACACCAGAGCTCTGCTATTAGGAAGAGATTTTCTCTTACTTTACAGGTAACTAAATGCAAAGCAGAACAGTGGGGCTTAAGTTTGATTTTCCTATGTTTCACATGACTACGGTAACTGGAAATTATAAAGCTAGTTTCTTTAAATTTTTGAATGTTTAACAATTCAAGTTTAAGAGTTTCAACTGCTAAACCAAAAATAGCCTCAGCTCAGGCCCCTAACAATACCATCCTCCTGACTGTCACCTGAAATGTGAAAAATTCAGATTGAAGTGTCTGTGTTCACATCCTGTTTATTGCTGCAGCTACATTTGTTAGTGTTTTGTCAAAGAGCTTATGTGTCAATCACAAACAAAGTGCACCAAAAGGCAAGGCTCTTAAAATACCACATTCATGTTCAAATAGGCAGATGCTGAAAGGATTTCTAGAATGTCTTAAATAGATGGTATAAATAATGTTAATAGATGCTAAATAGATGTTTCAATAAAAATTACAATTCTCATTAATTTTCAAAATCAAGACCATGTTCTGAACCAGAACCTTTGAGGAAACTAAGGGGATTTAACCAGGAGAGTGCTAAAACCCATCCAGATGTATAATAGTTAAGGTATCCTGCAGGGCATAATGTCAATGGCAGCTGGATAGGAAACTGGCTTTAAGCCACGAGCTGGCAGCGCAAGCAGCCTGCTTTTTGGTGTGAACCTTCTAATTCTTTTTCATGTTGCCTCTCAGAAATTTCTCACAGGATTAAAAGGCGTATATAATTGTGGAGTCTGGATTTCTTTTTTTCTTTCCAGTCATTTAATTCCTAGCCACTTTCTTCTCCCTTTGCCTCTTGGGGTCTCTCTTTCCGAGTTCTTGTCTCATCAGTGTGCACATAAAAATGTTTATATCAATCCACTCCTTCAGAACAAATGTCCCTCTGTAGTCAGGATGAGCCCTCCTTCTCCAGGTGCCAGTAGTTACTTTTCCGGGATGCAGAGAGGAACTGACAGCAGAGGAGCACATATGAGAAAGGAACATAGCTGTGAAGTTGCAAGTTCACCAGCCACCACATGCCACAGACGTCAGAACACATCTCCCTCTACTTCCTCTGCTCTGCCAAAAATAAAGGCTAGGGGCGGAATGTCAGTCTCCAATCCATTTGATTGCCCTCTGCTGTGACTCAAGGACAAATGTTTGCCTTTAAAGTAGCAGGAGAAAACCAACGAAGGGAGAAAGTTCATATACCTGTAAAATAACTTTAGCATAAGCAGGCAGATAAAGCTGGTCAGCACTTAAAAGTTTCAAACTATCTGAAATGGACACATTCTGGGTTTTTTTTTAATTCCAAATTCCAAATGGAAAATATTACAAGAAAAAGAAGAATGATTATTTCAGGTAAATCACAACCATTCAATTTTATCAAAATAAAAATGTTGTGTCCTGATTTTGATTCTTTCAATTTCACATTATGGAAACATTATGGAAGTTGTAATGCTAAAAGTGACTTGCTCTGTTATAAATGATGCATTGAATCAAATCAGATAAATTTCACAAACCAATAAAGAGATTTGGCCCAGTTGAGATCACTATCTGGCTGTTAGACTTTAGATGCACTTTCATGAAAAAAAAACATAATGGAGAGTTTTCACATGAAAAAATTAGATTTTGGTAAAACAGGCTTTTCCAACTCAAAAAAATAATTTTTTGGGAAAAGTATGACTATTTTGAACACTCTCAAGGATGTTTTAATCCTGGGTTTAACCTCTACAGGCATGACTCAAAGCCCAGTGAATCAACGGGCAGAGGGGACGCTGATCACCTGGTGACTGCATGGTTACCAGCAGAGCACAACCCTGCTGGAAACCAGGTCATTCCGGTGATTAAACTCATTTACAATACTTCGAACAGAAGAGTTGTTCTGAAAGGATCACAGCAATATTGACTAAAAAGTCAATGAGATGCTGGGGAAATTAACGTTGTACACTTGATACACTTAGAAATGCCATTAGCTGGAAAGTCAACTAATCTTACAGAATGGGGGCACAGAGACAGTGTGAGTTTAGGAGCAAAGAAGGCGTCGAACAAGGTGGGTGAGTAACTCCAGCTGCCACTGGGTTTTGTGTGGCACTGAGGCACTCTGGCCATCAGCCCCAGATTTGCAATATGATTTCTGTGGCTGGAACAAACAGCAAAACTGAAGCACTCATGGTTTAAAAAGAAATTATTGAAAGGGTCATTGATTGTTTCCAGGTTTACTTGGCAATGCTGTTCTTTTCTCCTATCTCCTGATACATATAATACCAGATATGTACCTAAACAACAAACCCTAACAAAAACAAGCTTACCCCGCTTCTATTTTTCTTTTCTTTTTTCTGTCTTCTTTTTTTTCTTTTCCAAGCTGGAAGTCCTTCTCAGGGAAAGTATTTCATAGCTGTCTATGGGACAAGAGAGTTTATAACTGATCTCAGGAGCTGTACAGGATCTACTTTATCAATGGATCAGAAAAAAAACCCCTGTAACCAAACAATATAAGGAATCCATTCTCCATCAGAAGAAACACTTTTGAGATAAAGAAAAATCCTTTCAGTCATTTTAAAGATGGCTTGGTGTCAAAGGCAAAACTAAAGATACAGAGCTTACAGTGAATGCCTCAGATCTAATTGCTGGTGTAACAATAAGGATCCTGCTTCTATGTGGTGATTGCATGTGCATGGGATGATCTGCACGTAGTGCAGGGAGTTTGGGCCAAGGTGGATCCCTCTCAGTTTATTTGTAGGTCAGCAGTCAATATTTTGTCTTTGAAGCAGCTACTCTCACCTTATGGTTTTCCCAGCCTTCTGTCTTTCCTCTGCAGCACAATTACTTTTGCGTCAGGGCAGTCAACAGGCTGAGCCGCTGTGATTTTTTTCTGAGCTCCTCTGTTCTCTGGTTTTCTGACATTCCTAGCATGAATAGGTGTGCTGAGATAATTACACTAATCCATCTAGCAAAACACCTAACTTATACATTTGAAGCTAATTGGATAAACTTCAAAATGGGTCATTTTTCAGCCCCTCAGCCTCTGCCTGCTTATGAGCATTACCCCTGAGGGGACTCTTTTCTCAATCAGGTAGACATTTCTGGGAATGAGATCTAATGAATCCCTTTACCTTCTGAACTGAAAAGCTCTTTTAATTGAGACTTAAGCAACTGAGGACAAATTCCGGCATGGTAGAAGTAGAAACTCTCCCAAGGCAACAGTACAGCTTCTTTCTACCTACATTAGGTTTGACCCAACCCAATGACAGAAAGGCAAAGTCTTCTTGGGATCAGAAGTGTTGTGGGGTCCTTACTTCTCTGGTAAAGAAAGGCAAGGTAGTACTATACCAATCAGTTCCCCTTACTGACATTAGTGCAACATTCAGATTAGATCTTTCAAATTAATAATAAAGAGCCTTGCCAGAAATGGGTCTGTTCTCTGGATCCTGGAGCTGGATTAATTTCACTAGTAGCAGGGCATTTTTTCCCCCAGATTTCTCAAAAAGTTTCAGCCTGATGCTGTCACACTAATGCCTTCTGCTTTTTTAATTTGAAATTATATTTTGTGTTTTTAAAGTTATGACAAACTACTTGGAAATCGATACTATTTTTCTTTTTTCATTAATGGAAGTTGACCACAGTATTTTTGTCAATTTCCAACTGGAGTCGCATTCTCGTAAGCCCTTGCCAAATTCCCAGTAAAAAACAATTCTGACCTACACAGGCATGCTGCTTAACTTAGAGAGACCAACAAAAGGCAGCAGGGGAAACAGCAGCACTGAGCTGAGCAGGGTGAACAAAATGAAACAGCACTTCAGTGACAAATCCAGGATTCAGTCAAAACATTTAAATGACTCAGAGTCATGCTTCTCCATTTACATCAGCAACGTTACAACAAAGATGAATACCACTGTAGACTTTCAGGGTTTTAAGAAAGACAAGAGTGCCTGAGTACGGTGCATTTTTGGGCAACGGCAAGGAAAAATTACAGAACTGGGGGGAACAGGGAAAAGGACAAAACAGGCACAAATGTGAAGCATTACAGCAAATTTAACTGGTGAAGTGCACAGTCACAAACCTCTGCCACTCTGTATTCGCTAGCTTTTGTGGCCTTTGCCAACTTAAAAGTCAACGAAACCATCCTCTAAAAAATGTTTTTATGCCAATGTGGTGCTAAGCACATTTTCAAAGCACAAAATGTGAGTCTAATCAGAAGCAGTCTTCCTTTACTAGTTAAGATGGGATATGTGGTGTATCTGAGCTGTTTTCTTCCAGATCTTCCTACATGTCTGAAGCAGAAGAAAAAAGATGCTGCCCCTGAACTGTACCATGCCACACTCAGACACAGCCCTGTAACACAGAGCTGTAAGGCTGCTGGATGGGCTGTAGAGGAGTCAGCCTTGCTGCTGCTGCTGAGACTGCAGGGGAATGGATTTGGTCTAAAGTTGAGGATGTGAGGTAAGAAACATCATTGAACCAGTAAAACTGACACAGGCCTTTTGTTTCCTCTCACTCCAGAAGAAAAGGTTGGCATACGCCGGCTGTGTGCAACCCACTGATGCTCAATTGTTCCCTGAGAAAAGAATACAGACAAGCTTCCTGTATTGCTTCCCCCCATCTCTTTTCCTGTTTTGATGCTGTAATTTTAGAGGTGGAAGCAGACGAAAAAGGCTTTTCCATTGTAACACAAGGTCTTTTCTTCTATTGCCTGCCACAAGTGTAATGACCTGTTATTTTCTGTTCCTTTTGCTTCCAGAATGAGCACTGATGGAGCTCCCTAATGATAACAAACCATCACTGCAGTAATATTGATACCTGTTGTAATCACTGGCATTCTGGCTTTTCAATTTTCAGTATTTGCCTTGGATCAAGTAGCTCTGTGCTAATACAACAGAAGGTCACCAGATGAAGAGGCTGATAACAGAGAGGGACTGTTCTACTTAACATGCATGGAGGATTATGCTTTTCAGTCGTCCTCGAGCTAATCTTTCAAGTTGTCCTTTTTTGACTTTCTCAGTTTAATCAGTTTAATCTCATCTTCCCTCTTTTCTGATTACAAGGATTTTCTGTAGAAACCTTGCCTCCACAATAACGACCACGTGGCAATTTATTCTCATATTGATTTCAACATTTCTTTTACACTACAAGAGCTCTGATGCAAGGGGGAGGGTGAGAGCTAGACGGGAAGCAGAGGGGATCCCTCTAGCACCTCCTGCCTTGCAAATCCCCACACTTTTGTTATCTGGGAATTTGAATACTCTTTTAATACACTTGAAGTCAGAAATGGCAGCCAGATTGGAAATACTCAACTGTGATTAAAAGTTAGTGGAGATAGTAAGAGCAATAAAGCATAATCACAAAACAAGCTAAATCTGGTGCACCAGTAATCAAGGTGTTCAGGGCACATTTTCCAAGGGGCTCTTTCATGGTTGCCGTCACAACTGCTTACACAGCAGAACACGGCATTTCTTGCCTCAGGGGTGGGGAAACCAGATACAAGGCCCAGGGAGTTAGGCAGAGTGGCCGATCTGCACAGGCAGGTCTGTGCATGAATTTTCAAATGCATTTGACAGAATGGTCAAACTTCTGTGTTTTTGTCTTCCTCTCCAGGACAGGAGGAATTTCCATAATTATTGATTTTTTTGGCAGAAGAGATGAAGGGTTAGGTAGTGTGTACAGTGGAAAGGCACATTGCCTCTTTCTTTTCTCTATTCTTACTATACATTGTAGGCACAAATGGGTAAAATGCCAATCCGGTGCTAAGAAAAACAGGATGCTCAGGCAGCTATAGGGAATAGTCAGTCAGTCAACAAGCATCCAACTACAAGAATAAGCTGACCCTGTTCAAAAAACAAGAGGTCCAGGAGATGATTGCTACCTTGCCTTTGCACCAAATAAGGGACAAATTGTCCCAACTTCCCATCCATTTGGTTGCTTCTGCTTTAGACATCACCTTATCATCACATCTCCATAGTCACAGACAACTGCAATGTTTATCTGCAGTCTGTCTCCTCAGACACACACATTTCTTGGCTTGTGACTAATACAACGGCAGTGAGATGGGATCTGATTGAACAAGTTGGTGTATCTGTTTAGTCTTGTAATGAAGGATTTTGCTTTCTCTTCAGGGTTCCTGGAGATAATGATATACCATAGCCAGCAGAGGTGAACATCTGTTTTAAGAACTGTGAACTTAGAGAGACCATTTGTCTACCTGATCTTCCTTTCTTGTTTTTCAGTGCACCCTATCCATTTCTTTGTTAATTAAATAGATGTGAAATCACCAAACCACTGGGTTGAAGAAATAATTAAACAACAACTGAAACAAAAAAGTGGGAGGGAGGGGACTCTCTTCTTTTTTTTTTCCTCTCAGCTGATTCTGCTTGGTAGAAATACCCTACTTTTTGAGCATGCAGTTTCTTTTCCTTTCACAGAAAGAACACTTGGATCCATGAGGGCATATCCACCTAATGACAACATGGTGGAATTAACCCAAGAAAACAATGCATCCCATTAATCTGTTTATGCTTAATTGGTAAGTACAATATAGAACTGGCATTTTAAACACAGACAGTAAATGTACTTGGATTGGTTGTTATTTAAGTAATGCAACTGGCACACAAATACTCGTACCCTAAAAAAGAGAGTGAGTGAAAGCAACAAGAAGCTATTAGTCACATTTTCCTTTTGAACATTACCCATAACCGTTATAGGCAAAAAATAATAACCACTAAGCTACTGCCATCGACCTCTGCACATGCTGTCTGAGGAGAAAAGATCATCCCTTGCCTGCACTGCCCAGTGCCCTGGAGCTGGGGAGACTGGGAGCTGTGGGACACGGCAGGGCAGGGAGTCACCACTGCAATTCTCCATGCTTACCTTGCTGCCTTTTTTACCCATGTGGGCAATTACGTGGTCCCCCAGGAGCTCAGCGGGGGCACAGGGAAAACCCTGACCCGGCCAGTGTTCCTGCTGCATCCCCCCCCCTGCACTGCCTCACGGGAAGAGGAGCAGCAGGCCGAGCAGGGCGGTCCTGGGACCCAAGTGTTTCCCAGGAATGGCAGCAGGGAGTGAGGGTGGAAAGCATGAAGTCTGATGAGAGGCAGTGGGCTACTAGATTACAGAGACAGACTGATGCAGAGTCACAAGGAGGCTCTTGTCTCTAAAGACAAAAGCATGGACCAGGGGTGCTTTCCACAACAGCATAGAGCAAACAACATATTTTTGTTTCACCAGCTGTACTCATCTCTAAAAAATACTAGAGGAAGTGGTATGGCTTTGTAAGAGGTTGAATATCACCCTTTCGTAATGCATCTTTTCTTACAGGCATGAGAAAAGGGAATACTAGAATCCAAGTTCTTTGGCAACCCAATTCTCATATGACTAGAATATTTCCTATTACTTCACAGAAAAACTTTGCTTACGCAAAAAAACGCTAAAAAGTGAAGTCCCACACTGTTAAAAAGACTGTCACAAAAGCAAAGTGAAAAAAAGCTGAGCTTTTTTTCTTGTGTCCAACATCGTTCTCACCACCGCCATTAGCACTGCACATCATCCGCACACAAAAATGTTAACTTCAGCCTTCCAGATACCTCTACTAAGTTGTTCCCTGTAAATGTGACAGATTAGTTCTTGAGTCTTCTAACTGTATTATTTTTCCTGTGCCAACACTCTCCATTGTGTGGAGGCTCCAGTCATAATCTGTGAAATGAATAGTACTTGTTAAAAGTTCTTATAAATAATTTTATCACATGAATATAGCAGAAATTTGCCCAGTTGAGAAATACAGCTCGTGAAACTAAATGCTTGCAAAATAGTATCCTCTGAAAAAGGGTTTCAGTAGTGTAGGAAAAAAAAATAAAAAAGAGAAAGAACAGCTCTGTGTCTGCACATCCCTGTTGGATGTGAGAAAGGTGTAGAAATCTTCACATTTCTACATCTGCAGCACAGCTGGTCTGTCCCTTATCTGGAAAAGACCAGAAGATTTCCTGATGTGTCTTGAATAGTATAAATTCCAAAGCAGTGGAAGGGAGGATGGAGGTGCTGGGAACACGGGGATGCACCTTGTGTGCAGCAGGGACAAGGTAGATATATAGATGATAGTTTGGAAGGAAGATGGGAGGGGATAACGAGGGGAGGCAGGCATAGCAGAAATGACCTGTTTCTGTTGTTTCTACACCATCAGTATCATCTCTTCAATTGCCTGGCAGATGTCCTCTGTATCTGAAAAATAAAAGTCAGAAAAACATATTATTGGTTAGGTTTTCGTCTTTTCAAGTGATAACTCCTGTTCTACTGAGCTGAAAGGATCAGGAGAAGGTATCCATATTACTACAGCAGCTGAAACCCAGGAGACCCCGACAGGAGAAGGCAGTGCCCGCAGCATCAGGAAAGGTGAGAGCAGAGGGCTGTGTGCAGAAAGCACCATAGCAGCTTTGGAAGGGCAAGAAACAGGGAACTTTTAAATTGCTGAGCATGAACTAGTTCTTTCCAGAAAAATGGATTACATGTAATCCTGTCTGTAAAATTACTAGGAAAAATGAAAATAAAAAATAAAACAGCTGATCTCAGTTCATCTCTCTCTCAAGGAGAAAAAGAGTCTGGGATAGTTCTAAGACATGCATTTCTATTCACAAAAGGTCCTGATGTAACATCTGCACCAGTGTCCAATCTGGATTTTCACATGAAATCAGCTTTGTGGGTCATTTGTGCATTCACAGTATTGGCAAATGAAGGTGATCTCATGTAACGCAAAGCCATACACTTTTCCCTAGTTGCCCTAATTGTATTTTGCTATTAGATGATTATCATGCAAATGCTGAAAGGGGAAGAACTTGCATGGTAATGGAAATCCTCTTTGTTCCTGTAATCTATTTATTGAGGTTTTTCTAATTATTTTTATATTTTAAAAAATAGAGGAAGAAACATAAGTACAAAAAAACTACAGAGAAAAGGCATTTGTGATTGGATTAGTGAATCCAGAACATAATCATCAATAGATATCTTTATCATTAAAACAGAGTAGCAATTTTTGCTGAATGATTAGCCAGTTTCAAAGCCTTGCAGAGTTGTTTCTGTTTGCATAAGAAGTCAGCAGTGTAAGTCAACTGTATTCTTGACATAATCGTAAAATAATCTTGTTTACTTATCCCTCCCCTCCCCAAAAATATTTCACCCAAGGACCATTTGGTTGAATGCAATAAAAATGAAAGCACCACCACAGACTGTTATTTTCCTTCAGGAATTCCCAGGTCTGCCACCCTAGAGACCTCAACATCCAAGCCTTGCTGACTGGTAGCTCCCTCTCCACAGCACATGGCCAACTGTTCTTGCAAGACTCTTGCAGCAATGAGTTGTTCATGGCATTGTCTAAGCTCTGATACACCATAGTTCTTCACAGCACTGGCCATCCACCAGAAGGGACTCAATAATTCCCAAGGAAGTCAGAAGGACATTGCAGGCTTACTGATGTCTGAAGTTTGAGGAACTGGGGAGGACCAGAGACCACTCAGCAAGCCATCTTTGGCAGTTTTCAGCTTGAGAAGGATACAAAAGCTGCCAATAGCTGAGCTGATTCACTGTAGGCTTTGCCTAGGTATTTTCAAGTCCTTCCTCCCTGGACAGAAAGGTGCCAGGGTTTGTCCCATGGTACATTGGCCATGACACCCGGCCAAACATTTCATGTGGGAACTGCGTGGAGGTCTCTCTGTGCTCATACTGGATCTGTTACACTTTATATTAAATGTCCAGTCAATGGGTGCTGTCCCTCTCTTCTTTCAAGGATCCTTTTCCTCATATCTTGCATTGCTTCAGTGACATATCCCAGTGGATATTTGCTAATCTTTCATTTCTAATAATGCAGGTAAGGCATAAGATTTATACAGGCTCTCTCTCTTAACTTGCCTGCCTGCCATTTATTTATTTTTTATTTCTTTTTCCTGAACATCACCACATAATATTTCTTCTTCCACAGCACAGCATTTGGGTGTAACCTTTTACTCTGATTTGCCATTTTATTCCCATAACTATGTTGTAAAGACCTGTCAATTTCCTTTATTGAACATCTTTAAAATCTATGCTTGGTTAATGATTGAGGCAACTAAAACTCTGGTGCGTGCCTTGGTTCTTTCTCAGCTTAAATATTTAAATGGGTGTCTTGTTGGTCTTAATGCATTTATTCTATCTAAATTGCAATCTGTGTGGCCATTTGCCTGGCCTGATTTCTTTCCTTTTTTGGGACGGCAGTGTGGAGGTTGGGTTTTTTGTTTTGTTTTTGTTGTTGTTGTTGTTGTGTGCTTCACAGTCTCCTCATGAAGCTCTGTTACTTGGGTCACTCCTGGTTTATTATTCTTACGTTGCATATTCCATTTAAGATTTTGATAGAGGTCTTGTTTTATTTAAACTATTTTCTTACAGGGTTTGGGGCGGAGGCTATGAGGTATGAGCACAGGAAGGGGGTCTAATACCACAAAACCTTTGTCTCCTGAACTGATCTAAGACTGTCACTTCTCATACTATCCTGACAGTTACTCAAAGATTTCATATAAGAACAGAAGTTGGAGGGCTAAGCCATGGCACGTGATTTGTCCCTTGCAAATGTCCGATGTAACCTGACATAGTCCATGGAAGTGTAGCACAACATTTCAAATGTGCCCAGAGATAACAGTCATTTTGCAGAGGTGCTACCAAGTGTCTGATGAAAACTGCAGATTGTGTACTGGGAAATCCTGTTGCTGGTACAAATATGGTGCATCTTTATTTCTGTTTCCACTCTTCTTACAATGGCACTCTTTGTGATAGATGTATTAAACCATATCTCCCCATTACAACAGCGTACTTTTTCATCACCTTTAATTATGTCAGATGCAGCACAAAGCTCAAGCTCACCTCCATTTACCTGATGCATTACTGTCATTTTGAAGGGCAGATGTTCTTACATCCCATGCTTCAAAAAGCTCAGCTCTTTTCTATTGCTTTACAGAGACGTGCTCCTATGAGAGGTACTGCTTGCATGTGATATCCTGGCTGTGTCTGTACTCCACACCACCATATGCACATGTGCTTCCCTTAAACTACTGCAGTTAGTTATCATTCTGCTCCAACACATCCACTGTACATTGGTTTTACAGCTCTACTTGGGATTGCTATTGCAATATTCTGGAGCATTTATCTGATTTTTTGTAAGGGAAATGCTCACCATGTACTGCTACCTAGAGACCAGCAATTCCACTTCATAAGCTTTCAAACTTTTTTCATTCCATAACAGAGTGAAAAGCCCATCTTTTGAGAGTCTTCACAGGTTTAACATTTTACAAAATTGTTGACTTGCAGAATAAAGAAAACCCCTAGCTTTGGCTTAGAAAACTGAAATTTTGCACCCTCAAGGGACAAAGAGTCCTGACCTTTGAAAGTGCTCTTCTTCACAACTTCGTTCAGATGGGTACCCCCTCAACAAAACATTTATAGGAGAATAAAAAAACACATTTAATGAAAATGCAAGTAAGATCTGGCCAGCCCTCCTCACACTCTTTATGACGAATCTCCAGACCCCAGCCCTGCACAATGCCCTTCAAAATATATTTACCACACAGCGTGCTTTTTAGACTCCCTGTTGGCTTTCCACCTTGAGCAATTGGTCAAACAGGCAATAGTAGAAGGCATGGAAGCATAGTAAATCTATAAGAGACATAATGAAACTTTTAGAGCAGCTCCAGTCGAAGATGTGATGCAGGATGTGTTTTTTGCTCTGGTAACATCACACCATTTCTCTCCAGCAACTGTAGTGGTAAGGTGTCAGCACAACATGGCTGGGTGGCTTCACCACCCTTGGAGGCAGAGAAGAAAATGAATATTATGTCCAGAAATTTGTACCTCTTCTGGAATAAGGGCCCTCTGTGGGTACGCACCCAGCTCAAAGGCTGGCCTTTCACTTCTTCCTAGAAAAGCAAAGGAAATCTTTCTTTCTCAGACCACTAAAGTAAGTTTACACCTTTATTTCTGAAACACCAAGGAAGGATGGAAGGCTTTAAATTGTACATTTCCAGAGTGGTTTTGTGCAAGTGTCAGGGATGGATGAACTCATTTGAAACACAGAGCAGTTGGAAAAGTGGTATTTGAACAGCACACCTGAAGTCAGCTGTGAAACTGCTCTGCCGTTAAAAAAGGCCACTGAAGAGCATGAGAGGTGCCTTGGGAAGGGAATTGCCACCACCAACAACACCCAATCATGGTGCTGAAGCTCCAGTACCAAGTGAGAGACACAACTCTCAACCTTCTCCTCACCCTTTCTTGAAAAAAAAAAAAGAAAATAGCAGTTTGTTTAAAAGAAGCAAGACCACGGCAGCCTGTTGACCAATCATTGTGCAGTGATTAGGACAACACTTTGAGAAAAGCTGTCCATTTTGTAACAGAATTGTTATATTTTTATATTCAGTAATGATCTGAAGAAGAAAACACACAATATTTTCCTTTTTACCTATTGCAAGCTAAAGATACAGAGTTTGTAGGCACATAATGAGAAGTGAGGTTAGTGCAGCTGATGTTACACCTTGTTTATATAAGGGAAACAAAAAGACCTCACATGACCATATGGCAGAAAACAAGATCCCTCACAATACATGCTCCCAGGCCAGAACCTGAAGCTTATGTTTTCATAAGTCATTGGGACTTCACAGCCTGTTCAGGGATCACAGAAGACAATTAAACCAGCAAACATTCTTTTTCATTGTTCTCACTGGGAATTCTTGGTGCCAACCATACTGAAATGATACCCTTAATATGCTGATTTCAGAGCATTTACACACTGTGGAAGTTTTGTCCTCTCACTGTATTAACTCTTAGTAGATGGAAAACTGAATGAGTTGCAATCGGTTTTATCAACTGGACAGCAGAAACAGACAGATGAAAAAATCACAGATGATCTTAATGAAAAAATGTCATGTACTACAGCATTCTGGGACTATGTGGACTTCTGTAGGACCATATGTGTGTCTTCCAGACACACAGGGCAATACAAGTATAATGAGCTCAAATGTTTACTGATCCTATACATATATATATTAAGAAAAAAAAAGAAAAATTCAATTCCCTTTCAGAATATTACTGAATATACCAGAGCATCTGCAGCTTCCCAACCGGATCTGTTTCCTCCTCCCTGAAATTTAATCTGTTGCTACACTGAATGTTATCACCACAGAGGGAAAAAGTCAGCATCTGACATTACCCTGGAGTGAGGTTTCTTTAGGATTTCCAGAAGAAATCCCACTTTACATGGCCAGATGCCTTTCTCTTGAGGTTGAGGTTATTAATACTCTGTTGAGGATTGTATTTTGCTTTGATTAAAGCAATTAAATTAACTTCCTTATATCAGAAGATATAAAGAAGATATAAATACCCTCCCATCTTTAAAATTCACCTCACCTTTGTAGTATTGCAGATTATATTTATTCAGGTAAAAAAAAATGAAGCCTTGGTCTTGGTAATCTTTAAATATGTACATAACCTGACAGATACGAAACCCAAAACCCAGTTTCACATTGCTTGCAGTTGACTTCTGCTTGTGGCCATTGTATACATTTCTTAGATGAATACCACAATTTGTTTGTATATGAAATATCTTTAAAAGAGCAAGGTGTAAGAGAGTCATTAGAAATAACAAAACTAATTTTTAGTGATCTGATGCTAAGGCAAAAAAGTGTCCTTTAGCTTCTGAAGAGCATCCAGATTACTGGGTTGCCTACTGCCAATTCTGGAGGTAAAAGAACAGGAATTTTTGGTGTTTGTTTTCTGTTTGCTACCTTAAATAAATAGCATTTTTAAAATTCTAAATAGCATTTATTAATTCTATTTTTTCATTACCAAATAAAAAAAATCATTATCTTTCATTTTTTTCTTAAAAGCCAAACAAGATACAGTCCTTAGAATTTTTATGACTACTGCTACCACTGGGGAAGCAGTAGTTTCCCTCTTCTACATTTTGAGATTTTTTAGGAGGGAACTATTTTCTCTTAATTCTATTACAATTACTTTCCAATAACTTTTTCTCAGCTAATAATAACTAAGAACTTGGCTTAGCTTTGCAGCTTAAAAATTTAGAATGTCTTCTCATAATATGCTTTCTAAATCAGTCCCTTCCCACTTTCAGTCTGACTACCTCAAAATGATCCTTTCAAGATCAAAATAATGATTACAAACCTGTGAATGTCACCATTCTTACCACAAATTTTTCAATTTTAATATGTAAATGTTCATTTTTCACTTTTGGAATAGGGAATACAAGGAATAATCAGAACTGCAAATTTGTGCAACATAATAAATCTGTGGATTTAAATTCCAATAGGCATTGGCCAGAGTCCATTCCAAGACTATTTTTCCTTCATCTAAAATTATATTAAGAAAGAATGAAAAAATATTCCAGTAATCGAAAGGGGGAAATAAAAACAGCCCAAACGTCTTATACGGTAGCTACAAGCACAAGAAAAATACAGGTTTAGCAGAGATTTGGGAAATGCCAAACTCCAGTTATATAACCACAAAACAAGAGCAGGTCTCAGAAATTCTCTTCTCTATCCAGTGCCAAGCTTCACCTGTAACTGAAGTACATTCTAGAATGGAAGGGCTTGGTATTACCAGGAGTTTTTTACTTCTTTTTAATCGGAAAGAGGACTGTGTATGTGTGTGCATGTGCATGGTGTGCAGTTTCTTGTTCTTTCCACCTGAGAAAGAGCTGGAAAGGCAGGTCTTCTTGATCCTCTCCTTTTTTCTTGAGGAAAATCACCATCAGCCATGAGAACCAGGTGGAAGCTGCTTTTGCTTAATGCAGTAGAGATCAGGACTGGTCTTTGTGAGAACAGAATCAGCAATAAGCATTTGAAAGCTACAAACATTGGGGAAAGCCTAAGGAAACATTTCACGAGTGCATTTTCAGGGCCGAGAAATGAAATTGGTTTCAATAAAGGCAAGTGAAAAAGGCTTTAACAGGAGTTTAGCAATGCATAAGACTTCAGCAGTCCTCTGCCCAAGGGTGTCTTTCTCACTATGTGTACTAGTACCTTGTCACCAGACTAGGTTTTAATTACACAAGCCATGGGCAAAACTAAGTCTGCTTTCTAACATCATTTTGATGTGGTATTCCCTGTATCTCTGGGAAATTAAGATCCCTGCTATGCTTACTCTCTCTCTCGAGCATTAAACAGCAAGTGTCATTGCCAAAGACAAGAGTTATGCTCCACACTGGTAGTGGGGGAAAAGCTGAATTCTGCCCATTTCAGCAAATGAGTTAAATCCCCTACACACCTTCAGTAGCTCTCAGAGATAAAAGTTTTCGCCATTGAAATTAAAACACATTAACCCCCGGAAATACCAGATACCAGTTGCCAAAATGCCTTCCTTTTAATCAGGTCAGATTTCCAGTTCTTTTCTGGAACATAAAAACTGCAATACCACAGCACCAGAAAAATTTGCTGCTGCAGCTGCAGCACTTGAGTCTGTCATGAACTCTCTGCCTCTTAGTTCAGAGTCGCACCACTACAGCTCTCTGAAATGACCAGATATAATTGGGTTCAGTGGAGTTCAAAGGTATGCTCCA
>WEIV01010622.1:734977-757736 GCA_013390005.1 Calyptomena viridis | reverse complement strand
TCTTTTCTCTAGACAGTCAAAATACCCAAGTCTTCATGCTTATTCCTGGCTGATCCTTATGCATTGTCCATTTCTACCTCACATTCACTCCTGTAAGCTTCAGGCCAGCAATAACAGCTGCCATGGAACAGCCTTTTGGCTCATATTGCTCAGTGACAGCTCTTGGTTTGTGAAGACCTGGGCTGATGTTCACTACCAACCTTATTCTGTGAAGAAAACCTACTTGCTGCCACTAGTAAAACTAAGGAAGCTGTAAGTGGCAGTGTAGCTAACTCACCTTGTGTGGATTGCAGCAAAGAATATGAGGCGGATACTATATAATATAACATAGTTTTTTAATCTTGGTCATCCTCCAGGCTGTAATTGCAAATTAATTCTGATGAGCAGAAAGTGATGAAGGATCTGAGTGCCCAGAAGTCCATCTGGTTTTCTCCAAATACACCAGCTGTACACAACTGAGAATGCATGTCCATTCATTCTGTGCACATAATTCCAAACAGTATGATTTCATACAAAATATTGCTTCTTTCCAGAAACCCTGGCTCACCAGCCACTGTATCCTTTCTTAAAAACACTGATTAGACATAATTATACACAGATAAAGAATGTAACTAAGTCATTGTTGTTGCTGCATGTAAGTCACTGTTTTTCTGCAGATGTTCCATGTGTCTGCTCCTGACACAAGCAGACCCAGTCATTTGGTCATTTGTTTGGTTTTGAATATTATAGCATTAACAAAAAAAGAAGGAAAGAAAAAGGAGCTCTTCAACTCAAAATAACTTTGCAGTACACAGCAAATTAAAGAATGTCAAATTGGTATTTTTTTTATGTCATGTTTATGGTTTTTTTCTGTTCTGTAAAAACACATTGGAGCAGACAGAAAGTAGAATCCATCCAGTACCTGAACATTTTGTACAAGCTATTGAAACAGATATGCAAAATATTTTATCCAAACTTTTATGATATTACGTCTGGTCCTTGAGCTAGTCTGGAAGTCTTAGTCCAAGGTTCACTGCTCTATGTTAAATTGTTGGGTATGGACCTGTATTTTTTTCCTTTCAGACATTTTTTTTTCAATATTTGATATGAATGGAGACACCTGTTTTAACACTGTCAGCTGAACTTCAGAGAGTTTCATGTAGTTTTATACGAGTCAAAAGTACTTTTTCAGTTGCATGTCTCCTTTAGGATGTTTATAAGTCTCCCTAAAGAAATCTAGTTGTATCTGGCATGCAACAAGGAACAAAGAGCCAAATCCCACTGAAATGGTATGAAGCATCTCCATTAATACCTATTAGTTTTGAATCAGGTCACCTACCAAGTGCTGTCAGGATTTCCCCATGCTATTACAAATGGGCCATTTCTGTAAGTTTTTTTCCTGTGGTAATTTTTTTTTCCCAATTTGTTGTCAGTCAGCCTGAAATAATTTGTCAGCAGTATAGCTGGAAAGAATTTAGCAAACTGACCAACAGGAATGCTGGGTGACTGGCATTGCCATCTTAGCAAGGTCCAAAATCATGTTCAAACCTTTCCCTCTTACATCCAGTGTCATGCAGGTTACTCACTGCAGGTCTCCTGGGAGAATGTGTTAACCCACCAAAAATGCAATGAAGCTACTGTGTAAAAAAGGGGTGAAAACATTGTGTGGGAAAGGAAATGTTTCTTCTGAGACACAATTATTTTTCTTTTTTTTTTTTTTTTTATATTTTGCTGAACAAAAAGACTGCTTGAAGTTGAACTGAAACTTTTTATACTCTCTGCTCTGCAGCCCAACCAAAAAAATTCTATTATTTCCACTGTGCTACTTCTAACCTTTCTATTTCATTCAGACTAAGTTTACACAATTTGCTTTCTAAGGAGAGATGGCATCGGGATCTGTAGAACAGCCAAGGTCAAAATTTCACTATTTTTGAATACACCTACAATACACACAGATTTGCATAATAGGCCCTAATGCCTCCTTCAGAATCATTATGGTCTATTGAGTAAATAATGTATCTATTGAAAATGGTTGAAATACCCATTTAGTTGATAGACTCTATTGACTCCTAATAAGAAGTTATTAGAGTTGAATAAATATTATGCATTTGAAAACTTCCCAAAATATATTCCATTTACACATATTTTCATATTTACGCAATCAACTCTAAAGAACATGTTGTATCTGCTTCCAGACAGCTCGATGAGAGAGTTTCCTTTTTTGTGGGACTTTTTCTTAACTTTGCAGGTGCTAAGGTAGGCTTTATTTGAGTGGTTCTTTTTTTTTTTAATGAGACTAACATGGAGGAACAAAATCAGAACAAGAAAGAAATTAAACTACATGAGTTGGTATTTAAATAAAATTAAGCTTTATGTTTTCAAGGAGTTAGCATAGGATTTAGCCATGCTTTCTTGTGCTTATATGTGGGATTGCACAGCACATTCTTTACAATCAATTGTTTAAATATGCAAATACATAGAAAAGAATGAGCATAGTTAGGCAATGTGTAAAATGCGTATTTTCATTTACTCAGTCTTAAATGTTTTCTTGAAAACTGAAAGAATCTCTCAAGTTAAAGCGTACTTTGATAATTATCCATATATGCATTTTTTTTTCTAATCTATAGCAGTTCTGAAGCAACTCTGAGTAGCTGTGACTATTTAGCATAAAGATTTCAGACTCCAGATGTGCCTTACATTGTTTTGTGTCTCATCTCAGAGTTTCACATCTATATTCTGGATTGCACATCCCACTACTCCATTTGCTGCCACGTGGACATAAAAAATAGCCAGAATGCAAAGCTGGTACAGAAGTGTCTCCTGGATGTGCTTAGTTCAAGTGAAAGTAAGCCAGGGAAGTAGCTGCTGTTGTTCTGCTCAAACAGATGGTTCAACTTCTCATAAAGAGCACGAACAGGTACAGATAGTGACAGAAGAGATGTTTTATATACTTTCACAACAGCTGACTCTGTTCTCCAGGAATCACCGACTCTGCTGTTCTATATATATATATATAGTATTGCTTTGAATTGGCTCACACACTTATGTACATTTCTGGATCTCATAAGCCTCTAGAAGACCACCCCAGCAGTTTGCACAGAGGTTAAAGCAGAAGACTATTCTTCATGACCCATATGAGCCATGCAGAAGTCCAACACAACTGTATGTGAGGGCTGTGCATGGACCTGCAGAGCACGTTTCCAGAGGTCGAACTGATCATGCAGTCATTGACTGTGTCTACTCTACTATACCTCATTAGCTCAGTTTTCCAAAAGGTTGCCTTGACTGTATATCGCTGTGACAGTGTTATGCAAATTGTTTTCGCAGTTTATTTAATTTGATGTTGGCAAGAATGGAGGGTTAATGGCCTTGGCACAAACACATCTTGCTGCTATTTTTCAGACAGTTCCTTGACTATCTGAACACTAGAAAGTCTTCTTTAGTCTAACAATGGCAAAGAAACACAGAAAGGCCTGATCTAGTTTTTAGCCACATCCCATTGTGGAATAAAAATGCTGAGATCTCCAAACTGTAGCTGATTTGTCCTGTGCAAGGCACACCTCATTTGTTTGTTTTACTCCTCTCTTTCCTCTGCTGTCTGCAAGTGTCTTTCACATTTTATCCAGCTTGTGTACTTTGAAGAAAGTGTGGTCCACGAGCCAACCCCTTCTCCCTTATCCCCTTCCTCCAGACTCCTCATCAGTTAAGGTAGGTGCATATCCAATGAGCACCAACCTATATGTAGGGGACAGAGATCTTCCAGAGCACTGACTTGAGAAGAAACCATAATGCAGAGATGTTTTCTGTATCTTCACATCTTATGTGCTATTAAATAATTATTCTCTCTGTGCATGAAGGGTATTGAACTGTCAGTGAGAATGACTACTAACTGGAAAATTCTCCACAGATACACCTCAGTACTGGAGGTGCAACATGGCCCCATCTCCCACTTCTACCCCTAAATCACCTGTCTTCCCACAGTCATTTTTCCCTGGCTGTCAAAAAGACAGAGACAAGTGCATCCTGTGTTGTGCTAGGGGTAGTGTTTCACAGCTAGGGCACCAAAGCCTGTCCCTTCTGATATTTGTATCTGACTAGTAAAAAGCAGAATTTAGAGAACTGAATGAAAAATAACACATTAGGAGAGATAGTAGATAATTAGGTTATCATCTTTATTTATTTATTTTAATTGTAGGAAATTGATAAACATGTTCTCAGTGGATTGCCTAAGTCACTTCATTTCTGTCTTTCATTGTCCCTGAACAAACACCAGTTGATCCTTACTTCTAAGTGCCTATGGTATGACTAGAAGTTGATGACATTTTCAGTTTAAGCTTCTCTTCCTCTCCTTCCCTTTCCTCTCTACCCAACAAAAAAATGTGAGCCCTGCATACTTTCTGTACCTCTGGCCTGTAGGCGGCATTTGCAATAGTAGAAGCACTGGAAAACATAAAAGCCAAATAATACTAGTAAGGCAAACAGAATGTAATTGCTTATGTGTGCTAGTTATATCCTGAAACAAATTGTTTCTTAATGCTGAGGTCAGACAGGGTTTAATTAGGAGAAATACAATTGGTGTAAAATTTTGCAGCAGGCTGCTTGTTTGGTGTCATGCCAAGTCAACATCAAGCCTTTCCAAATGGAAATTTTCATTAGAGGCCATTGGCAGCCTGGTTAGGCTGGGTTTCAACTTTTTCGAGTTTCCTGGTAACATGAACCTGAAACTCAGCGTATCTGCTTCCTAGTAACAGGCTGTCCCTGTGGCAACTGTTCTCACACATGCACACAGCTTCTACATATGTAGTAACATGTGTGTGGCTACTTTCTTCTGGCCCGAGGCTGTCAAGATCTGCATGCAGATAGGACTTATCTTCAGCTTTAAGACTGCAGATAAATGACATTTTATTCTCGTATTGCTTTCATATCAAAGACAGAGAAGGAAGCCTTTGAACCTTTGCAGAGGAAGGGAAATTTCGAAGCCTTTTTTGTTCAGTTGTGACTCTTTTTTTGCTCTCTTTGTACCACTCCATGCAAGGTTCTCAAGGATTTTTACCGATGCTCGAAGCACTGATTCTGTTCTTTACATTGATTAACACAGCCCCAGTGCTTGAGCTGCCAAGGTTATGGTTGTATCAGCATTTCCTTTACAGACCCTTCTGTTCAAGCGAAAAATGTTTAACTTGAATGAGAAAATTTGCCTCAGGGTGCAAATTTTTTTCCCTTTCCCTAATTCTCTGAGCTAAGCTGATGCTTATAAAACTAAGGGATGGGCATTCTGGCTTATAGCAAGGCTTATAATACCTCAGTCACAGTTTGTGTCTTTTCTTCTTATTCCCATCCTGATATGGGGAACACTAATGAATAGACCACAAAGGAAATATCACCTGATGCTTGCCATATCTTGCTGGTTTTAAAGTTGAGCTACCAAAGATACTTACTACAGAAAGTGCTGTCAGCAAAAGGCAGGAGCAGTAGAGGATTTGTGGCTACTGTGAAGACTGGCCAGGATGGCAGATGAGCCAGCAGAGAACAGTGTGAGAACTAAACTGCCATTACAAATAAGACAAGCCAGGCTATAGGAGGGAGAAAATGCTGGGAAGAAAGTGGCAGAGACCCAAGTAGGTAGTCATTGCACAGCAATTTTTTAAAGTAAACAGAAGCCTTTTCATTTCAATATCTCTCTGCCCTGGTTCAGACTATAACAGTCAGCATTTACAGAATGCTCCACCTCCTCCCTGAAGGTGACATCTTCTCTTCTGTTTGGGGATTTTTTTTAACCAGTGGTCAGTCCCTCATTTTCTCTCCCCCTTCTGCTCTCAGTATCTTTTGACAGAGCAGCACACTGCACACTCTTTCCCTTCTCTTATCTGCAGGCCAGCTGAGATGCACTGTTGCCTCTGTCCTACTTCACCTCTGCACCAATCCTACTGTATTTATTTGTTGTATGAGTCCATATCCCTGGTCTGCTGTATCTGCCTGGCTGCTATTGATGTGCACAGCTCATAGCAGCAATGACAGTTAACTGCATTCACATTCGTATGTGTGTGGAAAGAAAATAGAAACCCAATTGTGTTGCTGTTCCTCATTTCTGCCCACATGCTCCTGTTGGGGTGTAGTCTTTACAGCAGGAGCAAAAAGGGGCCACTCTGAACAAAAATATGGGAATATCCACTGCACACACATGATCTTCGACACAAGAGTTCCTTGAAATTGTGTTGTGAAATTTATCAAAAATCTTTGGATAGAGATTTGGAGTTTTGACCAGATTTTTTGGAGTTTAGGGAGGGAAATACACTTTTATGTAGAATGCTAAGATGTTTTTGATTTTCTTGTGGGTTTTTTTTCTTTGTTTGGTTGGTTGGGTTTTTTTGCCAGGGGCAATCAGCAAAGGATTTTGATATGACTAAATAGAGATTTCACACATTTCTGTTGCTGTCTTTTCTTTGCTTCTAGGGTGCAAATTTAGGGCATATTTCATGGTGCCAACTGACTATTAGTTTTTTCCCCAATCTACAGCACTAATATTTCATACTCCACAGATTTTACAGCTTTGGATCCCTGGCTGGGGGGACACAGTCAGGTTAAACTCTCTGTGAGTGGTGGCCTGTGCCTTGGCAGCCCAGAGCTGCTGTGTGGCCCCAGGAAAACCTCTACACATGTCAACTCACAGGTCACCTTCACAAACACTCTGATAACCCACATACTTCCCACTCCCGTAAGAGTCCACAGTCCTTCAACTCTTCTGGGGCTGACTGGCTACTTAATTTCCCCTTGGCAGAGGGAAGGCAGCATTACTTTTTCCTTCATCAAAGAAAAAAAAATAAATGAACAGCAAGGTAGAAAAGTGGAGCATCTTGACTACCTTGAGGTTTTATCAGTTTGGGGTTTAGAGTTTCTCATTTTGTTAAACACATTTTCATGCATGTGTGACTACGAATGTAGGTACTGAGCTCTAGTACTGGCACGGCAGCTGAGGATCAGGTGGTGAGGTGGGGGTTGAAGGATTAAATATAGTTTCTGCAGTGTGATCATCTCTCCTGTTCTTAAAACCTCCAGCCTTTTCCTGAATTACCCCGTGGGTAGCTTAGTAACAGATATGATGGCCCATTCTTTAGCACACTTTAAAAAACCCTAGAAAATATACTGCCATTCTAGAAAGAAACAAACAAAACTAATGAGCTGAAGGGGTTGTCATGGAAGTGTTACTTACAAGCATGGAAGGGGCAGCTGCCCTTCACTGAGCTCTGCTGAACAGCCAGAGCATAAAGCAGTGCTCTCTGTCACGTACAGCCAGGAGGCTGCAGGCTCTGTAAATGCTGTTTGTACAGATGACGAGTCCCCTGCCGAAGCGGGTGATCAGTGGACCGGGGTCAGAGACATTAACACGCTCAAAGACACGATGCTGGATGATCACTTGTGCTGGCCATTGCCATGCAGAAGGCACATTAGGGGGAAGCTTGGCGGAGCTGGGTAACACAGCCTCTCTATTTGCATGCAGCACAGGAAAGCAAGTGCTCGTCTCCTGCTTAAAGGCAGCTACTGCTGCTTCACTGGGAGCTTTGGCCTTTTCAGTGGGGAACCCAGGAGACAGGCTGTCAAAACAGAAGTCTCTTGTTCAAACTACCAAGGAAGTGGGGATAACGAAAATAAATAAATAAAGTAAATAAATTTTAAAAGGCTCAGATCAGTCAAACCAAAGAGAGTTGTTGTTTCTTGGTTGACTTATTTTTTCCTTTTCTGAAGTTATTTGGTTATTTTGAGTTGGTTGGATACAGAAGCACGAAGTGTGGAGTTCACTCAAGGCCTTGAAGACAAATTCATAGTTCAGTTTTGCAAACAGACAAACAAATAAAAGTTGACTTACGCAGTGGAGGTTTTATAGTTCTGCATTGTATTTCCCCTGCTTCGTACGAATCTTTCTGGAAATCTCTGTAGTAACTCTAACTAACTGCTGTGATACCTACTGGGCAGGGAAGAACTGATCAACTGCAGGGAATCCTTCCATTTTCATCTCTTTTTTTTTTTGTCAATCATATCAAATTCCTTCTCTTTAGTAATCCTCCTTATTCCCTTAGGAGCTGAAAGAAGATTTAATTGTTAAATTTGCATAGTAATTCAGCAAACAAACTCTCCAGTCTCACATAGACCTTTAGCCATTGCAGGCTTCATTTTATTTATAAATCACTTACTTCCCTATGCTCAGTCATGATGGCATTTCATACTCAGGAGACTGATGAAAAAAAAAGATTGATGGACTGCCCATATGGGGGCTTTTCCTTTTAGGACTACTCTTTTCTAATGCAGCTTATTGCAAGATTATTTCGAGAATGGGGCTTTGCAGGTGGATTGTGTTCGCCTTTTCTCCACAACTATCCATGTCATAAAATAATCCTGCCGTAAGTGGCTTCTGTTGGGTGGACCACTTGTAGCAATTCTGAATACGAGAAATAGCTTAAATCCTATTTAGTGAAATGAAACACTGTAAATACAAAAATACCTTCACTGTTGCTGGATTGCAACAAAAGGGTTTGATTTTAAATATGATTTGCAAGTATGGGGAGTTGCAGGATTTCTGCAGGACATGGGAAAAGTTGAACATTGTTGGAGTGAACAGAAAACTCCAGGTTTCTAAATGCAGTCCACAATACCTCATGCTAACATCTGGAGACTTAAAATCATGACACAGGCAGTTGTATCACAGGCAGCTGTCCAGAGGTGTGGTGCACAATTCAGTGGTACCGTTTTAATATTTAAGATTTTGATGCTAAAACTGTCCACAATTCCCTTTGCATCTCTATCCTATTCTACTGAATCTGTTTCCTGTGGCAAACCATCTTGACAATCTACAGTCTCAATAATGAAGAGGGAAATCTACAGTTGTCAGGAAAGTGTTGTACTGAAGAGGTAGTAGGCTGGTTGAAGTTGTGTGGAGCTCCTTTGTTTGTAACCTTTGATGGTCACAAACTGAACTATTGCAAGTGTCCTTTCCCCATGAAATTGAAGAGGTTGTGCAGCCTCCAATCTCTGAAGTTTTCAAGACCAAACCAGGTGAAGTCCTGAGTAGCTCAGTCTCAGCTCATTACAAACTTAACTAGGCTACTGGAGGATAATATAAAAACTTTAAACAGTTTATTCACAGATATAGTGTTTCAGCAGTGCATTAAAAAGCATATATTTCACTTCACGAGGAAGCTCCCAATACTTCACATCCAGATCACATTCCTGAGTTTTGGAAAATGTCAGCCAAACAGAGAAGACTCCTGGCAACATTCACAGATCTGCTTACTCAGAAATTCAGAAAAGAAACATCCTGCTCCATTAGCTCTGCTTAGAACTGCAAGCACAGCTGACCTGGCCATGGTAGGACTTGGACTGTTCCTCCTCCCATCCACCAAGACTGGGCTGCGTCTGCCTCTAAGCACTGACCATGTCTATCTCCTCCTTTAGTTCAGACAAAGCCTAAATTAAACAACAGGCAAATGCCTCTGTCTATCAAAGATCTATGCTGATCTCCACTGAAGAGAGTCATAATAGAATATATGCCACAGAAGATACTTGCTCACTTCTCTTTTGAAGTGAAGAATAACATGTCTGTAAATTGCTTTTAGCAAATAATCTATCTGATGGAGTCTACACTGGCTTCTAGTAATATATTCCATCAATGAATGACTTATTATTTTTGAATGAGGCACAAACTCCATGTGTCACCTCCAGAATGTACTTTCTGAGTGTTAAATCCAGCTCACACAGAAGTTGTTAGGTATGACTTACTCTATGGCACTGTTCATTTTCAGTTCCGAGACTACTCAAGCATTTTTGCCAGGAACACTTGGACATACCTATTTCAGGCTGTTTAAGCAAAATGTGTGCATTCTGAAACTTATGCTTCATGAAAGGAAATGTTGCAGAGGTAAGTTTGAAGAAGTAAAACTGCTGCTTAAGATCCATAAAATATTTCAGGGAAGTCCTCCTGAGGGAAAACATCTCAAATATTCCTTGACTCATCCCCTCAAAATGTGTGACATCATGTTGCTGCTTGCGATGTGGTGCATGCTCTACCTTATTCTTGTATAATTATCATCTTAAGGCGGCCCTGCTATAGTGAAGTGATGTTGGGTAGTACCCACCTGGTATGTTTCCTACAGCTGGTTATGTTTTCAGAGGGCTTACAGAAATTGAACTGCTCTGAGTAACTCTAAAGTAATCCCTGACATGTGCACCTTGAGATAGTTGTGAGAATCTTGTGTACTTAGTTTTGGACTGTGACAACTTCCCCAGCCTCACCTTTCTTCCAGCCTTACACCTGAACATTTTTTTATTGTTGTAGGAGAGGTAAACAGTTCTCTATTGACCTTCTTCTCCCTGTGTACCTTTTACTCCCACTGGCAAAGAAAACAATTTAGCTGGTTTCTCAATGTCAACTGTCTGCACCGAGTTTATCATACTGAACCGTGCAACTACATTTATGCATTAAACAGTAGTCAGGAGATATGTGAGTCCCCACTTAGCCCTGGAACATGTTGGTACTATCCATAAGGCAAGCCATTCCCCAGGAGTTATGAAATCAAATAGGCAATTTAATTGATGAATGATTGTCTCAGATTCTTGTTCCCAAAAAAGAAGAACAAAAGGGTAGTCTTCCTTGGGATATAAGTATACATGAGCTTAACAAGACAGTTGTGAATGAGAGGATTTCATCTCACTGGGGCAGTATTCTTGGGATTATGAGGAAACTTAACTCCTTTGGATGTCTGAGGAATCATGTGCATGCACCATGACTTACAAATAGGTGGGATCTTGCAAGTGATATAACATAGAATTCCACATCTTTTTCTCATAAAAGCCACATTAAATTGCCAGCCTAGTGCTTTCCCAGTATATTATCTCACTGATCTTGAAAGAGCCATCCTGGTGTTGAGGGAACAGTTTCTGGGTGATAATCAGTGCTGAGACCTCAGAGCAGCACAAAGAAATCTGAGAGCTATATAAACATTCAACTGAAATTCCTTCACACACATAATTTTCCCTCCACTAGTCTTCTGAACTCCAAAAGAAGCATAAGCCCTGACTCAGGCAATGCAGAGTGTTTGCTCTGGCACCCAAGCCAGCAGATGTGACTACTTGGCATCCTTTCCCGAGACTTGAACCTCATGGTATGTCTATGCCAAATGTATCCACATTATGCAAGAGTAATGGAAATTCGCCAGGCAGAGCAATGCTATGTTTTCCCAGATAAATGTTGCTCAGTTTAATTTTGAGGAACTGCCTGATAAAAGCCTCAGTGATTACCTTGTTTGCCTAACTGTCTTCATTCTGTGAGATCCAGCACTTTTGCTGGCGCAGAGAATATATGAAAAACATGAGGGAACAAGTGCATCAGAGGAGCAAAAGAGGCCAAGCAAATCTCCTGGTGAAAGATGAAGCACCCACCCGAGAAAAAGAGTTTCTTTCCTTCTTGGAAGATAAGTCAACTGCACAGGAAGACCACTAAGAATAGTTTGCCATCTAACATGGTTCAACTGACTCAAGATGCATGGTCACAGTGAGCTGCTCATTCCAGTTTTTCTTTTTCTCCTATTCCAGGCAAAGCTCACCATGGAAAAATGCTGGGATAAAGGTCATTTGCCTTTGGCTGCACCTAGAAGGTGAGACAGAAATGTAACAATTCATGCTACACAAGGTCTACAGAATATAAGGAAGTAGAAAATGAAGCATAATTGGACAAATTAGCCAACTGAAAGACACTCATTAAAATAAAAAGCTGTCTTGATTATCACCACCCTGCCCTTCATTTGAACCAACTACTATTTGCCTACAACTATTGTGCCAGGACAAGACTTTTTATTTCATATTTGCACAGTTCACACAAAAATACAGTCCTATTTCTGGCTGTGGTCTCTGATCACTAGCACAACTGCTAAAAATGGGAAGTGTGATTTTTTACCTTCAACTGCCAGAGGCACTTGCCACAATCTGACTCAATGGTATTCAACATGCTCATGACATTTACAAACAGGGCAGCCCAAATCAACGAAAGAGTCAAGGATATATGCAGGCAGCCACGATTCAGCTCTGAAGTTGAGGAAAGCTACAAATATCCCATGGAGCCTGTCTGAGGTGTAACAAAGATATTGTCACCCAACCACAGCCTGATAAAATGGCTGGAGCATGCAACACCTTCTGTTGCCAGATCCTTCACATTACAGGGGGAAAATGCTACTAAAATTGGAGGGACACGTCAAGTAGCACAGGGGATTGCTGCTACACTATTAAGCAATTGATTGCTTCAGCAAATAGCCAGAAGTAGCCATTACTTCTGAAGTTACTTATACTGCAGTAATCAAGTTTTGTTAACAAATTTCAGCCATGAAGGAAATCTAAAAGAAACTGGTGTCCAATCCCGGACTTAATCTTCAGGAGAAGAACTGAGGCAGAGACATAGTGAATCACAGGGCTCTTGATACTTATTATCCATGGAAATAAATGGAAAATGGAACCATTTTCATAGCATTTTGAAAAGCTGTTCACAAACTACTGGGCTAGAAGCAAAATTCTGGAAACCATGCTCTGCCAATGTCTTACCCAACCACCAGTCTGACATGCAACAAGCCATATTCATCCTGCAGGGATAGGAGGAAGGTGCTAATGTTCTCCAAAGCCCCACATGAACAAGTTACTGCACAGTTATGGCTGGGCGGATAATTCCCAATGAATAACTTACTCAATTAAAATATCCTTTTTTATCTGCAGACATTGTTGTGAGTTCCTCAGTTATTCGTTTAAATTATTGTCTGAGTTATTTGTTGTCCACAGAAATTCATTGCAAGACTAGTCAAAATAATGCTGAAATTCAGAATACCAGACAGAGAGCAGATATTTCTTTTCCTTGATTAGCTAAATGAGACATTTTGCATCAAGTTTCTGCTTCAATATTTAGATTTTTGAAACAGAAAATAGCCTTGTGAAAATACTGTGTCATATTTACTCAAATGCTACTGTTTCAATAGCTGGTTGTAAATTCATTCAATAAACTATTTGTCAAAGTAAGCAGAAAAAACATGAATAAGCAAACAAACTATTTAAAATCACTTAAACACAGCATTACCTGAGGGTTAGGTAATGTTTACCTACTTGCAAACACAGTTACAGTTGTCTGCAACAGATTGTACAGGACATACCTTCAAATTCAAACTAAGAGAGTGGTTTACAGATACAAGCTAAAAATTATTCTACTACTTCTTTCACACAAATTTTAAGAAAAAATAAAAAAGGGAATTTTGGACAGAACAACTTCAGTTACCTTAACCATTTTGGTCTGTGAAACACAAACGCCCAGCTACATGTATAAATCAGAAGTTGTGAAATATAGGATGCCTTGACCACACTCATCAGGAACAGGAGACCAGTGCTCCCAGCTCCCTTATTGGACTGAGTTGCTTGCTAATCCTTTATAAACATTCCCCAGAAAAAAAATCAGTTGTGCCAAGCTACTAAGAATCCCATCAGCATGTAACAACAAAATCTTATGCATAATAAAAAAATATTGAAAATACATGTATAGACTTCGGCTGTTCCATATAGTTCAGTGGTTCAGCTGGTGTATTAAAATGTATTTTAAGACACTGTTTTGGTTAAGTCCAATCTCTTCCTCATACTCATAAACAATTTAAGAGAATTAAGGTATTTCATACACAAGTTGTTACTCTTCCTGCTGAAGGGATGAACACATGAAGAGAAATTATAGAGATATAAATTATGCTGGGTGACAGGGATATGGAGTTAGACAACATTCATGTTTCGTTTTGCTAATGGATTGGATTACAAACCTTTTCTTTAGTGAGAAGAGTAGGGATAAAGTAGATGCACACGATCTTTGCTGTTTTAGTGTAGTCCAACAGGATGCTTTGTAAGTTATTCTTACCAAGTGTCAAAATGAGTTTAAGTGACAGATTATGTATTTGCTTACCTACATTTAACACTGGCATCTCTCCATTCCCTCGTACTAGGGTAAATAAACTGAGGCTCTGGCTCTGTATTCCCCCTTGTTTGATCTCACTCTAGATCAGTGATGCCAAACCACCAGCACTGGCAAACAGAGATGTGGGCTGGCACAAATGACAATGAGCAAACAACATTTTCAAAACATGTTTGATGCCAGATAGCAAAGAGCACCCTTTCTCCTTCGGGAGCTCATCGCTAGAAAGGCTTTCTGCCCTGAAAACCACAACGACCTCCTGCATGTGGCTGGAAGGGCCAGCATGTCATTTATTTTCTGCAGCCCCCAAAAAAGAAATCCACTGTATCTCAAACAGTGACACATAGGTAGTTCCTACTAATCCAGTTAATCCAAAATGTGTTTAAGCATGAACAAATCTAGCTCAGTAAGACACAAGGAGCGCACAAGATCCAGCTAAAATTTTCATGGCACTTCAAACCTTTCAGATTTTAATAGACATCTTCAGGAGGATACAACAAAACAAAAGCACACTAAAGCTAAGCAGGGCAAGTGTGACAAAATGAGAGAGAAAATGAAGGTATATCCTCTCACTAACCTGCCTGCTAAGGGGAAGTCCTGGCTATTGATGTCTCCTACTTGATTTATTTCTAGGTTTAGACTGGATACTAGAAAAAAATTCTTTGTTGAAAGGGTCGTCAAGCACAGGAACAGGCTGCCCAGGGAAGTAGTGGAGTTCCCATCCCTGGAGGAATTGTAAAGATTTGTAGATGTGGCACTTAGGGGCGTGGTTTAGCAGTGGTCTCAGCAGTGCTGGGTTAATGGTTGGACTTGATGATCTTGAAGATCTTTTCCAATCTAAACGAGTCTATGATTCTATCCCACTCTGACGCCACACTGCACTCCAGCCTGGCAGTGTGAGAGGCCCAGGGCAGACCCTCTTGAGGCGCACATTGCCATGTGCTGCAACTGTATTTCTAGTACCTGATTCATTTGTATATTGTGCCTGATGTTCCTGGAGGGAACGGTCCCGTCTGGCTGCCCTGCTGGGGCTTGGGCTCTCACTGAGCACTTCCACGGGTCACTTCAGACCGCCTGGGAACAAGGATGGCAAATCATTTCTTCTTAAATTACACCAGTCCCCACTTCCCACCCAAAAGGCTTCAAGAGGCAGTGGGGACAAAGAGCGACGGGGGCATTGGATTATCCTCAGGGTCAAAACACGGCATTGGGCTTCATCTACCTCAGTAATGCAGTCGACACGGTGGGTCTCCGGGCTGGGAGGCGGCAGCATTCGCTCGCCCCTACTCACACCCACACACGAGCCCGCACCGACGGCCAAACCTCGGCCCACACCCTAACCAACACGAGCGCCCCCCNGCCCCCTGCAGCCCCCCCCGGCCCGCCTGCCTGCCGCCTCCCTGCAGCTCCCCAGGAGCCGCCAGCGGCCCCCCGAGGCCCGGTGAACGCCCCTGCGCAGTGTTTTGGGGCAGAACGGGGGTGTGCGGTGCTGGGCTTGCGCTCTGCAGGGGCGGAGCGGACCGTGTTGGTCGGTGTGTGCCCGTTCCGCCGCCGCAGGTTGGGCTGTGCAGGGCCGTGCTCCCTGTTAAAGTTGATTCCTAGATTAAGGAGAGTTTGGTGCCCGGGAGGTAATCTCCCCTTGCTTTGAGGAAATTCCTTAATAAAAGAGTTTTCTGTGTAGTAGCCCGGCCCTCTGCTTTTTGGGCAGCGCTGTCGTCTTACTGAATGTGCTAGCAAGTGACTGGTGTCGGGGGGCACTGCTGAAGAAAACGGCTATAAATGTGGATAATCTGAGCTGATCCTTTCAAAGTTCACACCCCGTGAACTTGCAGAGGAAACGCAGGCGAATGGGAGAGAGATGTTTCGCTGGTTATTGCAGAGCAAGAAGAGGAAAAAGTGATCCCTTGAAGAGAGATGTCATTGCCAGACCATATTGGTAAGATTGCAAGTTACAAATAAAACTGAAGCCAGAGAATTTGCCAGGAAAAAAAAAAGACAGAAAACAGATGCAAAACAGCAACAAGATGCCAGAATAAAATGAGTCTTAGACCAGCACTGGAACATACCGCAATCCCTCACCATTCAGGATGATTTAAATGGGTGGAAAAGGGATTAAGCTCTAATCCAGCAGTTGCTCTGTTTGAATTAATCTCATAGGAGTCACTCAGGATATGTATATTTGGAGAGGGGGAGAAAGAGGAGAAATCAAGCAAGAAATTGCTGGATCAGGCCCTGAATATAATCTGAGGAGACTTGAAATAGTTCCTTGTGCTACACTGGTTTCAAAAGTTGATTATGTGATCCAAACCCTCACAGATATTTCAAACAGAAAAGGTGGCATTGCTAAATATGCAATTCTTTTTGCAATATTGAACTCCAAGTCTCCTTGCCAGTTACTGGCTGCAGCAGAGGCAGTAGCCATTTCACTCACACTGGCTGGGGCCCTCTCCCTCACTGCAGTGCCTTCCTTGGCTGTGGTCTTGCTTTCAAATGCCACTGATTTTCTGGGACAGTCTCAACTGTGAGGAGACTGTCCCACTGGGTCTTGGGCTTCCTGAGAGCCTGAGTGATTAAAGAGATTCTTCTTCCTTTTGAACTCAAACGTTTTCCAGAGCTGCCTTCTCTTCCCTGAGTAACACTATCAGTCTGAGGCAGGGCACTGAAATATCTACACCAGCACTGCCAAAAACAGCCTTGCATATTTCCAAGCGGTTATGTAGCCTTTAGTAAATCACCTAAGCGTGAGCAAACTGTGCTTCAGGCAGTGCAGAAAAAGACAAATCCAAATGCTGGGGATGAGGAGTACCCAGGGAGGCTTGTGTGGACACACTGGAAGGGAAGACAAAATACTGAGTAATAGCTCCAGTCCCTAACACACAATATCATCAAAGAATACAAAATACTAAGTCTCCAGTCCGTAACACACATTATCAGTAGTTTGTTTCTGTACCTTTATGTGTATCAGAGGCAGGAAGCAGCTTCCAAAAAGGGAATCTTGTAAACACAGCCCAGTGCTCCAGTCCAAGAACTATGGTACTTACCTAATTAGCAGTTCTGACTATGAACACTGCTGGTTTTATAGTTCTCTAGCAGCCCTCAGCATCTCCAGAGGGACCAGCAGTTCCTTTCAGAATTGAGACCACTCTCAAGGATATTTTAATATTTAAAAAACTCCCCACCCACACAGTATCAAAGAGGGATGAGTTTAGTCCTTCATCTTTTCTTAACTAACAATGTAACCCCCTTTGTGGTGTTCCACCCTTAAGGGGAAGGGACCATGCAAGATTCCCAGTGAGTGCTTTTTACCTTCACATTGGTAAAAGAAACCATAGACCAGAAACCTAAAGAGAAGGGAGCCTTTTGAGGAGTCACAGAATTTCAGATTACAATACTTACCTTTTTGCTGGGAACTGAGGAAAGGGAGTGAATGGGATCACTCAAGGAAAAAAAATAAATTACAAGATAAGAGTAGCTAGGAATATGGGTCTTTCCCATGTCAGAAGCAAACCAACAAATACATTTTCCAGCCTTTGTGAAGGTAAAGAAAGAGATAAATGCTGAATGGCAAAGGCACCTTTTTGAAGGTTTTTAGCTCAGGTAAAATGAATTAAAAATTCCAGTGGTTGCCAAAAGTAAATACTTAACCTGAGCTGGGTATATGCAATACACCCACCAACAGTACAGCACACGTATGGACCTTGGAATACAGTCAGCCAGGAATGAGAAGCAAGTACACTGGTAATGCCACTTTGCAGGCAACAGGGATCACAGATGGGATGCCACACCCCCAGTGCCAGCCAAACACGGAGGCCTGGGTTTGCTCTTCAGTGCTGTGTTGAGCATAAAGAAACACCTACTTTCAAACATCACTGTCTGCATTCTCATTTTTCCAGGAAAATGTTGGCAATTATATTACCCTACCAATATCAATTGTGCATTTGTGTCTGTTTCTGTACAGCTTGTGCACTGGAAATGTGTTTTGGCTTTAGTTCAAATCCACTTCAGTGCCCCCAAAGAGTTCTTCATTGTTATAAAGGCTTGCTGAGATTGTTTGCAGTTTATACACAACTGTTTCTAAGCCCTGGGACCTGTGCTTTTGGTTGTCTATCAGGAAAGAGTGGCAAAGATTAAAGAAGTGCATGCCTTTGGCTGCATACTTTAAAATAAAACAGCCGTGGTTTTCAGAAACCTCTTTAAAGGTGTAATAAATCCGACTTTCCAAATGCCCAAGGCTGTGTTTATCTAGAAGTATCTTGGGGGAGATTGCTATGTCTATTAATCTGTTTTCCTGTTTCCTTACCTCAGGGCTTAAAGGCTGCATAAACCAACCAGATAGAAGGCGGTAAGGAAAAGTCTCCACAGACAAGTATCTCCCTTTGCTTTCTGTTCTTAGGCAACACACTCCTAGTACGGGGGAATCATTAAAGATTCTTATAAAGCAGGAGCAGTAGATGAGGGTGATAGTAGGGACAAACCAGCACAACCTCTGTCTTAGAAGAAACCTCAAACCTGTCCAAGGCCTTTAAAAGAGTTAACAAAGCAGTGGAAAAAGGACAACCAGTGTCTGTATTTTATTTAGACTTTCAAAAGGCTTTTGATAAAGTTCCTGAGAAGAGGCTGTAAAGGAAACTTAGTAACCACAAGGTGAGGGATAAAGTCTTGCATGGATAGGGAGAGAAGGAAGCCCACAGTTGAAAGAATAGAAACAAGGAGGAGGAACAAATAGTCCATGTCAGCATGAAAAAGGCTTACACGGAGGGTGCTCCAGAGATTAAAAATATGACATGTTCTTGGGATATTTATTAATCATTTGAAGATCATGGTGAAGACCAAAAGCGACAAGGTATGTGTCATGCAAAATTAGGTGGGTGGGTCAAAAGCGTGAGAAATTGCAGAGGATGAAAAAGTTAAGAAAACTGAAATAGTGGATGAAATTCAACACACGCAGGAGAAGAAAAAGAAAGCATCAGTCTTTATGAAAAACTTAGGAAAAATTTAAAAAAAATAGAGCCAATAAAGAAAATACTACAATCCTATTATTTCATATTACCAGATGGCATGACCTGTTTTTGCCTTGGCCACCACATTCAGATTCAGCTCACCATGCTCAGAGGAGAAACAAGGAAAGGTGCTGTCAAAGGATTCAGTGAGGCTGGGTTTCTTGTGCCTCTGCTGCTCATGCTTAGGTTCTCTGAGGACTGTAAAGGCAAAGGCTCCAGGCAAATCTTTTCTGAGCCAAAGGTAGCCAGGGCAGCCCTCTTATGTATGGATTCACTGTTGTCTAGAAGAGATGAGCTTAGAACATGGTGTTTCCTGTCAGCAGGCCACTAACAGCTGCCTGGTTTAATTAAACTTCTGTGAAATTAGTGTATCTGAGACATTTTTCCCTCCAAATAGGTTAGAAATTACCAACTAGTTCAAAGGCCACAATAAAAGCAGAAAAGCACACACTAGCACACATGGGTCTTTTCCAGCTCAGCAGATTATGTGATTCTGTGTAGGGACAGTCACTTCAAAGCCAAGGTGAAGAAAACAACACTAAAAGTTCATTAAAAACAGACAGAAAAGTAAAGAGTGAAGTAAACTATGGCAGAAATAAAACACATTTAGCTATATTGGTACAATATATGTCTGATAAATTTAATAAATACCTCTCTGGTTATACTGTATTGAGAAGACCATTTGGATTCTTTGCCTTTCCATGTTATACTATAAAAGCTTTTGCACGTATTTAAACTAGAGTTATGCAATGTATTTTATTGCACTATAATTGCATTCGCTGGGCTTTGACATCTATCTTTACTGGGGATTGACACTTAGAAATCAATAGTTATTTGGGGCTAGCAGTTACCACAGTTTGCTTAGTCTCAGGCTTTTGGTCACTTTTAACAGTAGACAGAGAAGCTGCACTCTGCATTTGAGAAGGTAGGATCCATGGCCAGGAAGCATCTACAGTCAGGGCTTCCTCAGTAAAAATATACACTACTGGAACAAAATATATGTTATTAACCTCTGGAACTCAGTGCTGAGGAGAAATATGAGAAAAAGAGATCTAAAATTACTTTTAGCTACTGTATTTAAAGGTAAAATTATAAGCTACATGAAACCTGTTATGGGACAGATAACAACCACATTGACAGGTATAGCATGACAACCAATACAGAGAGAAGAGGAGAAAGTCTCATGGTTGATCACTGAAGAATAAGGGTCATCTCAATTCACTTCTGCTATATAAAAGCTTGGTATTGAAATGCCTCTCTGTTGAAAGGAGAGAGACAAACCCACCTCCGAGGGACCATTCTCTGGAGGTACTTAGGAATTCTACATTCCATGTATAATCCACTCTGTCTGTTTCTTCTGAGACATTTACAATCTTCTCTGAAGCAGGATACCTTAAACAAGACACCAGTGCTTATTTTGACTAGGATGTAGTTAACTTTCTTCATAGCAGTCCCTATGATGCTGTGCTTTGGTTTTGTGTCTAGAACAGTGTCCACAGCACACCAGTGTTTAAGCTGTTCCTGAACAGTGCCTGCACAGCATCAAAGATTATTCTTTTCTCCATTCTGTCCCCACTTCCTGGAGCAAATAGGTAAGAGGTGAACAAGTGATTGGGAGGGGACACAGTCATGACAGCTGACCGGAATTGGCCGAAAGGATACTGAATGCCATATACTGTCATGCTCAGCAATGAAAACAGGGGTAAAGAGCAAAGAGCTTTTTGGCTTCCAAGATGTCCAGTGCTTGGAGACTGGCTGTTCTGCTTGTGGGAGATACTGACTGACTGTTTGTGGTTTTTCTTTTCTCTTTCCTTCACCCATTAGACAAGTTTTTTTACTTCTGTTTTTCCTTTCCTGCCCCCCATCCTGCTGTGGGGGCAAGGGTGAGTAAGCAGCTGTGTGGAAGCTTGGCTGCTGGACAGGATCAGTCCACCACAGTAGCAAATTTCCTATGTTCCTAAACAGAAGAGCTGCACTTATGAAAAGCAAAACAAGACAAATGTAAGTTTTGTAAAATGGGAGTAAAACAGCACCAAAACACATTCTTTTCAGTAGATTATAGAGAAATGAGGCTTGGATTACCTACACTGAGTGGAGATTTCTGCAGAGCACCTCAATAATATTTTGTGGATTCTAATGATCTCTGTCTCAGACGATGCTTTTCCTATCTATCCCACGTGCGTAAAACAGATTCCTGTCCAAAGTTATATCTATGAAGCAGTATTTAGTGTGCTCCTGAACAATCCATCTGAGTCCTGTGCCTGTGGCAATATCACAGGAAATGCCAACACACAGCACATAAAATGTCAGCTTTCTACAAAGCAAGAAAAGAAATGCTATTCCTTTATGCTATAATATGATGCCTCATGCAGTTTTCTTGAAGGTAGGTATTTCTTGGTTTATATTTAGCTTCCAGAAATTTTTGAAGCAGAAGCATACACTAACCTGTTCCATAGGGCTGTGACACTTAATGGGATCAGTGTAGTGAAGGAGACTGATGGATGTCCCAGCTATGATCTTCCATGTGGCCACAGGTAAGTCACCCCATCTCTCTGTACCTTATTTTCCTTCACTGGTCTGAATTATTGATTTGAATGTGACGCCTTTGGAGAGGGTTTTTTAGGCACAATGACAGAGATGACTGATGTCTCTGATGTATTAGGAAGTGAGTGGTGGCTGAGACACAAACAGGCAGTGTACTGCAGTGAGCTGTGGTGGCTGTAGATCTAAGAGCTGTTGACCTCCTCATGGTCCTATCTCCCCAAGGCTAGAGGAATTTGACTGAGTATGCTATTGGGTCCCATGGCAAGGTTTGGAGGCAAAGTTTGCCTCCACAGGTGCTACTGGTTCTACTTTCTCCCATAGTTTGGGATTAGGAATACCCTTATGCCATCACAGTCTTGTTGCTACTGAATTTTTCACAAGCCCTCCTAAGCCTCAGAAAAAGCCTGTTGGCAACCACTGGCCTGCCAGGGAGCTATCAGGCCCATCAGGTGCACTGCATAACTGTTGCTAGTCATTAATGGGATGACTGTCAGATACATTTTCCATTTCTGCAGTGAGAGAGAGCTTCTGCAAAATCTGGAGAGAAACAGGGTGTCTAGGTGTCTAGGTGTCTAGGGATTGACAAACTGCTCCTAGCAGAAGTCTCATAAATAAAGGTGAAAGTAACTTCTGTTGATTTCAGACCAAAAGTCCAAAGAGAAGAGTGAGGAGGAAGAGAAGGATTCCAGTCCTGGGAGCAGCCAAGCAAAGCAGCATGTCCCTGGCACAGCAGAAGCAGAGGACTTCTACAGGGATTATGTGGATCTGCTGGAAGTGAAGCCTGAAAACCAACAGAATGGAAGCTTGAAAACCATGCCCTGGGCTGAAGCGGGTAATTTGCCTTATTTGAAATAAAAACAGCTTAAGTCGAAGCCAGCCAGAAATTCAGCTGACTTGAAGCTGCAAGCAAAATTAGCATAACACTCTGCAGGTTGAAACACGGGGGAAGCAGAGTGAGGGATTGAGTCTTGATGTCTGGCAGTGTGTGGAAGCTGCTACTGCTTCTGCACTGCTGTTCAAAATTACCCCTTAAAGCTAAAATCATTGCAAGACCAAGCTAGAACACCATAATAGTGCCTGTTGGCCTTAACTGCAACAAGCAAAGAAAAGACAACTGCAGCAGAATCACCATTAAAAGGAATAAGTGTATGACTAGCCCTCCAGATTGGTAGCGCATGGTTAGTACAACTGACAGACTGAAGCATCTTGGCCAGGAGTCTGTCGATGTAAATCAGTGTAGCTATGCCACTAATTTCCACAA
>WEIV01010622.1:685771-734969 GCA_013390005.1 Calyptomena viridis | reverse complement strand
GACAATGAAGCTGGGCTAGTTTATTCCACTAAGAATCCAGATCTTGAATATAAGTAGGTACAGTCTGTGTCCTGCGAAGTGCTGGGTGGGGGCTAGGGAAGGAGAGGGCCATGGTCCACCCTATCATATTTAAAGACCCAAGATAGCTTTGATGACTTAGCTTCAGCAATCAGAAGACATCTAATCACAGTGGTAGCCAGACAGGCTAACTCAGCCATGCGAGCTAATGTATCCTGCTACTGCTGTTAGACTAATTCCAGTCCCCAAGCTAATTCTTGTGGAGCTAGCTTGTAGAGTTAGCCTGTATAATTCAACGCTACATTGCATTGGCAAACCCTTGAGTGTGGCTGCATATGTGTGCAAGCAAGAGAGCACAGTTAAGCAATGCTGTACTCCCAGGCTTGTGTATATCTGGGAGTTTTATTTGCCCATGTACTGACGACCAGCAATCCAGTTCTTTTCCTAATGTTCACAAACCATCTCCCGTGTCAGTAAGTGACTTAATTTGAAAGACATAGTGATTAATGCAACCAGTTATAATAGAGCTCCAACGATTCTGTTTGAGTATTTCCCCTGAACTTACACTAGCAGCAATAAAGGTAACCTCTTCTTAATGTTTGAAAGCAGTTTTTTCTCAAGTATGGAGATTTTGCACCAGCGTGCCAGGATGCAAACCACTGTCATCGCATGCAGAATAAGATACTGTTGTGTCTGAACAGCATCATGTTCTCACTGCAAGGTAATGTTTTTGCAAGACCAGGAGTGGTTTTCCTGGATTACAGATACCACGGGAATCTTACAGAAAGGATTTCTTAAAAAAAAAATCCATAATGTGCATTTTCCTACAGAATGTGCAAAGTAGTCACTGTCATTAGTGTTCTGTTTACCACCATTTTATTGAGTTAATTTGAGTTTTGTTACAATATCTCAGCATCTCAGGATCTCTGCTGTCTTCACCAGAACAAGCAGCTGGGTGGAACCTGTGATTAGAAAGTTTACTAGTGTTTACAGTGAAGCCTTAGCATGAATGAGCCAAGCCATGCTTGGAAGGACAAGAAAGTATTAAAAAAACTTGCTAAGTGTTTTTAATGAAGATATTTGGAGCAGTAAGATCACAGAAGTAATTTCCAACCTGAGGAATATGCACACGTACATGTTGAGTCAGGTGAAGAGAGCAGTGACAGCAAATGCATATTTTCTAAAGGAGGCATTTTTATGTGATTATCTTCTGCCGATAAAAAATAGGTCCTAGCTGAAATTTTGAGATGATTCCACTCACATAAAAGGAGGAAAAAATACACAGTGGGCTTTTTTTAAAAATCTGTTTTTCCAGAAAGAAATACTGTTACAGACATAAAAGTTTTTCCAGGCTTGCTATGGGCACTCCTTGAAATATACTGTATGGACAATACACGCTCAAACCTCTGGCTGTCTCTAGGAGATATTCATCCTGTCTCTTCTTGGCAGGCTGAGTTTCCTGTCCAGCCCCACAGGATTTATTGCCTTATTGTGGTGGAAAAAAATCGAGGCTAGTGACAGACCATACGTGTGTATGGAACAACCAAAGTGAAGTAGAAGGAAAAAAGAAAAAAGGAAAGTGGTTATAATTACAAGTCAATTAAATATAAATAATTATAGGCGTAAGTGGAAAGGAGCAGCATGCAGAAACCTGCAAGAAACACAGGTGTTCTCTGACTTTCTTCCTCCACATTGTGGATTGTCAGGGCTGAGGAGCAGTGCCCATACAGGCACCATGAACAAGCTTCATATCATCTGGGTGGAATTTCCAGCCATCAATGTGCGTGAAGTAGATTAATGATGCAGCAGCACCATTAAAGAAAGCAGGGGCAGGAGGCTGAGATCTTTAGGCCAGGTTGGTTTGTGCTTCCATTACGGCCTAGTAACACATAACTCTTTATGAGGAAATAAAATTACTCTTTACTAATGTTTTTCTCATTCAGAGGTCAGCAAAGCCACAGTGAAATTTATAATTCTAATGGAACTGCTGAGAGCAACCAAACACTTTCAAAGAAGAGGGATAATCTGCTGTTTCATAAAGAGTCAACCAGTGCCAGTTGTCACCACCACAGTCTGTGAGCATGTGTGGCAGGTAGGATGACAGCTGGGGGGCTGCTTTTGCCACTGTGGAGATATACCCAGCAAGGCTGGTAAAAGCCACAAGATGTTCTTTATTCAAAATGGAGCACAGGCCAAAAAAAGGACAGGCAAGAGTCAAAGCAAAGCAGGCCAAGGTAACCTTGTCCCATCAGGAATGGAAAATGGCCTCAACGCATTCAAAAGAGTCACAAACCCAAAGGGCGTTTTTTTCAGAGGCACTCTTCCAGTTCTAACTCAAAGGAACAGGCAGCATAAAGCAGCATGGCTCCACAGATGCTCCACCAAATCAGCTACTGGCCAGTGTGTTAAAAAAAAAATCCCTCAAATTGTCAGTCTGTGCTTCATTATTTGCTTCTTAACCATTTCTAGTGAATCTATACCAACTCCAATAGGCAACAGTGCCATTGAAAATTTGCTGATTCAAATCCCTCCCTCCTCAGCAGAAAGCCAGTGGGAGGAAGGAAGAAAGAAACCCAACTCGACATTCTATTTTTTCCCCTTCAAATAAACCCTAAATTGCTTCTTTAATGCACTCGAGGTTTTGAGCAGGGTAGGAAGCTCTGATACAGAATGGGGCTACAGTTTCATTAAAGACAAGCTCTGCAGTAAGCCTGTGAACTCCAATAAATTTGTAACTCTGTTCCCAGTCAGAAACAGAACAATAGCCTCTCCTGTTTAATTGTGGATTGCAGCAAGAGGTTTTATGCTCAAACCCTCTCGTAATGTAGTCCTCTCCTTTTAATCATCAAAGATGATCTCTGCCAAAGCAGCTGACAGTTGCATTTGATCAAGTGTAATAGGAACAGTCAGATCTTCCAGGATCCTTGTAGTTACCCATTTTCCATGTGTAATTCCAGTCTATTTCATACAAGTTTAATATGACAACTGTATTACAAAATTAGAGGGAGGATTTGGGGTGAGATGACTCACTGGTTTTTGGTGGGGTTTTTTTATTAGAAAATCTGATCTCAGAACAAAAGTAATTTTCTATTCTCAGTCCTGCTACTGACCCTCTGTATGACCTTGAACAACCTTTGATGTCTAGATCAGTTCTTCTGCTTTGCCTGTCTTTGCTGTTTTGAAACTGTGAGCTCAGCAGAGCAGTGACTGCCTGGTTTTGGGGTGCCAGTGTAACAGCTGTCACAGATGAGTGTGCACTTAGAGTTGGTGACATCTGGACTTTAACACCACTCACATATGTATTAGTAGCTATATAAATATTTACATTTATAACAATATATATTTGCCTGAGTATATATCTGTACAAATATATCTGTATATATACCTGAACTCCATAGTGGTTTTAAATTTGAGAAGGAGTATTTTATGGATGAGGAATCCCAATTTTAAAACCAAGAAATAAGACCGGACCCATCCTCCATCCTTCAATACGACTGCACTTCAAATAGATTTGCCAACAGAACTTCCTTTTAACTTTGCCTTGTGGTTTTCACAGTCCAGTTGATATTGGCCCTGGCAAAGCAAAGCAAAATGTCTGTTGCTCGTGCCCACTGCTATCTAGACCCACCAGTGATGCTCAGAGATGTCCATTGCCTGGGTGTTGATCACATCCACCATGCAAAAAGTCCACTCTTGATTTTATTACATCACAGGTCGGGAGGAGCATCAAATCCCTCTCACTTGTGTCAAATGCCAGCATTTGGGAAGGTGAGTGTTGGTGGGGAGGGGAGGACAGAAGACAGTCAAAATGAAAATGGTTTGGTTAATTAATTGCAAGCACTGCTTGAAGGACCTGCACGTATATTTAATCAGTTGCCTAGTAACAAACGGTGTATGATGTGAATGCTATCAGCCCACAGTGCAAGCAAAGGATGGTCCCTTTCTGTTTTTATCAGCCACCAGCATGCATACTCTGGGCGTTGCATGCCCTTGTGCTCAGAAGGGTTGCTCTGCTACCTCACAAAAGCTACATGGTGGCAAGGAGCCCCCCCCATTTTGACTTTGCCATTTCTGTTCCTCCCCTAGACATCTCAGAGAGAAGACTGTCTTTTCTTACAGGGAGTGACCTTTTCAACGGTGAATCAAATGACAAGAAAAATTATCCAGATCTCCCCTCCTCTCCACCCACCTTTTTTTTCTTTATGAAGTTATCTACACTCTGGGAATAGAGCAGAGGCATTGCTGCTGCTCACGTTCTATTACTGACACCAGTGTCACCATTAATGGTATATGTCTTCCATAAAAACTTGTGTAGAGAAAACCAGAAAATCATTGGCGTTGGGACAGAGGCAGAATTAATAAGAAAGTGGGTTTGTTGGTTGTCTGGGATTTTTTTGTGTCTTTTTTTTCCAGTGACCTTAAAGAAAGAAGGGCAATGGATGGATAGATGCTGGATTGCAACACATAAAACCAGCCCAAGACAAACTGTACAGTTCTGTTTCCTGTAGGTGAAAAAATAACTCATGACCTGACAGGCAGCTGAACACTGAGTACTCCTTTGGTGCTAGTTTAAGGAGCGAATTTGACAACAAGAATTTGCTTGTAGTTTTCCACCACCCGTATGCCATTATGTTAGCTGGGCCTGATAATGCACAGACACAAAAATCACTCACACCACCTATCTGTATTGCAAAAGAGAAATAAAAAGGGAACATCCATAAAATAAAAGCTCTCATTTATGTTTTAACATGCCATGACAATGTTTGTGTGTCCTTATCAAGGCTTTCTCTCCTTCCTCCCCCTTCTCCATTTGTAAATCCCACTGGATAAAAGACTACATCTTCCATAAAGAATTCCCACCAGAAATCTTTATAAATCCTCCATCAGTGAAATACTCTGCTGTCATGCTGAGCAGAAGCTAATCTAATTAAGACGGGATCTGCTAAATTTAATAGCCTGCTATGAATTTTTACGGACATCTGGTAACTGGAAGGTTGGAATGACTCTGACACATCAAATACGCATTGTTCAAATGACCAGTATCAGGCCGGTTATTTTCCCTTTCTTGGTCACTTGTAGCTGATGTAGGATGCAATCACCCCCTCAGGATACACACATGTGACTCCATCTCGGATTAATGGGAGTTAAGGTATGTACATGCTGGAAAGCAGAACTGGGCCCCTGATGCTTCCTCTAATGTTGTTTTTTCCTGATTAATAAGGGATCAGGATATACCTGCATTATATTTCATTGTTTTCAAATACCATAAACGATATAGCAGGAGTTGGAGTATCTTCTAGCACATGTCTTCATTATCTGCAAGGTATGAACCCAGACTTGACTGGCAGCTTTCCTCAGTCAAAGCCCTACCTGATGTCCTCTGGCTAAGCACAGTATTCATAGTGGGGAGTAGAGGACCTCCACAATTTTAATAATTTGTTCCTGGCCCAATCAGCTGTTAGCAGGAGACAGGCAGAGAATGGAGGGAGGGTTGTTGGAGGTTTTATCCCTTAAGCTTCTAGTACGAAAATGAGATGAAACCCTCTAGTGGTCCCCAAGAAATGGTGAACTGAGCTGTTACAAGGCTGGTCCCATCACATGAGCTATTATTTTGAGAAGAGACCATGCTTACAGAAGTCCATCTCTTTCTCCCTGTTTTAATGAACCACAGTCTGAGAATGCCACATTAGTGAGCTCATAGAACTTTTGTGGTTTACTAACTCATCAACAAGAAAGTTCACAAACATTATTTTCACCTGGCAGGTTCCATGGTTCAGGTCTCCCAGGCATCACTCTGAGCTTTTTATAACAAAACTACAAATACACACAAACATATATAGTTTACACTCATAGTTACATAATTTTGAAGACAGGGCAGACATCACACAAGGCACAATGCCAAACCTTTCAGAATAGAGAGTTTTCACTTTAAAATATGTATTTCCTTATTTGCCGTCTTATTAAAGAAACTATTTTTCTCATACTCCCCACCCCCATAATAAAGGACTCAAGTAAATTCAGCAACACAGTGGGAGTTGTGTCAACCTGATGTGATGAGTTGGCGCTTGAAAATTTAATCTCTTTACCATCCACCAGCATTAAATCTGTGTAGTGTGACTTTTAAATACATGCCAAAGAGCAGGGAAGTTACAGTGCTGGCTTACAGATTACTTAGGCACTGGCTTCATGAAATGGGAACAAACACACATGGGGCCAAGTGGAGAAAACTGGGCTCTGTATAAATGAAAAAAACCATCACTGAAGTAATATAAATGTTGGTATAGTGAAGTTGGAACATCTGTAGCGAGAAGAGACAGGAAATCCAGCTGAAAAGATCGGATTTGCAACTGGTACAGCCCTATGCAAAGGCTGCTTTGTGTGACAGTCAGTGCAAATCAATATCATGCTGGGGTGAGGCACTGACTTGCTCCAGGAAGAACTTTTGCAGTAAGTTCCCTGTCTAGCCCAACAACAAGGTGGGCAATGCTGTGCTTTCTAAGGAAAACATCAGAATAGCAGGTTTCTGTCCCCACAGATTGCCAAACTGGCCATTCCTAAGCACCCATTGCCTGGCGTTGCAAAAGCTGGGGGACCTCGCAGTCACAAATTTGCTAGCCATGCCCCAGCCTCCCTTCCTTCCACTGCACAACACCGCTACCTTTCAAATGTGGACTCTGCACTCACTGAGGAACAATTTTACTCCACAGTTAGTACATTTCATATGTTCTTGGCAAGTCACAGTCTTGACCTGCTATGGATTAACTATCTGAATGAACAGAAATAGATACAGTCTGCAGAAAGATGTCTGTGATTCTGTTATAGGGTGGCAACAAATCGATTCTGTGGACCAGGCTAATGTTGCTTATTATTTCTAGGCAAAATGCAAAATTAACTTATAGTGGTGTAATGTGATTCCGTAAATGAAGTACCCATCTTGCTTGTAATGTCTGTTGATTATCTATACCCATGTTTGTTTTTAGAAAGAAATGAGAATGTGAGAAGGACAGCAAAGGTGCACAAATGTTGTTCATTTTGTTAATGGTAAATAAAATGGAATTTTAAGTAACATGATAAAAGCATTAGCTAAAAGGCATGTATAGTTATTAGGGTTGGAGCTCATTTATACACATTCTAAAGGCATCTTAAAGGACCTGAATAATATGAGAAATAAAAATGTCATGTCCATGGCATGTAGTTTATCTTAAAATTTAAACCAGATTATGATTATCTCCCTTGTCTATGATAGAACACACAATAAGAAGGAGCCCACCTCTTGTCAGGCACACCATCTTATGCATCAAAGTGTTGCCTGTGTCAATTCTGTTTTGTTTCTAGCTAGTTCAGTTGATTTCTCAGGTAGTTGTTTTTTTAAGATTTTTCTCTGTAGGGACCATATTTCCTGCAGCCCAGTTTATGGAGACACTTTGGAGTCCATCAGGATGTTCTGCCCTAGCTAGGTACATGGAAGCTAGGTGCCATGCCTGCTGTCTTGGCCATGTCACGGTGCTGTAGGATTTCAAATCTTTCATACAACTTTACCTACTTGTTGATTTTGTGAGAACCTCAAATTGCTTAGTAGTTTCATACTTCAAAGTCAATCTGTTCAGAGGGCAAATAACAGCCACCCAGAAGCTATTCCCACCAGCCACGTTCAGCCAAGCTCATCATGCTTAACTCTTCCCAGCACAAGGCATGCCTCCATGATGGAAAAGCTCAGGATTTTCTATGCTAAACAAAGAGACAATATTTACATGTGTGCTCCACTCTAAATCTCCACATGAAAAAGCAAGATCATGCTCTGGTCTTCCCTGGCAGAGATCTATTGATCAAAAAAATGCAAACTAACAAGCATTGCTAATTTAATTGCACAGTGGCCTACTTCTTTAATAGGTGTGACTAGAAAATCTAACATATACAGAAAGTTTTACTTGTAAAACATCCAAGTAAGTCAGATACAAGAGAGAATCTATAGATGCAGTGCCTTCAAAAATTGTATCTGGGTGGACTAAAATGTTCTTTTCCTCACAAGGTTTAATAGAACAATCCCCTAAAATATACTGTTTTGACTAGCTACTAAAACTTATAATGAATATTTGGTGAATAATAATGAAATAATGAAATTCTATTAGCATGCTTGTGTAGAAAAAGATGGACAGTATTGAATTTTCCAGAGGATACACATCCAGGATATCAGAGCTGCTGCTGTAGTAATACCAATGTAGTTATTTTCTCCAACCTGAGATCTGGCAGCTTACATAGGCATTTATCATGACACCACCCAAATAGGGCATTGCTGCCCAGTCGAGGAGCTCCATAAGATTGCTCCTTCCACCCTACCAGTGGTTTAGAAAGCAAAGTAGGGATCAAAGGAATGTTAAAAATTGTGTTTGAGAGCCACAGCTTGTTCCAACAGCATGGGAGACTTCTCTCACCAAGGGAGTAAGAGCTCATTTCATCACTCTGGTGCCACTCCATACTCCAGCACAAAATGATTTATCAAAACTGTCCCTGCCTGCCCCATCCCAACTCACAGGACACACAGATCTGCAAAACCTGTCAAGCTTCATGCTGTGCGTAAAAGCCTCTCTGCACACACACTTTTTTTTTTTTTTGCTGCCAGACCTGTTTGTGGGCACATGTACCTCAGGGTGGGCCTGTATGTTCCCCTGGAGCCCCTAATGATGGAACACAGTTGCCATGAGCAGTGCTTCACCAGAAGGCTGAAGAGCCCCACAGACGCAGCTGTCTTGCTCCTGGGAGCAGCTGACATGGCGCTCCACTGGGCTCAATGAGCATGCCCTCAGCAGGTTGCAATGGGACTTTGGCCCTGAATCAGTAAGTTGTTTTCTTGGCTTTATGAACAGATTCTATTTAAAAAACTATATTCTTTTGGCTCTTCTCTGAGCCATTTTCCATCACAAAAGGAGTACCTTCTCACAACAGTTCAATAACATATATGTACAGTAAGGTATGTATACATTAGTACAGTATAGCTGTGGAAAGTCCACAGCTGCCACTATGTGCCCACAGAAGCAACCTGTAGAAATGACCTTTGTCTATAGACCTATAGACACCTATTAGAGGAATGGTATCACTGATAGGCCAGGAGCTCCGAGTTCAGAAATAACCACAAATCTTGATAGAAAAAATTAAATACAGACAGGCCAATGTGAAGAGCTCCAATCAGAAATTGCACTTGTGCAGTGGTTACGACAATGGTATGCATTAAACAGTCACTTTCATCTCCATAGGAGCTAGCAGATGTGTTGGCTGCAGTGTCCCCAAGTGGAGACAAAACCCTTGTTGGAGTGCAGCTGCAGCAAAGTGCAGTTTAAAGCCTGAGTCTACCTAAACTAGTCAGGGTTTATATCTGGCAACACCATTTCCAGGTGGCCCACAGTGGGGATTTCAGGTTTTGCTCTCCTTGAACAGCGAGGAAGGTGGTAGGGTTGGCACTGGATACACGTAACAGGCACAGCAGCATAACTAACCCATCATAAACAATCCATGTTTAAAAACTCACTGAAGACTAAAAAATATTGCAGGGTTTACTGCAAAAGAGTGAAACATAGTGGTCAACTCAAGTCAAAGATTCTGGGGTCTGCCTTGTCACTAATTTAAGTTTCCCAGTACAGTAGTGAGCATATATATTCATGGCCTGCATCAAACAATCATGGCATCAGAGCAGTAAGGACATTTCCAGTGTTAGGAAGAGAGAATGAGTCCAGGGTTAGTCAATACATGTGTTCACAGTCATGAAGGGGAAACCAAGGGCACTCACAAAGAGCTAAATCAGTAGAAGAAAGGAGATCCTTCTTCCCAGTGTGAAAACGTCCAAAATTAGGTCAGGAAGAGCCAGCCCCAGCCTAATATTGATTGTGCCCCCTAATGCAGACAAATCTCTGAGTGTTTCCTTTCAAGTCATCCGCTTTACTCCCTCAGGACTCAGGGTTTGGTTTTATAGCTGCTATTTTCTACATCAGATATAAAATGCAAATGCATGGGAAGTCATGAGAAAGTTTGAAACTGACCCAGAAGGAGGGTAGAAAAATGGAGAACCCCTAGTCTGATGAAAGGGAAAGGAATCAGTAATGCTGAATATAGGCTTAGTAGATAAACACTGTATTAAATAAGCATATCCATTCTTAGCCCCTAAGCTAGCAGAGCACAGAAGTACATGCAAAATCAGAAACATTTGAGTAGTCCAGTTTATTTCAATGGAGTTGTTCCCATAATTAAAGTTACACACATGTTTAAATGCTCTGTTGTACTCCAGTCTTAAAAAACAGACACTTTTTTATGCCCTGTAAGTTGTCTATAATTTTAGCATCCAAGGATATACCAGGGCTAAATATTAATTTTGTGAGTGTTACAAATAAGAAACTGAATAGTGTTGCAAGGGAGAGGATGGGTCACCCATTGCATGAAGTAATGGCACTGAGATTGTAACTCCCAAGTTATGCTGTCTTGACTCTTTGAGTTTGCTTTACTTGATCAACATCAATATTTCTTTCTACTCATAATGTGAAAAAATAGTTGCACCAGGAATAATTTTATTTGCATTTTAAGTACTTCTACCAATAACTAACAGCTAAGCCCACAAAACAATTCTCCCAACACACTAGGAAAAGAGATCCACATTCTTTCATAAAAGCCAGTTTAGGTTACGGCACTCTAGAAGTACTGTCTGCAGTTTCAAGTGAGTCTAACAATTCCTATCCAAAGTCTGGTCAGCCCTTGTACATCTAATCATCTGCTGATTGACACACCTGTATGGCGTGTGGGACTTATCCTTGTTTCATGGGCATGCCTGGTACCTATAGTGAAATAATGACAATTCTTAATTGGTTGAGATCTTGCAGCAGAAAATGCACAGGATTTGTTTGGATCACTTAGACTTCTTTTGTATTTATTTACAAAGCCTTTATAATTTGGGGTGGTGCAATGCAAAAAAATGCTGGCAAGTTTTAATGGCAGTTTACTAGAGGCTGGATAGAAGCTTTGAACATCAGCACAAGAAAACTGGAAGTTTATAACAGGCTGATGCAAGCCAAAGTGCTTGATGGTGTGAATCTTGGGGATGGTCCTGTGCAGGGCCTGCAGTTGGACTTGATGATCCTTGTGGGTCCCTTCCAACTCAGCATATTCTGTGATTCTGTGATGAGTTCTCTAGCCACATTGCTTGAAAACTCCACCACATACTGAGCACAAAGAGCCAAATCTGCTTTCCTCTTTGCAGGTTGTTCTCCAGGATTTACCCTGACACTTGCTGAACAGACTGCATGAAAGAGATGTCCTGTCTTGTTCTGCTGGTTATCATTCTTGCTTTTTTTTTTCCCTCAGAACGATTTCAGCAAAGACCATGAGCTTGTGACAGAGTGAATTTGTGATCTTATCCAATCATCTGGGCTGTTTGCAAAACTTCAGTAGGTGGCAGCGTTTTGTTGATAAATGTTTTGTTATCCAAGTGATCTCATTTAGTGCAACTGTTGCAATATTAATAAACTGAACTTATGATTGCATTTGCCAGGACTGAAAATATTGCCATCCTATCTGGCATTTACTCTTATCTGAACTGACAACAACATCCATTGTATTTATAAAAGGGGAAAGACTCTATGTTTGTATGTGTTAGGGGCAGAGGGGAAAGAAAAAGCGAATGGAGAAGCAAAGGCAGATTAAGATTAAAACACCAAAGTTGTTGGACATCTGGTTAGTGATTGTAATAGATGAGCTTTCTGGCAATTCTGTTAAATTGTCACTGCTGGGGAATATGTGGTACAAAAGAATGGTTAGTAAATTATTCCCTCACCTTTAGCTTACCAGTTCATATCAAGCCAATCTTGACAGGATCTGTAAATTGTTACCACTTGGTAACTGTTTGGTGATCTACAGTCAATTCATACTGCTTAGAAGAGCATATCAGGGAAAATTTCCATCACTGCTGCTATTTGAGAAGCTGAAATTATTAAAGACATCAAGATTCAGCTCAAGAAAGAGTCCAGTAAGGAAGAGAGCAAGTGCTGCTTTAGTGTCCTGTTAGAAAAAAAAGTTAGACTTAATTTATTACCAAAGCCCCTGTATGCGTATATGTATATACGTATACACACATGCATAGGACTACTGGGCCATAATAGAAATAGGTATTTATTTTTGCAGTTACGTTTCTGTGTAATATATTCCCAGTTGCCTGTAATGAAAATAACTTCCTTCTTAGGCCAAAGTCACATGCACTGTTCTAATCTTAAAGAACAACTTGTGCAGAAGAAACTGTCCTCACAATCACTCACCTAACATGCAGTTACTTGAGGTTAAAAAAGAAAAATTAAAATCTCTGACTCAGCTGAACTCCCAGAAAAGAATATCAAAGTCGTTGGTTTTATTACAGGCCCTTCAGATTAAAACTGACTTAAATACCCCAGGCTTTGGGCTGAATCCCATGACCATTAAGATCTATCATGAAAGTACCATTGACTTAAACTGAAATTGGATCGGTCTTGTAAAAAACACATTTGGACTAATATAAATCCTCTAAAAATTAGATATAATAAATAGAGCAAAGGTGCCGAAAGAGAACTTATGACCATGTTTGCATATGTGGACGTAATTTTTAATATTCAGGAAATTCCCTAAGATTGAAAAATCAAGAAGGGAAAGACAGAATCAATGTTGCCAAATATCAAGGTGATTTAGACCTTGCAGAGGAAATTGCATAAAGATTAAAAGGTCTTTTAGCCCTATGAATAAAAGTTACTTGGAAAGAAGAAAGAGACAGCTATGCTGTGACAATGGCGTTGAGATCAAACATCATTTAGGTATGGCTCAAAGCCTACATAAATACCTGCTCTTAAATTTTAATACAGATTCCAGTGTTGATCCTAGGGGCAAAAGTCCAAACGACAACATGAGACTCAGATGTCAGAATAAAATTACACATATAAGGTAGAAGTGCAACTCTAATGGCATTAACAGCAGATGTTTTTGATGGTTTTCTTTCCCACCATGAATTCATGGGCAGAGTCCAAGAAATGCTAGATCATAGTCATCAGGCCTAGTCCACAACTGGCACTCAAAATGTTACCAATGTTGTATATACTCACCACCAGCCCTGGAGGGATTGTGAATGGGAGCACCTCTAGTTATAAAAGGAAAATGTAATCTGGACAACTGAAAGGACTGCAAGGAGTTTGACAGTCATGTTCAACAACTGCTAAGAATGTGAAATCAGACAGACTCACTCTTCTGTGAGGGAAGAGAAATGCCAGACCATCACTGGAACTGGAATGCCTGCCTAGGTGAAAAGGTGAACATGTTTAGAACTGAATAATGGGACCTTGAGGTTACAGGAACCAAAGGTGAACCTAGACTTACAAATCAGTCAGAATTTCACTCCGAATCTTTCACTGCAAGATGATGAATTTGTTACTTGCAATAGGCACTTAGGAAAGGATGCCAGTGTGAACTCATTTCTTTAAACAAACGGAGATACAGCCTAAGAAGAGCAGAGACTTCCAAGAGACATCCGACAGCACCTAATCAATTGAGGGTTGGAACTATGCCTGAGATGTAGGCCTAATCACTTACAGTCACTCCCTATCCTGCCTCAGATAGCTGTGGTAGTGCCAGCCTCCATCAGCCACTCACTACACTTCTCAACACCTTTCTCTGTGATTTCACTTATACTCCCTGCCACAGTCACAAAACTGCATTCTTCTCTGTCTTCAAATATGACCTCAAAAATGCTTTCCTTCAGATGAAGCTTGGCAGCCCTTTGACACTGTTACCTAGAGTTATGCCCATCATCAGGTGGAAGTGGAGGAAAGGCAACATTCACATCTCTTAATTTTCAGGATCCAACTTTAATTCACCATGTTAGCAATCTGATTTCTCTGTTTGATCCATAAAGACAGACAGGATCCTTTGAGGGATGATTAGGAGTTCTCTGAACTGCCCCCACAGGAACATACTTAGTACATTGACAGTACATAGTACATTTAGCTCTCTAAAGTTAAACTCATATAATGTTCCCCCGTTAGCCCCTTGCATCCCTCATCTGTCAGTATTTACTTTTACTTCAAGGATAAGTGCTTTGGGATAAGCAGTATCTCTTTGTCCTGTATTTGTTTAGCATCTTGGGTTGTTTAGCCTGGAGAAAAGAAGAGTCAGGGGAGACCTTATTGCTCTTTACAACTACCTGAAAGGAGGGTGTATCAAAGTGGGGTTCAGCCTCTTCTCCCAGATAACAAGTGATAGGACAAGAGGAAATGGCCTCAAGTTGTCCTAGAGTGGATTTAGATTGGATATTAGGAAAACATTCTGTATGGAATGTGTTGTCAAGCATTAGAACAGGCTACCCAGGGAAGTAAGTTGAGTCACCATCCCTGCACATATTTAAAAGACATATAGATGTGGTGCTTAGGGACATGGTTTAGTGGGAGACTTGGCAATCCTGGGTTAATGGTTGGACTTGGTCTTAAAGATCATGTTAGAACATGCCAAGAAGTAAGGAGCTATGTGCCTGCTTCCAAACTGCCTCACTTACGCCTAGCCCTGAAAGTGCATCCTCTCACCAGACACAGGGCCATATAAGTTCACTGCCACCACTGTTACCCTGACTGCTCCTGAACCCTCGGAATTGTGATACCAGAAATGATAATAGATAACAGTAAGCTGGGACAGAAGTAGGGGTCTTCTAACCATTGACACAACTATGTTCTATGACGGAGTTAACAAACTTCAGCCTCCTACTGCTGTGGGGCCCGTGGTATATGAGGAAAGATTGTGTGGCTTTAGCATTCAGTGTAAAGGAATACAGAAAGAGGAAAAACTGTAATCTAAGATAAAGTATAATCTAAGATACAAAAGGACTTTGTAGCTGCTGAGCCAGAATTAATGATGAAATGTAAAGAAACTGCAGCAAGAAAGCTAAAAAATACAGAAGTGAAACTCAAATCAAAGTAATTGAAATATATTATGTAAGCATACATTGTATTCAAAGGAATATCAAAACAGAAATTTCTAAAATCAAGAAGCAGCCCAGTGATGGAAAAGAAGTGATGATGTTAATAAAGATGCAATAACAAGTTTGGATTCCCAATCTGCAAGGCATTTAGGCCTGTGATTATTTCTGTTGAAATCAATAGAAAAGTTTTTGCTCTAGTGCCTTGTTTCTATTGAAATGTCTCGTCTTCATGATAGAAGAATGAAGGTGATCAGTTGAAGCTGAGATTGAGCAGACAGATTCTTAACCAGCCTAGTTCAAGAGATCCTTATTGCACAGACAAACTATAGGTACTGTGAAAAGGAACTTCTTCATGAAGGCATTTGGCTGACTATTGGTATTTATTTGCCTCTCTTAGCTGGAGAGTAATTATGCAGCATCAGCACTTTGAGATTGAAGTACTTTCTATCTGCAAATGTAGTGTGTGAATACAGATGTTAGTGCGTTGTAGGCTTTAGAGAAGAACACAATATATAAATGGGAAAACTTTGCCCTTAGTGAGGAAGAACACATTATCCATGAGTGGCCTCTAAAAAATGTGCCAGACAGGCCAGATTTCTTCAAGATGAAGGACCTTGCACCCCTTACTATGCCTTAGAGTAAAAACAACGTATAGTCTGATTCAGGGCTTTTGCTAACCACATTTTTAATCATAGCTGGATGAGAATACTAGTGCTTACTATACCATGTCTGAGCAGAGGCCAGTACCCCTGTCAACTGTCTTTCCTATGAGTGTCCTGAGAGCCTTGGAGATTTCCCACTGTCTTGCTTGCACAAGGAGGAAAAGGTTGCTTCTATTTTGTTTTACCTGCACTGTAACTGTAAGCAAAGCATACAAGTGAAGATGAGGCAGTGCCTAGCTACCTTGTTCAGTGTAAAAAGGCAGCCACTTGGAAGAATCCAACATATACTTTAGAAGTAGAGGGCTAGACCTCAGCTACAGTAGCATAAAATCAGATTAACTCAACAGAAGCTGGAGTTATCACCATCTCACAGCCATTATGCAGGTCTGAGTCTAGCCCATGATGCTGTAAGTACCCAAGCTAAGTTCTCTCTATAGTGTATGAATACCAAAAAGATTTTACAAAGCTTCGAAATAACAGAAGGGCAAAGAATGCTCAGTAGATAAGCAGAAAAAAAAAGAGTTTGCCACTTAGTCTTCATTTTGAAATGTCTAATCCAGGTCATGAGGGACCAGGCTAAAACTCACATGTTAAAACACACATGTTAAGTATGCAACGCCCTAAGGTATGTGTCAACAGTACATACCCAACTAATCTCTTGAAAAAGAATGGAGGTTGAGGAAAGCTGTGTGGCTCAGAGAGAGAAATGCAAATGCAGATCGACCCTGTAATGAAAAACCTCCTTATTAAACTGTGTTTTATCTTGCAGCAGTCCTTCTTTACAGAACACATCCAAGCAGAGATAAAGGCATCTTACCATACTCATTAAACTGTGCATGGTTTGATTCAATCAGACTGAAGTCATTTGCATATGGATCAGTTTAATCTAGTTCTTCCTGTCTCACACCTATTGTTAGTCATGCCTAGACTCCCTCCCCACTTACTAATACTCATTCCCCCTCCTTCTCCGTTCCTTTGATTCAAGTAGATAAATGAATAGGCATAAGGACATCAACATCTTTCTGAGTGATCATCTGCCTTGTGTGCTCAGAATGTCCCATGTTTTGCTGATTATGTCCTGGTTGGCATCCCATATGTTCTTAATAGTCACTGTCTTTGCTGATTTAGGAAGACTGGGAAGACAGAGGAAGAATATTGACTCTGGCTCTAAACTGCAGCTTAGGTTTACCTCTAGCCACAAATTGAGATTTGTGTTCTAAACTTATTCAGCATCATTAGAAAATACCTCTCCAAGTACCATGTTAAACTTAACAAAGTGAATTCTTTCAGGAGCTGAGTATTATTTCTTCATTTAGCCAGCAGTGGTGATAGCTGCTTTTACATAATCAATCCACAGTGATGGGGTAACCTGTTTTTTTTGCACAAGTAGATACTTTTATGTCTCAGAGGCAATACTGTTTGGTCTTTTAATAGCAATGCTAGAGCTTTGTAAGACTTTCACTCTGAATGACTGAGTTCGTGCTGCTTTTTCAGAGAATAATTACAGTCACAGGTGAAATGACTTTGCCTCAGATATATTGTCATGAATCCCAAATCTTAGCTTTGTTTTTTGCTGCAGGGCTTTCATTTCACTGTTCAGGATATTCTGCCCAGTCACATCACAGTTATGGCCTTCGGGAGGTAATAGGCTTCATGATTGTGTGAAGAATGTGAGAGCAACAGATTGGACAGTTAACACAAAATGCCTGGCATGGTGATTTTTCCACTCAAGGCTGATGCTGCGCAAGTCTATAGAGGTGATATTCATAACCCATATTAAAAACAGGATCTTCATTTTCAGCTGTTGTGTTTCAGTCTGTTCATAGCTCCTGACTCCCTTTCTGTAGCTAGAATAATACGTCTTCTAAAAAATTAAGGTTGGGCTCCCAGGAAGAATTGCCTTTCAGCAGCATAGGGGTTTTCTTCTGACATAAGGACAGTGATGTAAGTGGAGTTAGACACCTCATTCAGTCAGTCAGCTATACACAAAGTGACTCCAGTCTCTCCTTTGTAATGATGGTGACCTGGGCGAATTCCCCCAGTCTGGAAGAGATTTCATCATGGACAGAAAGTGTGTGTAAACAGTGCAGGGACAGAAAGTGTGTGTAAACAATGTAGGTGCTGAGGGAGGGGATGGAGGACAGTATCCAGATTCTATATTCTTCAGTATAACTCCTCAGGTGTTGTGTATGTATTGTGATTAAGACCAGTTTGACCACAGTAATACAACCCTGATTGTCCTCCCATTCTGTGTTGCAAGGGAATGTATGGGCCAGCTGAGATGTCAGCAAAATGGCTGTAGACTGTAGACAACTAGTAGAGGTGAACATACACGTCTCGTGCATTAATATTCAAATTAATTTCTGCTGATTATATTTCAGTTTAAGGTGATGCATTATTTATATGAGAAATCCTTTTATAGTATCTTGTGAGTAAGGAAGTCACAGATCACGAGTTGGAGAAGATGAGCCCTCCTTATCAAGGGGCAGTGTCTGTTGTGTCTTTATAGCATTTAGCACATTGGGCTGTGAGATCACTGAGCACCTGTCATTCTGGACAACCAAAAAAAAAAAAAATACCAAGACTATCTCTGACAGTGTTTTCCACGGGACATGGAGAAATACACTAACTCTGCCTGCTTTTCTGGAAACAGGAAGGAATTAAAAAATCATGCTAAAAACGTTAACTGAATCTTTCAAACCTTGGGGAGGAGTGGGAATGTTATGTTCAGTTTTGTTTACTGGGAAGGACTAAGGACTAGGTCAGCAGGATTTTAGACAAATTTGATGCAGTTGCCCCTGTTAAAATTTTATGCCTGAAACTACAATAACCTGACATTTTTTCCATTGTCTGAAGCACAAGAAAGGTTCCTTTTACAGAACCTGAGGATTTCAGGTGGCTGACTCCAATGATTCACTGTCAGCAAGAATGTAAAGATGACTGTGGCACTTCACTAAGCCCTGTTCTGCTGCTAAAGTGTCACGTTTAGATTCCTTGCCATGACATAAGTGTAAACAGCTTTGGAAAGCATGCACTGAAAGAGACAGATCTAAGGTTTAAGTACCTTCAGAACCATATTTGCTAATTTGGAGAAATTGATTTTTTTCAATCTTCATGCCCTTTTTAATTTACTTTCAGTGTGCGGTTTTTTAGAGAGGAGAGGTAAGAGGAGGAGGGGAAGTGAATTTCCATCTCTGGCAGCATATTAACAAAGCAGTATTCCTGCACTAGCCACCATCCCAGGAGCTGGTCAGTTACCTGGGAGCAGTAGGATGCTGTCACCATGTGAGGATGGTGTGGGACAGAAAAGTGGCACATAAGGGTGCCAGTGAGCTTCACAGGTATTTGCTAAAAAGAGAGGAAGGCCAAGAATGCGGTACTGTGGGTTTGCTTCAGGTGGGTGCAGACTGCCTTGCACACCTTTCCCTTCTAGTCTGTCCCAAGCCTGCTCTCTGATACCCAGGCCTTGTTCCTCTGCTTCCCAGAGAGCTGAAGCTCTCATCCAGGTCCATTAAACAGTGTCTATTTCTTCATCCCATGTGATGTCAGGACACCGACAACAAGCATAGCACTGGGACTAGTTGCTCTTTGTATTCCATCATTGTGTCCAGGATCACATCAGCTGCTGGGACTAGGGAAACCACTGCTCTGGGGTCCCAGGACACAGCCTGCTCAGGGCTATCATTGCACATGGGAGGAGAAAAACAAGACAGTTCCAAAAATCTGCTGTTTAACTAAATTGGACCGTAGTTTTATAACTTTGTCAAAAGTACCCCTTCATACCCCAGAAAATTTATAGCTTTCCTTCAAAGTGGAGGATCATTTGATAAACTGCAGCATGTATACTGCAGACACAGGCCAAAGGAGAACAAGTAGAGTTGGGGTTGGGAAAAATGAAAAAATATTAATATCATCTCTATATGTAACACCTGTCACCTGCACATGAATAATAGTCATCAGCATGGAGTAGCCTCAATCACCTTCGCTTTTACGCATGTTAAATTTATCATTCATATGTGCAGGGAGAGAAGAAGTAAGTGTAAATATTCAGCCTGCAAATAAGCAAGGATTACATAAGAAACTCTTCTGTTATTCTTTCTTTTTGGATTGGTTTTGTTTGTTTGTTTGTTTGTTTTTATTCCTGCCACATGCTCTATACCCTTAGGAAGTCTGAGAATTCATTCTTCGCAATGCACTTCCTGCTAGAAGTGCTAGAATATGGCAAGATTGGGGTTTTTTTCTGCCGGAAGACCACAACATCACAGTAGGTCATGATGTAAAGGTTTAGAGGCATGTGTCTTAAGACAGTTTCCCTTCCATTGAAAATTTACAAGCAAATTCAAACAAACTAATTTTTTTATTGTATTTTAATGTATTGTATGAATGCTCAGACAAAACTTCATTTAATTTAGCACAACTATAGTATAAAGTGTCATTGAATGGAAGATCTCATTCAATGTTATCTGCTATATATCAATTAACTAAGAGAGTCTGAATTTCATTACTGAAGGGCAGCTATTGTAATCATTGTTTACAAAATATAGATTAAATGATTTGAAGATAATAATCATCCTTCTTACTCTTAACTTTACAGTACCACTGTGCTTTGCATTTAACGTGTCATGCATAATACCCACTATTCAAGAATAGGTATCTATTAAGCCTGTCTTAATTCTTAGGTGATCACTGCTGTATCAGAGCATTTCATAGAAGTATGGCTTTCCTTTTTCTTCTTCTTCCTTTAGTATACAGATGCAGGACATTGGTTTTAGTGCAGACTCTCTGAGTTTAGTATAGGAAGAGTATGTCATTAGCACTGTGTTTCTCCTTTGCCTCTGAGGCTTGTTCTCATTCCAGTTACGTTAAAGAGCTGGTCCTGGAGATGAAGAAGGGTTGTGATGGAGCAACCTGAGTTTCTCATAGCTGAGAGCCTCCCTGCTCCACTCCCCCTTGGCTGGGACAGGGCAGTGGAGAGAGCCACACCGCACTGGAAGGAACAGGGACTAGCCACAGCAGCCTGCGGAAGGTGTGGTCTGGACAAAGCCAGCAGTCTGCCAAGTCACAGAATCACAGAGGAAGACTCCACAATCTCTCTGGGCAACCTGTGCCAGTGCATAGTCACCCACACAGTAAAGAAATTCTTCATCATATTCAGGTGGTATGTCCTGTGCATCAATTTCTGCCCATTGCTTCTTGTCCTGTTGCTTGGCACCACCCAGAAGAGCCTGGCTACATCCTCTTGGCACCCTCCCTTCAGATACTCACAGACATTGATGAGGTTCCCTCTCAGCCATCTTTTCTTGATATTGAACAGGCCAAGCTCTCTCAGCCTTTCCTCATAAGAGAGATGCTCCAGTCCCTTAATCATCATTGTAGCCCTCTGTTGGACCTGCTCCAGGAGCTCCATGTCTCTCATGTACTGAGGAGCTCAGAAGTGGCCTCACTAGGGCTGAGTAGAGGGGCAGGATCACCTCCCTCGACCTGCTGGCAATGTTCTTCCTAGTGCACCCCAGGATACCATTGGCCCTCTTGGCCACAAGGGCACACTGCTGGCTCATGGACAGCTTTTTGTCCACCAGGACCCCCATGTCCTTCTCCACAGAGCTGTTTTCCAGCAGATCAGCCCCCCACCTGTACTGGTGCATGGGGTTATTCTTCCCCTGGTGCAGGACCCTTCATTGGCCTTTGTTGAACTTCAGACAGTTCTCTGCCCATCTCTCCAAATTTTTGAGGTCCTTCTGGGGTATTGGCCACTCCTTCCAGCTTTGTGTCATCAGTGAACTTGCTGAGGAGACATCTGTCCCTTCATCCAAATCATTGATGAGTAGGTTAAAAAGTACTGTGTTACGAAACATACCAGTATCAAATCTTGGGGGACACTTTTAGTGATAGGCCTCCAACTAGACTCTGTGCCAGTAGATTACAAAGTCCGTCCCAGATTGTGAAAAGTGTGCAGCTATTTCTGTGGAAAGAGTAGTTTTGCCACAGCTGGTATAACCAAATACTATGAGTTTATTTCAAAGGACATTCCAGCTAATATACAAATTAAGAACCTAGCCAAGATCTCTGATCAAACATGAGGCCAGTACCACTAAAGAAAAGAGGTGTAGAAAGGGTCTCTTTCCTCACTGAGCCCATTTCTTGAAGAAATGGTCAGGGACATTATGCAGAGCACTTCACAAATTGATCCAGTACATAACCAGTTTGGTTCCTCTTACAAACAGGTGTTTACAAGTCCTGATCGTGCTAAGAGGTATGTTCTAGCTCTGGTTTAGATTCAGATTCATGCAAAGCAAACACAATGTGTTTGATAGCTTTCACTTTCTTATCAAAAATACTTTGTGCAAGATCCTCTAAAGCATTTGCCTTTCCATGGCTATATCACATCACATACTCATACTAATACGCATGTGCAATTAGCCTCTAGTGCACGGAGGTTTTTCTTACCATGTCATTTGTAACCAATCAACTCCTATATAATAAAGTTAATCTGTTCATTTTTGCACTCTAAATGGTCCCCTGTTTCCTTCTGCCAGACCACCAAAGTCTTCAGCTTCTTCTATGCTATCATCTAAAACTTACCTATGTTCACAATGCGCCTCGGCCTCATACCAGCAACGAAATACATTAGCACACCTTTACTTTTTGTGACAAGGTCTGAAAAAAAGACTAGTCCTCAAACCTCGTTCTTCCTCCCATTGAAAGACTATGGCACTTAAAAAAGGGAAACAGTTATGGTGTCTTTGATAAAGGAGATTGACCCAACCTATCTGTAAGCAGATATCATCTTCCAGGTCAGTTAAATGAGAAGCCACGCTTTCGCATTTAAGTTCCAACTATAAAATCTATTCTTTGTGTCTCTCAGTGTCTTGATGTGCTGAAATGATGAAGAAAAGAGGAGACTGGCCACAGCATATCAGGCAAATCTTGTAAATCTCAGAATGCTTTCTTGTCCCAGAGCTGTAAATGAATCTAATAGTGCTTATTCATGTGCATAAATGTGCTAGAGATAAATAAGAGAAGCGCTCTGGACTACACAGGGTACATTTCACTGGCCAATGATTCCCAGTGTGTATATCTGAAATTGCAGTGAATAATGAACAGTTTATCCTACTAGCATCCACACTTTCTTCTTAAGCTTTTTGAAGAGTAGACTTTTGTTTGAAAATCATATATAGAGCCCCATGCCCTTGTGCAGCTTCAGGTTTCTGCTTGCAAACTGATATTTTGCAGATTACATTTGTAACTACACTATCCTGTAGGCACGTAATACAAGTGGAAAAAAAACCCTGCACTTTTTGTAGAATCGAGATTAATAATATACGCCCACACTCAGACAACTTCAATATACAATCATTAACAAATTGATTTGGAATCTAAACAAATTATTTCAAATTATGAGTGTCAAGAGGTTTCGTTTAACACAGACAATAAATACTACAGATATGAGTTCGTTCCAGCCATGGAAGCAGTATTTCACAGGTGTTATGTTGCCAGGAATACCTACATTCCATGCAGCACCTAACACATGGTATCTTTAAAGAACATCCTGGCTTCATTATATGATAAAGTCTGATTATTTTTTTTCTTTTAATCCATAGCCTTTCTTCTACAAACTCAGAAATACATCTCAAATCAAGTCAGAGTCTAGCTCTATGTCTGGGCTGGAGTTTTTGTATAAAGGGTCTAAAGAGCTTCCAATTTTTTCTAAAAAAACAATAGCTGTCTCCTATTGACTTCTGTGTGTGCTTTTCTGTAATTCTGTCCTAGCACAAACTAGTCAAGGTCAGACAAGATCAACTGTTGAAGGAACGGCCTTTAAGGTAACCTTGCCTAGTAGAGAAAGGAGTACTGGTACTTCTAGATATAATAGACCTTTTTTGACTTGGTACTGATGGAGCAAGTGAATTAGGGCGGTGTGAAAATTTAATGAACTTAGAAGACTCAGAATATTTGGAAAACAAAGGAGGTTTGGTCACTCGTGGTAATAAAAAAGCCCTGGGTGTGTAGAGAGAGTAATGATGATTTAGTGTGAGCAATTACATTCTACCTGCCCCATGATCCTAGCAGTGCTGCACAGCTCATAACCACTTGTGAGTCACTACCTCCATTCTAGTGCACTTGCTTTTCCAGTAAAAGTCCAAAGTATACACTGAATTTGCTGTATAGTAATGCAGAGCACTATTAGCCCAGTTGCCTCATTGTACCACATCTGCAGCTATGCCTCATCAACAGATAACATGGTATCTGCATGTTCCCTTCAATTGGTCAGCACTCAAATATTGTTTGTGCTGGTATGGGGTGAAAAGCAATAACAAAATGTGGGATGTTATGAGAAATACATTAGCCTTTTTATGTTGAAAGTCTAATACAATATGTATTTTAAATTATAAAACTATTCCATCATATATATACCATCTCTCTCTACTTTGCTGCTGCTCTTCAGTTTAGTCTAAATCATGAAAATCTGAAATCATATTCTTGTTTACTGCCACCTCCTCCTCCCTCCTCCCCATTTTTCTTTCTAAGCTGCTCAAAGACATTCAGTTACCCAGCCCTGGAGGTGAAACTACTCAGAGAACTTCAAGGTTATGAAATGCAAAAGCTAGGCTTTTATTTGTTTCACAGTCAGCGAAAGCAGTGCACAGGATGAAAACCTCTGTTGTGCAGCTCTGCTAACACATAAAGGAATCTTTAATTGAGTTTAAAAAGCAAGAGTATTTTACATAATTAGAAAAACAAAAACCCTCACAATAATATTGAACAAATAGTGGTGTTGTTTATATAAGTTCAGTGAAAAGTTCAAAAAAAAAAGGCAAAGAAACACCCAATGGCCAAAGCAGATAAACAACATTCAGGGTGCTAGTGCAGTGTTTGATAGAAAAGCAAAACCATTGGTGAGAATTAAGTACTCACTGCAGAGAGGAAGAAACATTTGAAGTTATCAAAGAGAGAAGTCTTGATGTCAAAAAGAAAGAGGAATCTTGGTATAAAGGACAGTTAAAGCTTTTAGTGTGGAATGATCTGAATTTTGAAAAGTCACCCAAAAGGGGTAGAGAACAAACTAAGGAGTTCAGGAGCTAATAGCTTTAAAAAAAAAAAAAAAAAGAATAATTTAATTGATATGATCCGAGCAATAGGTAGAAATGATTGAGGGAGCTGAACTTAGAGTTCTGAGGTCTTGAATTGCTGGTTAAGTCATTAGCACTCTGACTTTTATTTGTAATTCTTTTAGCAGCTAGCTCAGACATTGCAAAAGAAATTAAAATAAAAACTTTGTTTTTCTCTTTTGCCTGGGTGGTGCCTGAATAAAAATACATATTTATGTGTGCAGGGTTGTCAACACGTTACACAGCACTTGTAAGCGCTATTCATATTCAGCGATATGGTTGCACAATTATAAAGCACACATGCTTGCATCTCACTTGGAGATGTACAGTAGGAAGCTGTTTGAAATACTGCCACAGCTATTGCACCCAAGTGCATTTTTATGCAGCCCTCTTTGTCAGCAATTTGTCCTTGTGCTCTAATAGTGACAACAATTAGGTGCACTGAGGTGTGCCAGAAGTTATACACCTCCAGACAAACTGGAGATGGAGTTAGAGCCTGGCAGGCCTGATCCCCACAGCACACCTCCTACAAGGTGACCTTGGCTTCTGTGGGGAGGGCTGGGGGCACTCAGACCTCTGAGGGCTGGAAAAACATTAAACATTTTCAATGTCCATGGGCAATCCTGTTGCAAACTTATTACTGGTAATTGCCACCTTACACCCCAACTTCCCGAGTGCCGCTGCTGTTGGTCCCCAGGCATGGGCTGTCTTTGCTTTTGCTGCACAAGCTGCTGGCAGCACAATCTGCTCCCGGGGAGCACAGCCCTCCTCCAGAGGCAGCTACCAGGGACTCCCACAGCGCAGGTAGTAAACAATAAAGACCCGTTTGGGGCAGATGTTCCAGATGCTGTTCTCAGACCTGGGTGCAGACACTGAACTGGTCCAGACAGCTGAGCGCGGTTCCAGGCATAGTAAAAATCAAAGCACAAACTGCTGTGACAGTGAAACTTATGACAGGGATGATATAAAATGGCTGTCAGCAATTGCAGAGGATTGGACTGGAGCCAGGATACATTAAAATATTTGCAGTAGCCTCAGAAAAAAAAGCAAACTGCCTTTCAGAGGATGGAAAGGGGCTGTGTATTTGTGTTTGTGTGTGTTGTATGCATGTTGGTTCATTTTTAGTGAAATCATGTACTTCCATCATTTCCTTGACTGCTTGATTTTGGGAGGATTTCCTGATAATTTGTGCCAAATGAAACTTCCTTTAGTTATCTCCCTGCTGTATCTTATGATAACTTGCCCTGTTTTCTCGCTCCAGTCATGGCTGATGAAACTAGATTAAGCTTCCAAAATTACACTGCAGTGAATCAAAGCTAGAGAAAATAGCAAGGAAGAATTAAATATTGTCCCTGTGCTGTGCTTCAGCCAAGCTGAATCCAAATCGCTGCAAAAGCAGAGTTCCCTGAAAGCCGTTCTTAGAGTGGGTGGGGGAAATGCCACCTTCCCAACAGGTAGTAATTTTGGTCAGAGTGGAAAGTAGAAGTCTATTTTGAGGTGGTCTGTTTTCCTTATACTCCCAACTAGAAGAGGGAAGCTTTGCAAAGCATAGGAAAGTCTTTTGCATGACCGCCAGACCAGAAACACTTGGATGAAACACCACGCTTGAGCCACTCTTTGGGAAATACAGGAAAATGCCATGGAGGTGAAGAAAAGAGCTGAAAGTTCACCTAGTTAATTCTAACCAGATTTGGATTGTGTGTATGTCTAGCAAGGAAATTATTTTTGTTAGATTAAACAACTGGGTTGGTTGCTGATTCAGAAAACATTGACATGGCTAAACCTCTCCATCCACATTATTGTACACGGTGCTTTGCAGAGACATGCTAGTGAGCTCTAGGTGAACTAATTCGATCACCAGAAGCAATATTCCCACCTCAGGACAACTGTTCCCCTTAGAGCAGCTATCCTTCCTGGCAAACAAGGTCTTTCCTTCTGCTGTTTGGTGCAGGGCTCAGAGCATGCCCAAAACATCCCTTCAGCATTGCCTCAGGCTACAACAAAATCAGAAACTTCATGTGTGGACTGCTGTGAGGAAATAACTTCTTTTGTCCATGCTCTTACCTAACAAGCTTCTGGACATACATAGGAGTGATGGGAAGCTGTGCTTCTTCTGGAAGCATAACTTTGCCTACAGGCTCCTGCTTGGCACTAGCCCAGACTGGTGTGACCATCAAACAGTTGTACACAAACAATCTAGAGCTTAAGGTTTCTGAACTGGTATTAACACCCATTGTCAGAGCTATTTTTGGACCTTCTCCTTGTGGCTATTTTTGGCTTAATGTTAGGATTTAGATTAAACATTTTAAAATACCTTAGGGAAGCAGTAGAGAGAGGTTAGTAGAGAAATCAATTGCCAAAGGGGATGTGAAATCTTTACTTTTGGTGGCTCTTAAGAACAGGCTGCACAAATGCCTTTCAAGGGTAGTTTAGGTGTAGTGGTTCCGGTCTAGACAACCTCTTGAGATGCCACAGATGCAACTGGTATAAAAGCTCACAGCATTTGTACCTATGCCAACATATCTCACCAGCAACTTAGTCATAGCATCAGCAAACGTATTTCTTTGGAAGAACTGCAGCTGACTTGGGCTAAGCTAACATACACAGTCTGGGGCCTAAGCAGCAATGAGCTAGTAACATCTGTCAATCTGAAAACTCATCAGAGGTACGTGGAGAGGCTGTGAGGCATCCTCACCTGCTTCTGGCAAGCCACCTCCCCTCAGGGCACCAGTGTGGACACAAGGAAATGGCACAGTCAGGGGCTCTGGGGAGGGTTATCCTAATTTTGCTTCAGCTCTCTAGACTGTTTTGGCTGAGCAGGAAAGTCCTGCTACATATTCTGAAAGGTTTAAAAATGGACTTTCTCCCTCTGATGAAAGCTAACTGTTGTGCAGTGGTACCGTGTGAGGGATGTCTAGGGTGTCTCTGCCTATCTGGGCTGTCTTTGGTGTGCAGTTAAGTTTAGACAGGATGATGTCCAGCAACTGTCTGAAGACTAAAACTGCATTTTCTCTAAATTTTACACTCCTATCAGGAAGTAAATCCCTCTTTGATTGGGGGTAGAATTGAAAAGCTGACAGGTCACTGTCTTCATTGCTGTGCCTGCAGATACAAATTCACTCAGTTACTGTGTAACTGTGAGTGACACAGAGGGCATCATAGGCCAGAGCCCAGTTCAAAAGTGAAAGAATCACATAAGTCATGGTAAAAGTGACAATAGGCATGATCTCACTGGTGATATGCTCAGAGAAGATAGAGGGGACAGAGTGGCAAATACTTACTTTATCTTGACTGCAATACTAATAAGGCCTTCCTATAGCTCCTTTCCTACATAACTACACCATTTAATACTGAGCACCATTTAGATAACATCATCTTTCTGCTTCTCCTAACGAAGGAAAACATTTTTGCTTTCATTATGTGTTGGAGTCCAGGATATCGAGACTACACCTCGGATTGCCCTGGAGGGTCTGGGACCCTTGCAGAGACCCCAGGAGGATACAGTTTTTGATCTGTGTCCCTGGGAAGGGCTTCCAAAACTGCTGGAAGCAAGAGCAGCAGAAATATAGTTTGGATTATAGTTTAGTTATTTATAGAAGTGAAGCTTATAGGTTTAGGTTTTGTAGTATAGATATAAAAGAAGACAACATGGAGGATTTTGGGTGTTGCCCTGAGTTCTTCTTCTTCTTCTTCTTCTTCTTCTTCTTCTTCTTGCCCTTTGCAATGCAGCAGAGCTGGCATTTAGAGGTTGGTAGAATGGGTTTGAGGTAGAGAAGACGTGTTAGTAATAAGTTAGGATTATTGGTACCGAATTGTAAACATAATACGTATTATCGTATCATTGGTCATTAGTGTCCTTAAAAACTTAGATGTAGTCGCCATTTCGGCACTTCTGAGGCTTTCCACACCCTACTCCCTTCTCGCTTTGTGCTTCCTCGCTTTGCACACGCTTTGGTGTGTTAAACCCAGGTTTGGGTGGCATGCTGAAGTGTGATAAAGCTCAATAAACAGCAAGAAAAACTGAGAAGCTGCGAGTTTTATTCCTTTATCTGGTACCGGACTTTGATAACAAGAAGCAATTACTACGGGCATTTTTACAAGAACATAATAATTATGTTATATCCAATAGAATTAACAAGCCCCTTAGACTGTAATAAATCCTCTTTCTGTTTTGTGGGGCAACTAGTACAGTTTTTGGCAATTACAGCAACAGCAATGCTTCTCCATATGGCCAAGCCTTTCCTGCCACCTGTACTCTAGGAGGGCATTTGTCTGATATAGCATCCTGGTGAGTTTTCAGTGAAAATACATCAAGCCCACAGTGTCCAGGTTTGGTTTGGCTCAGTAACAACCAGCTGTTTCCAAACAGTTTCTGTTCATGCAGAATCAGACTGGACTTTATAAAGTGGTCTTGGTGAAAACAAATAAAAAATGCTTATTGTGCATACCTCACTCCCAATTAACTACCAGGTAAAAGGATCCTCAGAAGTTTTCAATTACAGTTTCCTACTGTCCCAAGACAGAAGCTACAAATGGCTTATGTGCATTTGTTGTTTCATAGTGTGGATTTGATATATTTCTAGAAAAGAGCAGTTGACAATTCTTGATTTAGATTTGAGCTTCCCTACAATGCCACATTGTTCACAATTGGGATTCTGGTCCATACTTAGCTCGAGACTCTTCAACTATGAAATGCACTTAGATCAGTTGGGCACCTTAGCAATTGTTATTCACTAATTTCTTCTTTTTTCAGTCCATTCCACTTCTGTCAATGTACTGAGTCAATTTCTACTCCAGTCCACGAACTCTGAGCTCATAGCTTGTTTCAAAATTGTGAGCAAGGTGGGACGATATGATAACACTGCACTTGCATGGGATGGATGGCAGGAGACAAGCTGACTGTGAAGAGGTAAATTTAGACAGGCACAATTCTTTGCAGTCACATTGGGAAATTAAACTACACTTTTTTTAATGCACTTTTAAAAGAAATCAAGAGAAACATACTGTAGGCAGCAAGGAATATGAGGAAAGGAGAGAGTGTCAGGACTGAAGGTAGGTCAAGAGGCCAAGGAAAATGAAGAAAAGGGGAAAATGAAGAAAAGTGGTCTTAGTGGTGACCATTTACATACATAACTCTTTCTGTATGACAACACATCCTGGCGGATCACAGCACTTCAGAAGCTTAAAATGCCAAGACGCTTCCAATATTTCCTGCAGCCTAGCTTACAGTGGATCTGACACTAATGTTCCTCATGCCAACACACTACTATGTGGTTTATCCATATGAAACATTATTACAAGTGAAAGCAGCAGTTGGTGAAGTGTAACAGCTGCTCAGATGTTCTGCTTGAAGATTCATGATAACTCTTCTACATTAAAGGAATTGGTGAAGTTGGATAGTTTTATTACTGCATGTCTTGCATCTTTTCAAATCCAGCAAGTCTGGTGGAAAATATATGAGTCTGAAGAGTGCAGTATGTCTTCACAAAATTAGAACCCGTTTCTCCTCCAGGTTTTCCCTCCCTCAATTTTGTGCCAGATTTTGCCTCTTCAAAAGAAGTGGACAATGATCATTATCCAGTTCCTTCTCATCAGGCCATGTCAATGTTGGATGTCGATTCAGAGTTTCGTGGCAAAAAATTCCTTAAATCCCTTAAAATCTTTTTCTCTGATTCAGATGCAAAACTAAAGAATGAATTTATGGAAAGAGAGGAAATTAAGAGCACTCTTCATATCTGTCCTGTAGCATATAAATGGGTTGTACATCTTTGGAGGAATGTTTGCGGGTATTTGGGGAGTTTTCTACTATTCATTTGCTTATTTGAATATTGGCTTTAATATTCAACAGTTTTACATTTTCTTGTAGTGATTTGGTCTTGAAGTTATCTCAGAAAGTCTCATATGCAGGAAGCATCTCAGAAAATGTCCCACTTACATTTGCTGCATTAACAAGTATGTTACAAACGTCACTATGTTTGGGCCTTAATCAGACAGAACTTCTGCATCTCTAAATTCCTCCTCATTCCTGATACAAATGAAATAGTCCTTCTCAGTTAGCCTCTCAACACTTTTTACTCCCACCAAGCTTTTATTGTCATTATTGTCTCTTCAACATGATACACATATTTAGCCCAGCTTGGTAGCATTTCTATCAGATTGAGAAAAGTCTGACAGCATATTTGGCTTTCCTAACTGAGCCAAAGAAAACCACCATGCCAGGTACTTCTCAGAGTAGAGGATTTTCTCTGCTTCCAGGATTGAACCACGCCAATCTCAGCAGCCGCAAATAGCATCTGCAATTGGTATGTAAAAATCTGTCATGGAAATCTGCATTCTGGAGTAGTTTGTGTCTCCACGTGCCATATGTTTAAGTGAAAGAGTCTGACAATCACAGCAGTGCACTGTCCAGAAGTCATAAGTAGTTAACAAAATGCAACATGATTGTTGGCAGGCCTGCTGATCTGGGTCATGCAGCCAAAGCTGAATTTATAAAACACAGTAAACAGGATGGTAAGACAGGAAAGGCAGTTCTCATGTGAAACTATGCACCAGCCTGACAGGAATGGTCTGAAACTGCCTCCCAGTTTTTCATTACCATTTCTTTCTGCTCGTCTGGCCCAGATGAGGCCTCATCTACCTGCCCTTCCACCAGAGCATAGCTCTTGAAGAGCGGGTCAAGTTTAGACAGGAGTACTCCAAATTTTTGCTCAGGAGAAGTCCCTACATCTGAGCGACATGGAGGATGCTGTAGTTAGACTTCAGTTCTAGAGGGAAGCTCATATGTTTCACAGCAGAGAGAAAAAGGGTTTTACAGGAAAGCTGCAGCCCCTTTCCAATTAGGAGTGTTGGGCCTCATTTTCATGTGGCAGCATATGGTAAAGATGGATAGCTGCACAGTCCCCCATGCTGTCCAGGCTGAGTTGGCCCTGCAGAAGACAGGGTCTATCTTCCTATTCTAGGCAAAAAATTGTTTGATGGAGCTCTGATCTCTGCCAACGAAAGTAGTAGATTGAGTGTTTTATGCAGGAAGGAGGGAGATGTTTGTGCTCAGGCAGCAATTATACCTTGAAATCCAGAGGCTGACAGTTGCTGCTCCAGGGCAGCCGACTGCTTCCTGCAGCTGGCTGCTTAATACTGCAAAGGTGATGAAACCTGAAGGGAGCCACTGAATAGGTGGTAATTATGACTGACACAATGACGGCTTGTGCAGACATGTAACCATGGAACAAAACACTGCAGTTAGCTAACAAGAGATCGGTATAAGTTTTTTCACCATCACCGTGTCTTCTATCTGACACTTCTGAAACTGGAGGAAAAAAAACATTGTGAACTTCGGCATTGAGAGACATAATAGGCCAGACAAGCTGAAGGTGGAACAGCAACATCTGTCCCTTTTAGGATGATTACAGCAAGTTCTGTTTCCATGTTGATTTCTCCAAAAGTGCTTTTCTTACTTGCAGTTTTTTCCTTCAAAAATGTCTCTTCTGGGTTGTCTCCCTGTGATATGGCTGACTACACTACACCTCTGTGTCTCTCAATCTTCTGAAGAGTTTCAAATAACTATAAGGAGACACTTGTGTATCCAAACCCATGTTATCTAATTATTCCCTTTCTCTTCCTTTATCTAGGGGTACAGAGAAGCTTTCTTGAGTTGTAAAATTATGCTTTTCTTACAGAGGGCTGAGGAAAAGACACTGGGACATCCTGTTCAATGAGCACATCTTTGGAGCTTCTTCAAGTGTTAATGGACAAAAAAAAATTCCTTTTCCTGCCCAGTGCAAATATCTGAGATAAATCAGAAATCTTCTAGTTTTCTATAATAATAGTAGTAGCTAGAAAACAGGTGAATAAACATTCAAAATCCATACTAAGTGCATAAGCACTGATCTATAGTCCTTCTTTCTTCCCCCCTCTTTGAAGTGGAACATGGAATTTCCTTGGCAGAAGACCTGCTTTTAATCCCATATGAAACTAGTGACCAAAGTTCACAGCTGAGATGGGAATTAGGTGGAGTAAGAACCTGTACCAGGATCAAAGCCCACGTGCTGAGGAGGGTGGAGAAATTGTTCCACCACCCCGATGTGAAACTGTTGATGGAAATCTTATGCAGTGGAAGTTTTATCAGAAGTAGTACAATTCCACAAAAGACGTCCATCTCAATTCATTTACACTTTTTCATTAAAAACTTTTTTCTGAAATTTTTCAACTGTTTGCTGATTCTGCCAACAGTGCATTTGCTTTTCATGGAAACTCAATGGAATACTCTTTCCTAATGTACTCTGCTGGAATGCCCCAATTTATACTCCTTTTCATCTTTGGACTTTTTCCAATATAGAAAAGTAGAAATTCTTTGCTTCACCCAGCAGCCATGCCATTCTTTGGAAAGAACCTCCTAATCCCCAAACCACCAGTCAGAGTTTGAGTAAAAATCTGTAAATCTTGAACACTCTGTAGCAAACATATAAAAGTCATCCATTTTACTCTTGGTCTTTGCAGAATGATTTTACCTCTTCTGTCGCACTCATGGAATTTTTCTATGGTTGTCTAAGCAACTAACTGTACAGATCAATGACTATACCTTTTAATCTGTGCATAAAGAGGCTGTGACGCAAAGTTAGCATAATGTAACTTGCACAAAAGTGAATGGAAAATACTTCATTTTTGTGTAACTGTAGATTATTGTTCAATGGATAGTGCTTTTATCTATGCAGTTTGTCTCTTGTTCAGGAGATGTACATATGCTCCAGATTTGGGTCTAATAACTGTAGGGATAAATTGTTTACAGAAAAACTGTAATCCAATTTGTATTTTTTCAATTATTGTACTGTGTTGAAACAATATGATTCATCCGCTGTTGGTTCTGAGGCCAGAGAGTGTCCCCTGGAAAGCAGTTGCTGTATAAGTAAACATATAGAACTGTGTTTGTGTCCCTCTGTGGCACATACCAGCTTTGGTTACCAGTTATGTATTTCTCCAGTTGTGCAAAACATTGAACACTGAGAACTAACTAAGAGCAGGTTTTCCTTTTCTGGATTTTAATAGAAAAAAATATAGCAAGTGTGCCTTTTGGGCTGCTTTCTAAATTCTGCTTTGGATTCAGTTCTTACCTAGATCTTGTTTAACTGCGTTAGGCTGTCACTCCATCTACTCTAGCATACTGTCTTGGGCAGTGGCCAGTGCTTTCCCAGAGGAGCTTTACATGCCTGAGGGAGAAATGGATGGTAGGAAAATAGTAAGGTGTATTATCAGTAAGAGGAAAGGACACGCGGCTAAAGTTACTTCCTCTTACTCACAGCTCTCCTTACATCCCCTGGAGCAAACAATATAATAACAGGTGCAAGTAATGTTAAACCATGGCACACAGGTCACTGGAAATGCAATGCCATGAGGGAGATGTTGGAATATGTCATAATATTATTAGAACCATGGAGTAAGCCTCCACATTTGAAAAGGCAGAAAAATCTGCTGTTCTAGGTTGTCCCCCACTATCATAAGCAGAACAAGGAATTATGATACAGGAGCTTTAGCTCTGATTCAGAGGATCTGGGTCTGCTGCCTACTTCCTGTCATCCATTGATAGCTATATCCAGAGCACCAATGCCACAGTGCAAATAACCAGAGATCTATAGAATAATTGAGGTTTCAAGGAGCCTCCAGATGTCTTTGGTCTTTGGTTCTTTACTCAAAGCAGGGCCAACTTCAAATGGTAGAGATAACATTAAAAATTGGGCAATCAGTTGCATTCTGTCTCATCCAATGAACACAGTACCAGAAATCAACCTTACCATGCTTGGGGAGAGCAAAGATGGTCAACCTGGAGCACCTTGAGAATCACAGATCTACAGCGATAGACAACACAGATTCGACATAAACATATAAAACAATTTCATAAGCTTGAATATCACTCTTAGCAGCATTACATCTCCACATGGGAAGGACAGAAAACATGTCTGTCACAGAAATTGAACAGAAAACGTTAAAAACAACCAAGGTAGACTTTCCTTTTTTTTTTTCTTTTCTTAAATTTCTGTTCACGTTAGATGGATTTTGGTGGCATAATCAAATCTTTCATTATAATCATGGGGACTTGAATTTCTCTTTCCCACTTTTTTAATAAATATAAAACAAGATTGTTACATAATCCTGAAATTCCAGAGTAGGTGGGTTTATATGTATAATCTGCATTGATAAAGTATTAGAGCTCACAAATTAATCACCAGAAGTTAGTGACATCTGAAAGTGGGCAGGGAATCCTAACAGACCCCCAAGAGAATGTCTAAGGAGACACTTTGGCAGAAAACTGTGCTTTCTATAAAAGGAGTGCAGTATAGTTAATTTTAACCACATATTATGCCTAATTAACTCATTATGCAAATATGTACCTAATAAACCACTATCATCCAACAGCCCAAAAATCCAACAACCATGTTTGGAAAGGTCACATCTCAACCCTGTAATACAGAGAGTGAGAGAAAGGAAAAAAAGAGTCAGAAGAATGAAATAAAAAACTCAAATAAAAAGATTTACTGCTGGAAAGAACAATAGCCGGAGCTTTTCAAAACATAACCATTTACCTTTTTAAAGAAAATAAATATGTAGTCTGTTCTGACTTTTCATCTATGATTGTTTCATCTCTTTTTCCCACGCCTACTCATCTCCTTTCATTTCTCTCCTCTAGTCTTCTCTTTCAATGTTTTCAGCATGTTCTTTTGTTCCCTCTCTCACTGGTCCAGGTGAAGCCCTGAAGACCTTGAAAGACGTATCCCAAAGAGGGATCAGAGAGTTACAGAAGACAGAGGTGGGTTGCCAGCACATAGGGGTAGAATAAGGATAGAAGTGGAGAAAGCTTGTTTGGGGTTTCTACCTGTCAAGTACTTATTAAAAAGCAAGGGTTTACTGGGGAAAAAATAATAAAGCATTCTGACTTTCACATTCATCCTAGCAAGAAAGGACTAGAGCACTGAAAGAGCTGATCACAACAATACCAGCTAGTCAGTCCAGGGAATGCACTGGAAAATCATATCCAGCAAGCAATTATTTTCCTAAATGAGCACACAAGCACATCTCCTGCTCACTTTTAACAAGGAGGGTCTCACCGTTTTTTCCAGACGTAGGCCACTGTGACCCCTACTTTTTGTGTCACATCCACAAATTCTCAAGTGGGCACATAACCAACCCTGCCACCAGCCTTCTTTTGCTGCCATAGGCCTCAGTGTAGTAGAATAAAGCCCTTCAAGTCCTTTATTCCCACAGCCTCCTCCAGCTTTGGCACTGTTCAATAAGTGTTTTTTTATGCAATATTTCCAGTTACCTCCCATGTTTTGCCCCAAACCTCTCAAGCCTCTCAAGTAATATATGTTGAGTATCCTACTTACTCTGCAGTCTTACCAGAATAATGGTGATAATGTTTTATCTGTCCAAGGAAGCTTGTCTGGCACCATATACCATCCAAACAGGATTTTGAATTGTATTTCCATTGGAGATGATACCATCACACTTTTGACCTACTTACAGATACAGGCCCAAGTCTTATCTGCCAGATCCATCTGCGATTCCCGCTCCTGTTTCTCTGTATATTTATGTTCATGTGCTCCCTCCGCATTCCTCAGAGAGCAATAAATCCTGTCTGCCAACCCCTTCGTCACCTCTGCCTCAAAACGGATTGCTTCAAGGTCAAGCAGTTCCCTTGTAATGTACAGTTTAACCTGATTTGTGGAGGCAAAGCTTTGAAATTTTTAAAATAAGGCTAAGGTAAAGTAAAGCTTGCAAATGAAACTCTGATGGTAAGCTGGAGTATTTCCCTCTCCAAAGAGTTCGAGTTGAGGGCACTGTGCCATCTGAAGCCATAAGAGCTGGAATTATGTTATTTATTACTCTACACATAAGATGTGCATCAAGTAGAAAAGAAAACAAATGCTGACAACAGTAAGTGATCAAACTCCCATCCACGTACATCAGCAGGAGAGAGACTGAGGGACAAATTCTCTCCCAGTCGGTCTGCAAATTCAAACCAGTGAACACCCGTATTAGATCAGGCAGTTTTTGAAGCCTTCTTTGAAAAAACTAAAAGGACAAATGTAGGGTGGAAACCTTAAAATTATCAAGAAGTGACAAATAATTACAGGGTATAAAAATGTTCTATAACATTTTGACAGTTTTCATCTGGATTTGGCTGCCATGTAAGTGGTGCTCTGCTGGTGAGATTTTGGCTATTCTTTTGAGACAGCAGCAGTGAAGATCTGAGACAAATTATTAATGTGAGGATTTAAGAGGTGAAGATAAAACACAAATGCAATCACACAGATGGCCTATACACACTAACCTTATGTACCTTCATTGCCAAGAGTGGATGCTTTATGCTGAAAATAAAAGTGTGGTAAACATGCTGAAACGATGATAAAGAACTATGATAAAGAACTAACAATATGTAATCCTACAGCATGGGTCAGTAACATTTCAGTAGTTCTGCGGATACAAAAACAGTATATTATTAAAATTGTTAATCCAAATATTCAAAATCCTTTGGCCAGACCTCCTGAAGCCATGGGAATAGCTTAAAAAACATACCTTCACTTAAAAAAATATTTTTTGTATTCTGCTTACACTCCTTTTAAACCCTAAGTGACTCTCTTTTCAGCTTTCTTCTGTACAATGAAAACCTTTGTTTTTTAATAAACACTGCAGTTTTCATGTATTCACCTGACTCCAGGAGTCATTCTTTGAAAAACACGTAAATTTCCAAAGATCATGAGAAAGGGCATAAGAACACATCAAGAATAAGCTGTAAAGACTTGTTGAAAAGGCTGATATTCCAGCAAGTTCCACTCAGCATTAGCTAAATGGATTAAAAACTCTCAGTCAACTGAAAGTCTAGGAACAGATGCCCATACTGTATATGTATTTTTTTATTTTAATGAATAGTTCCAATGATAAATAACAGATTTCCCTATTTATAGAAAACCGGTATAACAAGAATATCAGATTGTGCTATTACACCCCCACATGCATACCAGTTTTCTATATGGAAATTTGATAATGACAAGAATTGTTGCTTATAGAGATTTGGAAATAACAAAAGGAACAAATTTTTGTTGCTGCTAAAAAGCAAATGCAAGGGGGAAAAAAAAAAGCAAAAAACACCCAACCTATCTAATTGATTTTTCTCTTTAATTAATCTGGATAAGGATATTTGTTTAACAAGAAGCAGAATTTAAAGGCTAAGGAGAGACCAGGGGAGAGAAAAAAGGCATAAAAACAAAACACATGTGAAGACTGCACTAAATTCTTTTTTCTTCGGCACTTTTAATCTCTACCTTCCAAACATAAGAAGCATTGGAAAGTTTGCAGAAGTAAAAAAGAGACAAATCAAATATCCTTGTAGTCTTTGAGTTTGCTAGCCTTCCTCACACATTTCAAAAAATGTGTACTGGTATTTACCAATATGATAAAAAACCCACTAAAAACTAACATCACACTGTGTTAGGAAAACTGCCCAAAAGAGCTAGTATCAAAATATCATGTAAAATTCATGTGCTAAGAAAAATTCCATTCTGACTGAGTCACAGAGCCTCATGCTGTATTTGTAAAATTCTCAAACATGATATGAGAGCATTATTGCCTTCAGGCTTGTTATTTCATCCCCTGGACACATACAGAAGCATATCATCCTTTCATAGGATTGATCAGCAAATATCCTCCAGAGCAGTTAGATAAGAAGGCATTCCCGTCTGCTAGCTGTAGGTTTTTGCTGTGTTGCATTTATTACTGTGGTGTGAAAATCTCCCACTGAGTGCAATACCTTTAAACACTTCTCCATGTTTTTTTGTTGTTGTGAGGCATTTTGCCAAGTGGTGTGTTGTGTTATTTACCTTGGAAAAGAATTGTTGCAGCATAATTTATTTTGGTCTGGGCAGAAATTAGCTATGGAAGAAGTTCTGAGACCTGTTTTCTCATTACCAGCAGGTCTTCCATCTGCTTAATTAGAAGTGCAAATATTTGGAAATCTGAAATCCTGCAGCAACGTCTCAGATAGCATTTCTTTGTTGCAGGATCTGAAAAGTGATCACTGATAATTGTTGATTGTGCTCTGTGTGACTGTAATTACATGGCATTGATCTGATGTTCAGACACCACAGTGATGAGCTTAATATAAGAACCTAAATAGACTAGATACAATTAGACCAATAATCACCAAGAAGAGGTAGTTTAAAAGGGCAGAGGGAAATCACAAACAAATGTGAATGACTGAAAGAAAAAAAAAAAAAAAGAAAACCATAAAAAACCTGCTGAATATTTTGTCCAGCAAAGTCTGTTCAATCATTTAAGCTGCTGATCAAATACCAAACACTTAACTCTTTTTGTGATTGAAAAGGGACTATTTAATTCCTTGCCTGCCTGGAAATATAAAGAGACTGCAGCAAACCTGCTCTGAACTAAACAGGTAGAGCATCAGGCTGTCTGCAGGCATGGGCAGGTGGCCAAGTACCTCAAGGATTGTCCCTAAATACCAAGGGACTATTCGATCAGAGGGATAGAGAGGTGAGAAATCAAGAAACGAATGTGAGAAGGGAGAATTCATTTCCACAAGAATGTCTTCTTGGCACTGTATAAAGTACTTTCACATTAGCATTTAGCACACCAGCCACACAGCTGTAAAAGGGTAGAAACCTGAGAAGGAAATGAGATAAAAGGGGAATATTGCTTTTTAAGTGGGCTGTGAACTTTCTTGCTCTAATTGATCTCTTACCATCCCACGCAAAGGAAAGCAACTGGCACGTTCTGCAGATGGTTCATTACTAGCGTGTACACAGGAAAACCTTTCTACCCCTCCCCACAGCAGCTGAAAATCGGGTTCACCCCCAGGCCAGCATGGGCATAACTGTTCTTGGTTTTAGGGAAAGAGGACCAGTGCTGATGGCACGGTGACAAAATAGCCACCTGGCATGTGGGCCAGCCACATGGCTAATGCCTCTGCTACAGCATCTTCTCCTCACATTGTGCCATAAGGGAAGGAACAACTTTAGTTCAGTTGATGAGGAGGAAAAGCTTTTTATTCAAATGCTTTCTCCAGGATTATCAAATAAGTGTGTTTAAAACTGCCACATCCAACTCAAACCAATATCTGGTCCCCATGAGCCTCAGAAACCTCCCCAAATTATTATTTATGGTAAGGGTAAAGGATTGATGAAGGAGGCCAGAGTGAACAGGGGTGATGTGGCTTTGGCTGCAAAGACTTAAGGAAGGAGTTTGGGAAAGGCCAAGCTGGGGAAAGGGAGGTTACACTTCTGTCAGAGCAGATGAAAAGACTGGAAAAATAAACAACCTTTCAGGCAGGAGGCTCTTTAGGTTACTCTCATGAAATGTTAAAAGAGCATTTTTCCCCTGTGTTTGCAAAACATTAAGAGACAACATCATCAGGAATTCGAACTTCATGCCAAAAATGCTGGTTTATCTCCTTTCTGAGAAGCTGCCCTACTAGAAAAGGACCCAAACCTTCATGGAGATATGTGGAGGCAAATGGGGACCGGGAAAGGCAGCATCCCTCCAGTCAGCTCACAAAAGCATGCTCAGTGAAGCTTTTTTGTCAAATCAAAAGCATACCCACTTTCTACAATTTAAATTCACAAACAACTTAAAAGAATTGTTCAGTAAATAATTTCACATAACAAGTGAATCTGAGAAAACAGCAATCTGTTTTAGAATAATTTGTGAAGAGATAAGAGGAAAATTTTGTTGAATAAATTATCCATTATAAATTATTCTCCCACCTGCACTTCCAACCATCCTGCTTCAATTTCTGCTGTTACTTTCTCCCTGTTCTAAAGCACAAGGAATATTCAACTTTCATGTGCTTGGCAGTAGGCAGAATACAAAACTGTATAAATAATACAAACTCAGCTTGTATTTTGTTCAGTGCTTGGTGGCTTTTTACTTCCTCTTCAAACGTTTTTCTTTTTTTTTGCAGGTTGAAATTTGTGACCTCTGTCTCAGCATATATGTTATATAGCAAGGAAAATAATATAATAAAGAATAAGAATGAAAAAATATCCTAACACTGACAACATGCAGCACTTTTAATTCGTAGGTTTTCAGTGATTTGCAAAAGCAGATGCACTTCATTGTGCCCAGCTTCACAGATGGAAGATCTAAGGCGTTGCACATATGTGTATAACAAAATATTCCAGTCACTTCAAATCCACGTAAGTTTTGCCCAAAGAGGTTAACAGTGCTTCCCAGTGTAAGAAAGGTGACAGCTCTGCTGTTGTGCACAGCTGAGGGCAGAGGCAGCCAGGTAGCTCTGAACAGGCAGCACCAGAGCCATGTCAACCCACTTCTGCACCTGTGCTCATTAGAAGCACCACTAATTAGCTTGACACAGCAACATGCTGCCATACCTATATTGCTTCCAGGACCCAATTAGTATCTCTGCAAGGTACAGCACTAGATGATATAGACACACAGCCTGTTCAGAGCTGCTCTGATACTGCCAGCCAGGATCAGCATTCATGGCCAGACATGCCCAAGATAGGCCCCTGGTAAGGCCATGTAGATCCTAAGCTTCCAACATTTACTCTTGAGTTCAGCTCACTGGATTATGAAGTTTTCTCCACCCCAGAGGCAGGATAGAGCATATAAAAAAGCCCTTTTTTTTTTTTTAATTCAAACAATAATCATAATCTCTGCAAATACACCCCACAAGGCAATGTGTTTGCCGTGGATGGGTTTACACACTTCACTTCAGTCACTTAATTTATTCCAAGTGTACTTTAGTAATCTGCAGTGAGCTGATATGGAGACATGTAAGCTGAAGCCAGAAAGCATAAAATCGCCTTTTCCTGCCACCTCTTCATTGTGCAGGGAAACAACAGGTTTCTACATCTGCCTGGGGAAAAGGATTCTGCCAGATGTACCTGGGTGAATAACACTGATCTACAGATTCTTCTGATAAGAAACATTACATCAGCATTACCTGAAGAGCCAAGTTTGTGATGAGGCCATGGATGTTAATCAAGTATGAATTGGAAATGCTCTTGGGATTTTATTGATGGGGTCTGCCTGCCCTCACTTCTTGCTTTCTGTGTGGTGTCCTTGTAACAAATGCTCTCATGACCAGTACAGGTCCCAGCCTTCACAAGAACATGGACTACAGTCACTATGACTTCTTCAGTAATTCTCCAGCTTGAAGATTCCTGAAGCTGGCTTTGTTTCAGGGCAGACATCCCACACAGACTCCATGGACCACTAAAGCCATTTTAGAAATGAAATTTGCCAGGGCAGAGTCATGGAAATTCATTTGCTCTTTTTTTCCTAACTGGTGCCCAGAAAAATGTGAGGGCCAGCTTTTGATTCCTCAAGATGCTAGTCTTTACTACAGACTAGAAGGAATTGATGGAAAAATCCAAGACTCACACCAGACAGAGCTTTAGGGGCTTTGTTGCACCCCAAATGACAGCGGGCATTTCAGCTTCAGTGTCCTCTATGGTCTACTTTCCCATTCAGTTAGGAAGTTGCAGGGAGGAGAGGCCTTGTGTTACCCATGTGATGGAGTTCTCATGCAGAACCAGCTCTTGAACTGCTCAAGAACTGTGGTTTGCCCTTACCTCTCTTCATTACCTTTCTATTTAGACTTTCAGAGTGAGCTGGTGTTCTGGGTGACTGTTGTTTAAGAAACTACACATGTAATACTAAATTACGAATCATAGAATAGCTTGGGTTGGAAGGGACATCAAAGATCGTCTTGCTCCCTAATGTGGGCAAGGACACCTTCCACTAAATCATGTTTCTCACAGCCCCATCCAACCCGGCCTTGACCACCTTCAAAGATGGAACATCCACAGCTTCTCTGGGCAACCTGTGCCAGTGCCTCACCACCCTCACAGGGAAGAATTTCTTCCTAGTATCTAATCGGATATGTTTTCTTTTCTTTAAATTGTCTTTATGGGAAAAAGTAGAACTTAAGAGAGAGTTCAGTACTCCTTGAGTGTTCTAGTCTTGCCAATGCTTATGTTCAAATCAGGGAAATCAGTTAGGGAATGCACACGTGGAACTAAGGACATCTGCAGTATTGGCTGGATCAGACCACTCCAGGGCTGAGAGACCATTCCCACTTTCATATGACAAATGTGGAATCTTACAAGCCATTTCTGAGAGAGGTGTAAAAGTGAAATTTTCAAGTAATTAGATTTAAAAAGCACATCTCTATCATTTTCAGACTAAAAATTACAAGTGAACTCACACCAACATTGTGTTGTCAAATTGGCTTCTTAGTATGTGTTTTTATGATTTGCAAAAGCGCTTTCTCTTCACCTTTTAGAAATATTCTTTAGATTCCATTTCCTTTTCTAATTACAATCCCATTTCCTTAGTAAGTCCTTGAAAAAGCTTCCCCCATGCCTCTAATCATCTCTCCAGTTATAATCTTCAAAATTGTGTTCCATTCCATTTTCAATTTGGCAGTGTCCAAAGACAGATCTCCATGTGGTTAACAACCTTTTATTTGCTGCCAGTTAAGGCCGAGGTTTTTGCTTCTTCTCTTTTGGGGCTTCACTGATGTACTTGATGCTGTTTAATCCGTCCTTCTTCAGCATACTTTTGTTAGACAGTTGTTTGCTTTATTGTGGATGAACTCCTGGGTTTTCATTTTTTGATTGGTGCAAATTTATCCTTTATAGAATCCTATAATCCAGCCTTTTCTCTTTATTTCCTTCGTGTTTCTTCAAGGTCTGTTCTGAGGCATAAAGTATGTTTTATTTTCATCTTGCCACAAATACAAGAAAATACTTTTCAAGACTAAAATTTCTGCTGAAAATTAGGGTAGAAACACTAAAATTATCAAAACTGTGCTGACTTAATCTGCAAAGGTCTATGGTCCTGTTAATATCATATGGAGACACTCAGCTTCCTGCTACAATTAAAAGGAGAGTTCCTGTCCGTTCCCCCTAGGATGTCATGGGATCAGTGCCAGGGCTATCTCCTGAACAGTTCTCCTTGCTGGACTGCTCTCTCCAAGTCCATTAATAGAACCAGGAGCCTATGGCAGATTTCTGCACTCCCCATGGTGGCAGGGTACCAACCAGGTGGGTGTGACACAAAAAACATTGTGACAAGTGAGTCTTTCTACAGAACTTGCCAGTAAATTTAGAGAGAAATGTTGGGTCATAATGGAAATAGGAAGGGGCAAAGCTTTTGGCAAGTATCTAGAAACAGTATTTCTCCCTTTCTCCCACCTCATCAAATGTAATTTTAAGTAGTGTTTCTTTGCCCAGTCAGTTTTGAAGTACGTTATGTCAGTTTCAGAGAAAGTTTAAAAAATAAAAATTAAAACAAAACAAAACAAACAAACAACAAAAAAAAGATGGACAGAAAATTAACTGTCTCCTTTCTCTGGTCACTTGAAAACAAAATGCAAAGATGATATTTTTCACTTGTTTACCCCAGAAAGACAGATATTGCAGACACTTCCTAAATGCCTCAGACTATAACGTCTGTGGGGCAGTTCAGCTCTTTGGCTGTTGGCAATGAAGTTGTAGCTCTTTCTTAAGTCCATCCTATCACAGGTGGACTAACCTGCTTCAGTCCAGTGCTACATAGACGTGCCTGCTGCTGTCGTGCAACACTCATGCTTACACAGTGCCTAAAGCCCCGTCGGCAATATGCAGATGATCTTGTCCCAGGGGACAAAAGGCGCTATCAAACGTTTGCTATTTTATATGTATAAATACATTTGACAACTTTAGATCTGTGTGAGCAAGTAAGTGTCTGAAGTAGAGGGCAAATTCATAGTAATTTTCTCTCCTTGAGTATCTTCCCGTGGGAGGGAACTTTCTGAGAGGCTGTGTTCATTTTCTTGTGACTACAGAGAACAATAGAAACCAGAGTGATCTTTACAGAGCCACCACCTTCGTGGTGTTAGTTAGCATGCAGAGAGCTGCTCTGTGGACAAGAGAAAGACACACATAAAGAGTCCAAGGAGGGCTTCTGCTTTGCTCTTCCAAAATTACTGTTTAGAGCCTGTTAGGTACATCACAGTAGGCATGAAGATCCCAAATACAGCCCTTTCATATATCTTTTAACAGCAAGGACACAGGTGTGCTTCTGCTCCCCCCCATCACTGGATTCTTTAATTTGCAGGTGGGGCTGGAATATCTCCTTCTTGAACTGTAAATAAGACTTGCAAAGGTTTTTTTGCCACATTTAGAAGAAGAGAGAATGGAAGTGTATGTTGCCATCTTTTCTTTGTTTCATGGCTCTTTTGTACCTTATTTGGGCACAGAAACAAAGAGACAAGGAACCATAATATTACTAAACTATCTATCACAGTGAGAGTTGCTTTTCAGAGATCTCAGCACCAGAGCAAGAAATACTAGTTATTTTTGTGTGAGGGACAGATGTGTCCACTGCCTTCTTCTGGAAAAGGGCATGCAAACTATTCCACTGTGATGAGGAGATTCACTTTTGTCAAAGAAGCAAGGTTGCAAGCACTGAGGGTTGATCTAGTATCTCATGTAGGTGAAATTATTTTTAAAGGATACATGTCATTAATTATTTTTAAAGGTTACATGTCATTAAAACATATGAAGAAGCTTTAAAGTATGACAGAAAGAAATGGAAATTGATCCATCTCTTGTGAAACAATAGCCTTGAAATTTGCCCACTGTTGTTTGTAGGCATTATCAGGAAATACTACATCAGGTGTGCTACTTCCATTTGATTATACAAACCAAAAGAGTAATATGGGTAAAGCAAAATAAATAGGAACACAAACAGACATCTATATATGTATATGCACATGCACACGTTTCATACACAAGTACACTGTGCATAACAACAGACTAGGATTTCTGTTGAATTACTCAACGTTTCCCAGCACTGCTACATCATCTCCATAGGAAAAGTTTGCTTAGCTCCAACAAGCACCTCATAATAAATTCACTTATTTTTCCTTTCTCTGATTAGAAATTACAAATTGCACCCTAAAGTAAAAAAAATCTACTTTTAAAAAAATGTGCAATACCTATGTGAAAACCTGAATGTGGCCATTCTTATTTGCCATAATTTAGAGAAAAAGCAATGTTACTAAAAAATTCTTCTTCTGTTTGGTAGCCGTGATAGAGAGTACTTTTCTACATTATCAATCAGGAGTCAGTCAGGAAAGTGCCTCCTATGTCTTCCCACATCTCTGTAAATGAGAAGCAATGCCACTTATACTGGGAAGTTAAAACCTGCCTGGAAAAAGAGCAAAATCCATTCATTTTAAGGCAAAACACCAATGACTGCAAGCATTTCATGGCTAAAAGAGAGAGTCAGAGACACTGGGAAAATTCTGTACTCTTTTCCACCCACAAAATGCAGACGCTTTCCTTTCTGGTTTTATTTTTCCTCACTATTTTACCTAAGCTGTCACTTCTGTTAAACTGTTCATTGTGAAAGTTAAGCTGTCTCTAGAGATACATCCAGACTGCTGCCTTCTACAAGTTTTCCAAAGATAAAAAGAAAGCTATAGGTACAGATTACTAATGCCTTCCAACCTCACAACAGTTGCTCCAAAACACAAAGGGCCACCTGAGTTGCTTTTAGTCATGTCCTTGCTGTTTCTCAAGGTCCTGGAGTTTAACTTTCCTGGATTTAAGCCCAGCACCAGATCAACAGTAAAATCCCCACAATTTCTCTCAAAATTTCCCCCAAAACTACCATTTCTTGGAGTATGTTTTGATCACTTTGTTCTACTTCCCTCCTTCCCCTTTTCTCTCAGAACATGAAGTCCATTTTTGCAAATGTGCTTAGTCTAGATTTCCTGATCACACATCAGCTGAAGTCCATGGAAGGTTTTTATCTTCTACCACCAAGAAGATCACTGTTGTTTTGATACCCTTCTGTCTAGTGTAAACCAAATAAACACATTACTAATGTTAGTTCTTCCTACTGTTAAAAATTTCAGTGTAGATTAACAGGCATAATTATAGCAGTATATGCATAGTCATTCTGTGTCAGAGCTTATAATGTGATGGGTTTTTTCTAAGAGTATTAGAATGGGTCTGTCTCTGTCTCTTTCACTTTCTCAAGTTTGTAGGCAGGTAACAACTGCTACTCCCAATCAGAGCCCTCCAGGGCCTGTTGTACTCCAAATTCATCAAGGATCAGTTACCTTCATTTTTTTTTTTCATTTCCAGAGAAAGAAAAAAAAAGTGGCTACTNTGTCTTTTTTGTTGTTGTTGCTGCCATTCTTTAATAGAGTACATTGTGTATTTCGTTTTTTCATAGCAGTTGGTCATCTCTCAGTTTAACATCATTGACTACACCATTGGATAGTCTTAATCTAAGTTTGTTGCTGAACATGTTTCAGTATCCAGAGCACTGCTCCAGAATTAAAAAATTCTGAAATGGGATATGAGTGGAACTTAACAGATTGTTTAAGCCATGATGATTTTCCCACAACACCATCAGACTATGGGTATTCTGAATCAGAAGTAATCTGTTTAAAACTCTGTTAGAAAATGTTTAAATTCCTAATAATCTAATCATGGCCCATTACCTGACATAACCATGGGTTGTGTGATATGGCAGAAAAATACCAGCTTTGTATGTGAGATCACACATTCAACAGATGACTTCTGCAACAGTGTTATTTTTGCATACCAGGAGTAATGATCTGAAAAAAATGTGAAACAGCAAACATCAATAAATTTCTTTCAGCTGTGGAGCATGAATCTTAAGTTTCAAGAATTACCATTGTTGCTGTTTTTTGTAAATTTACCAACATTTCCGAAAGTGTTTTTTTCATTCTTCGGCTATTTCACCAACACTGACCCATAGTTAATATTTATAAACGTAACATAATGCATTTGCCATTTTCTGCATACACTGCAGAAAATACACTGCAGATATACACTGATATCATGCATGCATTCTGTTTACCAGCACTGGACTAAAAGTTTTGTGAAGCGCTATAGCATGCTCAGAAAATACACTCCATATTATATAAAATCCTCTTTCAAAATTGTCTAAGGACAGTAAGTGCTGTCCACTTAATTAGACTCATAGCTTGTATCACCTTCTGCAATGCTTGATCTAGTATTTTGGCTTTCTGCAGTGACAGGTCTCTACAGTGAAATTCTGTTTGAGAAGAAAAAAATTCTTAACAATTTTTGCATGCGCATATGTCTGTACTACTTCAGTTCTGTTGAAAGTTCTGGACAAAATGTCTGCTCTATGTAAGTCTTTTTCAGATTCATATTTGAGTGATAAATCATACCATATTTTGCAATCTACGAGACCTGGCTGCAAAACCATTTTCAGCAACTGTCACTAATGGCTTGTGATCAGTTCCTGTTAGCACTGGTATCCCATATAAAAACAATGAATGTTTTTTGCATGCATGGACTACAGACAAAGCCTCTGACTCTTTTTGTGCATGCTGACATGCTGTTCCAGTTAGGTATCCAGAAACATATGCCATGGGTCTCCAGTGATCACCATTCCTTGTTAAAAGTGTTGCCCCAAGGCCTTGCTTAGAAGCATCAACTGCCAGCTTTGTTTGGTGCTTATTATCATACACTCTGAGGACAGGTTCCTTCTTTATCAACTATTTGAGATTCAGGAAGTCCCTGTTGTCATTACCAGTCCATGCCCATTATGCATTTTTACACAGTAAAGACCTTCAGAGAGCAGTTTAAATGGTTTAGAGCTGTTCGAAAACAAAGTCCCCTACAAAATTTTCCTTTTCTTTAAGTTTCTCCATGTCTTTTTTATCTATGTATAAGGACATATTAGTAATCAGACCTATTTGCATCCTCTGCTAAGCTTTTTTTTTTTTTTTTTCCCCTGCTACAGTTTCCTNAAAATTTCAGTGTAGATTAACAGGCATAATTATAGCAGTATATGCATAGTCATTCTGTGTCAGAGCTTATAATGTGATGGGTTTTTTCTAAGAGTATTAGAATGGGTCTGTCTCTGTCTCTTTCACTTTCTCAAGTTTGTAGGCAGGTAACAACTGCTACTCCCAATCAGAGCCCTCCAGGGCCTGTTGTACTCCAAACTCATCAAGGATCTGTTACCTTCATTTTTTTTTTTCATTTCCAGAGAAAGAAAAAAAAAGTGGCTACTTAAAGTACAGCACATACATCCACAATTAGTAATCAGTATATGACCTGGCCTCCTTTGCTTCTTTGAGACATCCCATGGTTTTACCCTCTCTGTGTCTCTGTCAGGTCCATTCCAATGATGTTGTCTGGCTCACAGGCTCCTTATTACTTGCTTTTAAGATCTAGTGTTCATCTCTTCAAACCAAGGGAAGAAGGGAAAGTGCCTCCTCTTTGTCCAACAGATCCATGCTTGCTCAGTAGTTGCTTCATCAGACAGAAGAGCAGCTCCTTATGACAGCAGTCTTTTGTGCCATTAAATATATTACCTTTAAATGCAGTCTAGCTGTCTTTTTTGTAGTTGGCTGA
>WEIV01010622.1:638281-685310 GCA_013390005.1 Calyptomena viridis | reverse complement strand
CTGCTCTATGTAAGTCTTTTTCAGATTCATATTTGAGTGATAAATCATACCATATTTTGCAATCTACGAGACCTGGCTGCAAAACCATTTTCAGCAACTGTCACTAATGGCTTGTGATCAGTTCCTGTTAGCACTGGTATCCCATATAAAAACAATGAATGTTTTTTGCATGCATGGACTACAGACAAAGCCTCTGACTCTTTTTGTGCATGCTGACATGCTGTTCCAGTTAGGTATCCAGAAACATATGCCATGGGTCTCCAGTGATCACCATTCCTTGTTAAAAGTGTTGCCCCAAGGCCTTGCTTAGAAGCATCAACTGCCAGCTTTGTTTGGTGCTTATTATCATACACTCTGAGGACAGGTTCCTTCTTTATCAACTATTTGAGATTCAGGAAGTCCCTGTTGTCATTACCAGTCCATGCCCATTATGCATTTTTACACAGTAAAGACCTTCAGAGAGCAGTTTAAATGGTTTAGAGCTGTTCGAAAACAAAGTCCCCTACAAAATTTTCCTTTTCTTTAAGTTTCTCCATGTCTTTTTTATCTATGTATAAGGACATATTAGTAATCAGACCTATTTGCATCCTCTGCTAAGCTTTTTTTTTTTTTCCCCCCCTGCTACAGTTTCCTAGGTTGGTTATTTCTTTAACCTTGAACTCACATTTTTTTGTCTTCTGCATTTCAGCCTCCTAATTTGTATCCCTTCCAGGAACCTACCAGAGCTTCTGATTGCAAGAGTTTTCTATTATTCCTCTCCTCATCTTGCCCCGTGGTTTCATGCCAATTATTATGTTATTTGTGGGAAATATTTGAGATTTTAAAAAGCATTTTCAAATAATGTGGTAAACTGAGGCCTTCTAAATGGTGCATTAAAATTTTACAGATGTGAGCCTTACTCTTTTTTCTAGAGGACCCTGTCAGAATACAGCTGAAATATCCGGTGATCCCCAGAAACAATTCCCCAAATAGGCATTTGCGGTATTTGTGGTATTTGTTTCCCGTTTTTACATGTTTTTTGCTCAGACTTCCAGCCACAGGGAAGTACTTGTATTTTTTTTCCGTAATTATTGTGGGATAAATTAATTTTGGAAGCTCTCAGTTTCCATTATATCTAACTTGGCTAAAATAACTCTTCCAAGTTTTCATTTCAGCTCCAGAGAGAGATTTCTAGGAACATCTATGTCAGGACAACTGATTCAGTCATTCTTTCTTTATGTTTTTGTTGGCTTTCTTTGACAACATTTAAAACATCTGGAAAACAGTCTGCCAACTTATGAGCTGCTGTCCTTCCAAGGAATGTACTCCCTGAACCGCCAGTAGGTCAGAGATGTTTGCAGTACGAGAGTAGGTACTCAGTTTGTGACAGGACTTATATAGTACGTCTGCTAAAGTTGCTACTTACAAGAAACAGTGAAAAAGCACAATTTCCTCATTTGTGGAATAGAAGTTATATGTGTGTGCTTAAGCTATTTATTTTCAGTTTCTGTTTTCTTTCACATCATTTGTATTTGTATGAATCCTTCCAAACTCACCATTAGAATTTCATGGAGTATTCTTCCTGTTTTCATTTTTCTCCACATCTGAATGTTGCTATAGACTCAGAGTTTGCAAAAACATTTTGCTCATTTTCATATTCCAAAGTCTGTTCTGATTCTTTCCTGCAGTTAGGTAAAATACAAACAATTTTTCCAGCTTCATGTTGAGATTTTATAGCCCTAGGCCTCTGATACCCACTGTAATCTTAACCCAAAGCAAGGATAGGACATGCCTCCAAAACACTATTTCTGACTCAGTGTCAACTCTGTTACAAACACTCCAGGAGTATTGCTCTTTTTATTTACATGTTGCTAATCTCTCAGAAGCCTCATGCTTCTTAAGGTTTAACTTCCTCAACAGGTTGCTGTTCTTAAATCAGCTGTGGGCTTTTAAAGAAATCTCAGCTCTCCTATTTTGCTGTGTTGAACACATAGCAGCATTTTGCTCACTGTTCTCTTCCACCTGCTATCATGAATTAGAGATATCTTCTTTTTCTAGATTTGATTTTTGAGAACTTAAGTTGTTTTGGAGTTCCTATTTCTGTATTAGCCTTTTGCTACGTTGTCTCCTCTTCCTTCTCCTTCTGTTTTTCCTTCTCCTTCTCTGATTTTTCCTGCTTCTATCTTTTTTTTCCAAATTCTGTTCTGAAATGATGATTGATAAAGGACTCTGTGAGAGAACTTAAAAAATACAAGCCATTCATATGGTAGGTGAGCAACCATTGTATAGAAGGGCTTGAAAATGAAAAAGAGAGAGCTCTGCATCTTTCTTTGGCTGATAATCAATGAACAACAGATGTGACATTTCAGCCTTACATGCAAAAGCAACTTCACAGTTTGCTCTTTTAACAAAATAGTTGCCTGGAGATTCTTTTGCACTGCTCTGAATTTCTGAGAAGACAGAGCTAGCTGCAGCATTTTTTATCTTCTTACGAGTTTGCATTGTATGTGTGTGTCCTTGTAGTGCTGGAGATACAGAGAAGTCTGTGTTTTGAAGAGAACAGTCAAAAAAAGTTTCTCTTCTTTATTCCAAGCCAATGATATACATGTACATAATTACCTAATGAAAAATAATTTTAATATTGAAATGGACAATGAAGCTTTTAACTGCAATAAAGATAAAAAAGAAGTATTTGTTGAGTCAAGGAACACCTCTATTAATAAATGGTGCTCTTTTTCAGGGCTACAACCTTTTTTGATTTCACCTCTGTAGTGAAACATAACCTTATTGATTTGAATTTTTAAAACATTTCTGTAAGTACCATGACTCATGGAAGACCATGAAATCACACTGTGACCTTTCAAGTCTCTCACAAGTATGAGGAACAATAATTTCAAAATAGACAGTGCAATGATTTTAAAGTACCAATTGCAACATTCAGAATGAAATACTGTGGGTGAAAATAGAGATACAAAATGGTTCAGATGTTAGTAGACTACACAGCAAATCTGTCAGCTTTTGTTGCTGAATGATGAATTGTTCTTCAACCTATGTCTGTCAGTTCCTTCTGGTTTTTCTTCCATCCCTCTATTCTGTGTGCTGCAAGTTGCTTTTACTTTTCATTTGAAGTATATTTTACTGGGCAGTAAACAATGAACTGTAAGTCCGTATATTTAGATTTTTGAAACTTCAGCTGGTCAAAAATGTTGGCTGAAAAATAAGTTTCTCTGAAGAACGAGGTTTTGTCAGAAAATGTTTTTTCATGGGAAAATAGAACTTAATCACCCTTTCCTTTTATTTTTTCAGTGGCAAATTCTATGGGGAAAGTAAGTTAAGTTTCAATTTCCACTTCTTGTTTTACTTCAACTTTAAATTCAAACTGTGTTTGTTTACTTTTAAATGTCATGCAAAATAGTTTGTATAAAATTTTTCAACCAATTTTATCTAAAAAGGTAAGAGGTGTTGTGAGGATGGCAGTGGCACACCATGTTTACCTCTGTTCAAACTCTGCTCCAATTGAATGGTTACTTTAGTTGCATTGAATGGTGCCATGAGACAGGGCAGGGGATTGTGTATGCCCAGAAGGCACTAGCTTTTAGAAAGAGGCAGACAGCAACCCCCGAGTAGGCAAAATCCCTGTGACAATAGCAGTGCAGTAAGCTGTGTTCATGTCTACTGAGACATCACCTGGCTGAAGTTGCTCTGGCTGGCCAAGTTGGAATACTCAATGCAGGCAAAAGAACAAATACTGTGAAAGTGGATAATACGCTCTATTAAGAACTTACATTCATCCTTGCTTCTTCAAAGTAAAGCTGACATTCAGATTTCCTTGTCTGTCCTGTTCCTACAAGTGACATGAGGTGACTAATTTGCCAATACAAGGTATCCTTCCTCTGATCAAAGTGTCTTTCCTTCTTTCTCCCATCTAACTACAATCCCCAAGCCCAGCCAATCTTACAGTACTTTATTGCTCCACTGTCTTAAAAGCAGTGAGAAGGTTCTTCTACTGCTGGACACACATTTACAGTCTCCATTTGGCCACCTTCTTCTCCTCTCCCCTGAAAGGTATAGCTCTTGTTCATGCTAATGTAAGACACACTTCAATGCTCATTAAAGAGAGCATTAACTGGTGTCTATATTTGACAGTACTATTCACATCCATCATGTACAGATGTGACAGTGCTATCAGTATCAGGAATCAGATACTCTCTTTAGTATACCTTTTACATCTTCTTAGTAAAAAAGGGTTTTTTCACTGACAGCTTCCAGCTCTGATAACATACTCTCCTAGATCCTTGAAGAGAAGTCATCTCTTCTATTCCAACTTTAAGTCCCAATTTTGGCTATTAATGAGCATATTGTATTTCTAACTATACTTTAAAAATTAAACCGCAATGCAATGAAGTCATTGCTTTGCTTATTCTACTACTTGCTAGCCCTTTAAACAACTTTTTTATTTAGCACAGACCAACAACATTTACTGGCTAGATATATTTGGGCCAATATCTAGTCTCACTTAAAATACAGAGGTGGTCACTGAGCAGAGAAAACATGATTCAGATTGAGAAAAAAAGGTTCTATTTGGTGGCCTTATAAATTATCTTATTTTATAATTTTCCCACAAATTTTTGCCATGTAGAAACATGTAATTTGGACATTTCAGCACAAAAATATCAGAAAGAGGGATTTGGAAGAAAAACATGATTTCTTGGACACCCCAGGCATGAGCACTGAGTCCTCTGTGGCTTCATCAGGATTTCTGGACCCTGGCAAAACACCAGTAAGACATACTAAATACCAATAGGAGAAAGAAATGATGCTTCTATCCAGCTCAAAGTCTTAGGCAGTCCAGAGCAATAGAGGCTTAAACTCTCAATCTGTCTGATTGCCTATCTGCCCACTTTTCTGTGAGAAACACGAAAGGATATTTGTGATTCCAAAATTGACAAGAAGGCTGCAAAAAATGCATATTAAATTCTTACAACTTTGGGAAACTCAGCAGCTGGGGGAAGGAAACAGGTCTTTTCCACCCTTCTGCTGATGGAAAGTAGGCAGAGTTTGTCCACTGTTTGTCTTGTTTGGGAGACAGTTTGTCTGCTGGCACCCTGCAGGCGATCCCTGTGCGTACTGCTGTAGCCCAACTAGTGGACCTGTCAAATCCTGCACAGTCCTGACGGGGTAGGAGTAAATATGGGGTAGAAATTCAGACGATGTGGAAAGACTGGGTGGGAGAGATTGCTTAAGACTATGGGCAAAAGGACATAAAGGACATTTAGAATATTCTGGGTGGACCTAAAGCACTGATTGCAGTAACAGTGCCAGAAGGGGCATGGGAAGGACAGCCAGGGTTGTTGCAAAGGGAGAGTGAGCATGAGTTGTTGAGAACAAATTCACAAGGACCCTCATCTTGATTAGCACCACAATCATAGAGCCATTTGTTTCGATGTGATAAGGAGGTGAGATAGGCAGCGACATTCTCTGAAATGATGGCTCAGGGAGAGTCCCTTTATTAAGCAGATGTTCAGAAGAGTACAACTAGCTTCATTCAGCCTCAGTCAAAGGGAAATTATAAGCCTGTCTCTGCTAGAACCAAGAGCATTTGGACTCTGAAAGTTCTCTTCCTGTCTGCAGGCAGATACTGAAACTCAAAAGCAAGGATCTGTGAGGGAATCCAGAAAACCCTTCATGCCAAGGAAAAGGCAATAGGTTGGCCAGACATGGCCATGAAATACAAATACAAGAAAAGTCTGGAGCTTCAGTTTTCTCCAAATCCATGCCATAGCAGTGCTCTCTGAAGTACTGGCACCCAGTACCTATGAGATGGCTTTTCATTAAAGATTTGACTTCGTGTAGGAATAGAAGTCACTTTCAAAAATCTCTGTTCACAGGATGATCATTTCCATTTTCTTCCAGTCCCAAGGCAGAGGACCACCTAGTTCCTAGGAAAATTAGAAGATACAGTGCTCCAAGTGGCATTTCTCCTGTGCAGCAGGCTGACATAGCCAATAAGACAACCAATAAACTACTGCCAGAACTGAATTTTTAGCTCAAGGATGTCACATTGGCCTGACAACTCTGATTCACCTGTGAGGGTACCTAATACTGCTACTGCACTGCAGCTTCTGCCTTCAGCCATCTGACCTGCCTGTCTTCAGTATTTTTGCTGCCAGTGCATAGGTGACTCCTGTGCTCATGAAGCAGTATCTAAAGTGGAGCAGCACAGCTGGCATCTGATTTGGTTTTTCTCTAAATACTTGGTTTTAATGTGCAGGATTTCAGCTGATGCTGCTGGAGCAGCTGAGCTGTCCCTGCAAGAGGAATGGAGCAGACATGCAGAGATGAAAACAGCTATGGTGTCCTGGGGTGAATCATTTCACACACCTATTTTAAATCAAACTGTCGTAACTTACATGACACTTCATAGACACGATCAACCTTTACTGTATTTAAATAATCTCCACATTTTGTTTCCAGTACAGAGGTCTGAATTCCCATTAAGAAGTAGTTGCTTTAACATTGTTTTCCAGTGGTTTTGTAAAACTGAAGGGAAGTACCACAGTTCAGCACAGCAGGATGTCTGCAGGCAAAGTCCATTGTATTTATTTACACTGCAACCTTTCAGCCATTTATCCAGAAAGGAAACTCTGGAATGACTTAGACTCAGTGAAGATGTTTCCTTCCATCTTGACTCACCATCTGACACATTCCATATGCTCTGTTTTGTTTACTATTAATTTAACTAACAATTGAAAATATATTTAATGAATTATGACCCTATGACAACGAATTAGCTAGACCACTATGTATAAAGGTCTCTCTTTAAACTTTAATTAGTTTAACAATGATGTGCCTCCTGCCTGTGTTTGTGTTTCAAGAAAACATGCAGCAGCTTAGAAGCACAATGCTTTATATTTAACATAGAAAGTGTTTCTCAGTCCAGGCTTATTTATAAAGCAATTTTCTAATAATGATCTAAATTCAGTGTGGTTCAATCAGGGATGGAGTTACCCTGGCATACATAAAATTAATGTATGAAACAACCTATCAAGCTGCATACACAAAAACATAAAGTGGTAGAAGGGAGGAGATGTGACTCTTGAATTAGATCTCTTTTTCCTGATAACCTTCTCCTCTCCCTGCCCTTTGTCCAAAGCTGGAGAAGATGTCAGGCTGCACCACTACAAAACAATCTCATCTAGCATTCCCTTGAGCACTCTGTGGGTTGCACAGTTTACTGCTTCCACAGATCTGAGCGCAAGAGGCACTGCTCATCACACATCATGCAACAACTTCTCTGATAGTCTCTCTGTCCTCTCTCTGCTTCTGGGATTCCTGACACCACCTCCTCCTCCTGCTTCTTCTCTCAAGCCCCGTATCTCTGTGTAGTGCCCCATCCTGTAGCATATGGATGCATCCCCACCATAGCAAACTCCCTCCCTTGAGGACAAAGGGAGGAGGATGCACCACCACCTTCTCATACTCTCCCTTTCCACATGACAGTTTCCCCCCTGCCCCAGACTCCACTTGATATTGGCTCTGAGATACTTTTTCTCCCATTTTGCCCATCTCTGTCTCCCAGCTCACATCCATGTGCCCCTCATGTTCCCTCTCTCCATCTCCATTTTCCGTCTCTCTCCCAGGAGAACGAGACCCAGGTCTGCCTCTAGGAAGACAGGGCATTGTTGTGAGAGCCCAGGACAAGCCAAAGCACTCACCTGCTCTTTCTGGGCAAGCCACTCTGCCACAAGCAGGAGGTGCCTGAGCACTACTGCAGAAGACCTGCTGTTTCTGGTGATGTGACCTATGGTCTCTCTTGCCACCATGCCTTTTATGCAGCTTTCAAACATCCATCTCTTCCTCCTTCTAATGCATGAGAAAACTTGTACCAAATGATTCTTGCAGAAGTTCAGCTGCTCAGTTTTAACTATGGCCTAAGAAGACCTTTGTTGTTTCAACAAATACAGGCTGGGCCTTCAATGCTTGCAGTGACCTGAATCCAATGCATTGAATATTGACTGGTTTATATGGCCAAAGAGATGGTTGTAAAATATCTCTGAACGTCATTGAGTCCAATCTCCTCTGAAATCTGAAATCTGAAATCACTGCCAACATTACATGAAGTATCTTCAGATTTCTACTGCTAATTCAAAGGAAGATGGTACATTATCTATTGAAAGACCAGCCTGCACCAGTCTGTAGCTGGTGGCCACCACTCACACTTCACATGACCTCATAACGAAGACAGAAGTTAGTTCTTGCTCACTGTAAAATATCATAAACAATTTTTGTTTAGTTTAAGTTCTCTAATTACAGCCCAACATTTCAGAGTCATCAAAGCTTTCTTTTTATTAATCCTCTAAAACAGCAAAGAGTACCAGCTGCTGTTTAATTAACCGCACACCAAATCACTAATTTTCTTACCACCATTTAAGAAGTCTCACACATTTTTCAGGTCTTGTTCAAGGGTGTGATTCATCTGACTGAAATAGCTCCACAGTACTGTTTCAGATGCTTCATCTATTCATTTCTCCTCTCCCAGAACTTCAAAAGCTTGAAAGGCATCCTTCCTCACCAGGCAACTGCACTTGAATGACTAGACCCAGAAAGACATCTATATTGCCCCTCATGTGGTTGTATGGGAAAGACGAATTACCTAGGTACTTCTGTGATTTGTTTCCTGTTGTTAGTTCCATTTTCACCATCTCTATGCCGTGACTGCGGTAGCTGGGCAACTTCAGGAAACAAAACACTAGCCCCTGCACATTTTCCAATGTCTTACTGATAGGTAATAGCAAAAGGAAGGGGGGAAGATGAGAGGTACTAGATCTTCTGTAGTAGCACCAAGACAAATCAGCTTAGTGTGGTAATGGAATAAATTAGATGAGGACTGGCGGGAGATACAGATAGGGCTCAGGAGGTATGGTTAGGGACACTGAATAAACGAGTGCTTGAGATCAATAGAACAGAATATTTCAATTGAAAGTGACGTACAATGGTCATCTAGTCCAACTGCCAGACCTCTTCAGGGCTGACCAAATTTAAAGGATGTTATTAAGGGCATTGTCCAAATGCTTCTTAAACACTGACAATCTTGGGACATTGACCATTTATCTAAGAAGCCTGTTGCTGTGTTTGACGGCTCTCTCGTAAAGAAATTCTTCCTAATGTTCAGTCTAAAGCTTCCCTGGCACAGCTTTGAACCAGTCCCACTTATCACTGCATCCCAGGAAGAAGAGCTCTCCATTTTCCTTCCTCAGGAAGCTGCAGAGAGCAATGAGGTCACTCCTCAGTCTCTTCTCCAAACTAGACAAACCCAAAGTCCTCAGCTGCTCTTCGCAGGACATTCCTTGCAGCCCTTTCACCGGCTTCATTGCACTCCTCTGGATACTTTCAAAGACCCTCAGGTCTTTAAATTCTGAGGTCCACAACTGCACATAGAGATTGCTAAATGCCAATGCTAAATACAGTGGGATAATCATCAGCTGGTCAATACTGAGTTTGAGGCACTCCAGAACAGTTAACACATGTTCCAGGCATGGGAGCAGGAAACTACAGTGAAAAGATAGAATGAAAGTAGATAAACGCAGATTAGGAAAATTTGGGAACAGAAACATTTATCTCTTCATGTGGTGTCTCCATACACTGTGAAGGAAACAGTGGGAAGGCACTACCTAGACACCACATAACACTCCAAGACTAGAGTGCAGAGTTCAAGTCTCTGCCTCACCAGTGAGAAAATCAATGCAAAATTTAGCCCCCATGTCAAAACCTGATATAGTGTCTAGGACAGGAACATCCTTCCACATGCTGTCATGTGTCACTAATTGTCTGGGTGTGTGTGAGGATCTTGGCACCTAGGAAGAGCCAGCATAGTGCTTGCTGCATCCTGAAGGAGTTCATCAGAGCCACTAGAAAATAAACAGAACAATTCCCACACTTTACCTATGGCATGGGATCCAGAATTGAATTATGCACAGTTTCTGCTTGAAAGCTCATTTCCCAAAATTAATAGCATCTTCTTTAATCCTAGTCTTAAAGCTATGCAGAAACAACATAGCAGAACATGAGCCCACGAATGACACAGGTAATGGCTCCAATTTGCGGGCCACAGATCAATTTGTGGACATAAAATATAAAAAGCTGTCCTCTTCTCTGAGTGTGGCAGAGAGCATAAGCAAAATTAAAAAGGAATTTACTGCTTAACATGATAGAGGAGAGGCACCTCAGAAAGGTGAGTGAACAGGCTGATTTCAGCATTTCCAGGTCATTTTAGGGGCACTGTGACTCACCTAGCCACCTGCTCCACTTCCAGTAGGAGGTTTCTCCCACGGAAGGAAGCAGGGACACTGAGAGAGAAATGGAAGTGCAGGCACCCACTTTGAGGAAAGTACTTAATCTAATTTTGTCCCAAATGAATCTCAGCCAAAATTGCCAGATGAATTTCCTAAGCCCTGGCAATCTAAAAATGCTACAGTAAGATATTGTATAGGTGCTTAGTGGTCCCTAAAAGAAGGAGAAAGAACTGTTTTGCTTCATTTAGGTGGCTGGGAGCTTATATGAAGGCTGGGAGCTCAGTTTAAATGCTAATTGACTCATAAACAAGCCTAAGTTAAATAAAAGAATCAACCAGCATAAGCTGAGCTAGATCAGTTTAAAAATGCAGGCTTTTGTTAATCAGAGGGAGTTTGTACTGGGATAGGCCAGGCATTGCTCCAAAAGCAGCATCAGATTAAAACTCCTACTCGAAAAACACTCATTAAAAAGCAACTTCCATTGAAAAAGATCCCACTTGTCGCTACCAACCATTGTTAGGCAGTGAAACAGTGACAGATATTTTTGAAGACTATTACGGGGAAATAAATATTTATTTAGCTGTCTAAAGTAATTAATTCCCGCTGTTTCCTTTTTATGTAAGCACATAGAAGGCAAGACTGTCTTTGTACTTGAATTTTAGGAGACAAGTCTGTGTAGAGGCTCCCATGGTTTTTGAAGGCAGTAACAAATTCATGCCTAATACTTTCTGTGCAACTTGAGAATGCCAACCATCAAGCAGCAATAATAGGCTTTTCCTATCCTCATTCAGTGGCAGCAGGAAGGAGATATACTAAAGGGGAAAAACAGAGAGAAGAAAGGTGAGGAAGTAGACTGTGACATGGAAGGCTGTGACAGCAAGAAGCTGGCACACTGCTGGTGTGGGATCTGATGGAGGAAATCACTTTCACAGAGTATCAATTTGAGAATCAGAAAAAAAAAAAAAAGAGGGGGAGATGAAGGTAGATTAAGCTGTAAAAGCACAAGAAAAAGGATCAATAGCCATCTTGGATGTATTTTCCGGGAAGCTGGCGTGGATAGCACAAAGATGTTTCTTAGCAAATATGTTGGCACCCCTCCCATTTACAAGTTATACAGCCAAAGTGCAATTAGCACATTCAGAAGAACAATAATTAAACAGTACCAAACAGGCAGGCCATAGGCTGATTAAAGCATACAATAAAAATAGAGATATAGACCCCAGCTCAGTTCTTGTCCGAGAGCCTCTCTGCCCTAAGAAATCTTTGAACAAGGCATACCTACCCTGTAGCGTGTGAGCTACAGATGATTAACTACATATGAGCTTGATAACATTCAGATTGTTTTTGCTTTTTAAATTTAGCAGGTAAATGTCATTGCTACACATTTAAAATCAGAAGCAATTTTTTAAAAAGTAGCTCAAGTGCTAAGTTCCGTATTTTTTTTCCCCAGAAGTATTTTATTGCAGAGTAAAATGACAGATGCAATTAGATAATGTTGAGCAGATTATAGTTTGAGAATGTTATGCTGTGTTACATATTCACAAGTGAACAATAGCAAAGGAAAAAAAAAAGATGTGTATCTTAGTACCTATTTTTAAACTTGGACTAAGAAATGTGTCTTTTCTAGGTAGCAAAATATTACAGGGCTCTATGAATTCAGTTGTGTTCTCTCCTCAGCTACATAAGGAAGCTTTTCTGACCCAGTTTATCTTTACAAATATCTCTGGTATTACTAACAAAATTTCAAAATATCCAAGAGCTGGATTTATGACCACATGACCATTGCACTCAGACTCACTAAGCTTGTTTTCCATTGAAACAAAGTTGTGCTTGCAAGTCTACACACCTTACTTTGTTGACCTATGTTTCAACTCACCTACCAACAGGGAAGATATATTGCTTGGGCTGTGGACCAGGTACCTATAACAAAATTACAGTATAGGTTATGAAAGTTTATTCCATTAAACTGAGTTCTTTTGTAGACCTCACCTTCCAGAATAATGAAACAGGAAAAGAGCTGGTCCTTGTTCCTTGTCTATATTTCATTGAACTTTTATTCTTACGAAATAGTTATCTAAATCTGAGTCACTCTAGTCTTTATACTAATGGCATAAAAGGACTCAGCTTTACAGGGTGATTTGTTTTGGCCATCTTAGACCACTTGTTAAGATTATGTGCTTCATCTAAAGGACAAAAGCACCCTCTAATTTCTTTCCATTAACTATAAAAGGAGTTCACGATAACTTTCAGACATCACTTTGAGATACCTAAGAGAGGTCCAATAAGTCTGATTATGTAGGAAGAGCACAGAGAAAGCACATGGTGCCTTCCTTCCTCATTTGTATCCACACAAGAGGCAGGCACAATCAGATTCCTTCTTTAAAAATTATTTTAGCCAGAATTGCAGTTTTACTCATTTTTATCCTACCTGTAGTCTGAAACACCATACAAAGATAAAGTATCCCTCCCCATCCTTTAAAAAGGAGAATGTTGGCTTCCCTCAACCTCAGCTTTTCCAGGCTCACACAGACATTTTCCATGATTAGGCAGAATGAGCAACCCTTTGCTTTCACCACCCCTAAGATAACTATAATTTCCTTTGCAAAGCATCCACTGTGGCATCATGTTGTGCTAGAGCTGCCTTGGCACATTGGAGTGAGATATTTGTATTGACAGATACACCTGAGAAGAAACCAGAGAACCAGCTCCCTTGGACATGGTTTTAATCTCATTCTTTCACAGTGAAAGTGCTCTGATTACAGTCCCACAAGGCAGCAGAAGACGAGGTCTGCATCTCTACCAGCAATACACAACTAGATGCAAGGCCATGAANGAAACCAGAGAACCAGCTCCCTTGGACATGGTTTTAATCTCATTCTTTCACAGTGAAAGTGCTCTGATTACAGTCCCACAAGGCAGCAGAAGACTAGGTCTGCGTCTCTACCAGCAATACACAACTAGATGCAAGGCCATGAAACTCACCTGTCAACAACAGGAATCAAATGAAATAGGCTTTGCCAACTAAGTATGGCAGCACTCTATCTCATTCTTGCACAAGTCAAAGAATTACTTTACTTAGAGACTCAGAAACCCAGCATCTGAGTCACTGAATAAAAACATGAATACGTTTCAACTATTTCTCTACCTTTAGGTTCACTCTTTCATTCCCAAAATAATATGCATTATAAGTAGCTGATTCCCCACACTTGCTGCTGTCCCATGTCATTTTGTCTGTAAACCCATGTTATTTCCATTAGCTGACCAGTCAGTCACTCTGCAACCTGACTTAATGTGATAGCCATTCAAATCTGACATGTTCTATGGAGGCATTTGGTGTTGCTCTCAGATTAGTAAACAGATCTTATCAATACCCCATAACAGGCAGAGTGTGCAAGGCATCTCATTTAGAATAGAGAAGGATTCAAATAAATCTTAGAGAAATTGTAAGGAATGCTGTGAATATGCCCAATCTTGAATTCATTTCAGTGTGGGAATGCAATACTTTGAATATGTCTAAAGAAAAATTACCTTCTATAGTTACAGTAGATTTTATTCCTTATGAAATAGAATTTAACTTTAAAATGCTGACCAAAAAGTATTTCATTGCCATCCACGGATTTTACATAAACACTTTATAAGCTCCACTCCACTTGGAATCTGTAAGGCATGCACTTAGCCTTCAAGGAGAAAATTCAGTTCTGTCTGTTTCTGTCTGTATGGGAAACCTGTAGCAAGTCCCTTTCTCCTCTTTAAATTTCACTTCCCCCTGTTGCAAAATGTCTACAACATTACTTGCTTATTGTTTAATTTCATCCTTTAATTAATTTGATTAAGCCCCTCACAATAAGTAAAATTTATTCAGAATAGCACAGCCTTTATTTTGATCAGTGTTGATTCCTTTCAGCAAGTAATCCTTGATAATGTAATCACTGGGTATAGGAGGTTTCATTTAATAATGAAAGACAAAAATTTTAAAAGAGAGAGACAGGAGGAAGCTACTGGAAGACTGCAGTGATAATAAAAGATGACTACAACCCGAAGTTGCATTACTTAGAGATTATTATTGATATTGCAAGAACTACCATATGCTTTGCAAGCTGTGACAGTCACCCTTGTAGTCACATGGATGAAATGATCAACTGCTTTTTGCATTCAAAGTGATAGGAACAAACTTGATCTAAGCAAGAGAAGCTGCTGTGTAACAAACAGCACAGGGGCATTGTGTGGTTTAATTACTGTTTGTGGGGGGTAAGGTGACTTGCTTTGGTTTAGATCCTCAGTTGAAAGTTCATGCAGTAAGTGCAACATCTATTTACCAATATATTGCAGAGGAAAAAACTAAATGAGTTCAGCAAGTTACCATTTAATTGTTTCATTGAATCATGCTTATGCATCACATGACAGGTTTGACACCATTAATGCAAATGATGCACTGTCATGCCCCTAGCACAAAAATGATGAGTCTGGTCTAAGTGGCAGACAGAACTAAAGTAAATTTGCCCAGGCTTTCTCAGTGATATTTAAGATAGAGACTCGATGCTTATATAAAGGTCTTGTGTTCTTATAGCTTGCTACAACCCTTGTGCTGCATCCTCTGCACCCCGTATAATTTTGGGGGTGAGGTAGCAAGACTGCTTCCAGATGGGATATATAATACCATCACAGTGGTCCTTCCTTGCCTCTGGCATAACTACTTCAGGAGGCACCAGAGTGCATCAAACCTTGGCACACCTGAATGAACCCTCGACAGACCTTGAAGCATGAATCGAAGGGTATGCCTCAGAAATCTCCCACTGACCTCATTTTGGATTCAGACCTGACAGGATTTTAATCCCCCCTGCAATCACAGTGGCTGTGTTCTCAGCAGAAGTAATACACTCTCATTATTGGTGGACCTTCAGCTCCACAGACCATAACAGCATTGATCCTGTCACTGCACATGCAGAAAGTCTATGCTGGGGAATCTCTGCATCAATAGTAAATCCGTATGCTCACTGTCAGTCATGGGAAAACATGAGACAAATACTGTTTGCTATAGGACTTCTGGTCCAGTTTCTTCTCCCTAAAAGGAAGAATTATTTTGAAGTGGGCAAAGAGGAAAGAGATGAAAATGGAGATATGCACATCTCCATGCCCTAATCCCAGATGTAATAGTGTGTGCAGCAAACATGCCCCTCTGAGAGCAGGTGAAGTGCTGGGCATCACTCATTCCTTCCTCACCTGCTGGACATTGTTGTAGCTGAAAACAATGGCAGTTCAGAAGGACTCCTCATTCCATCTGCACCACAAAGTGTGAGGGCTTGGGTAACTGGATATTTCTCCACTAAATCTGATTTCATACTCGAGAGAGGAATGGTTCAGTCCCATTCAAAAGAACATATCTTATCTATTTCGGAAACACAAAGCACAGGAGATTTTATTTAACAGTGCAACACATACAGACATGTCTTCTATTTACTTCTTTTTTATTTATTTACTCCTACATAAGGTCATGAAGTTAGCAATAACTTTACAAATCATTTCATATTTCTCCATTGCTTATTAATCATTAAATAACAGTTGGCACTTCACATAAATAGACCTACATATCAACTTGAGTTGAAATGGGATTACATCAATACAGTAAAAGTAAGGAAACATTTTTTAGCTTCTATCAATTTAGTCAGAGAAAGCAACATCAGAGGTTTTATTTTGTTTATACAAAGTTTTACTGTATGATTGCCATGCACAACTGCTATTTTGCAGCACAGGAAAGTATTTTGACTTAAGTTTTTGTATTTTTATTAAATGACAAAAACTTGCACTAAATTTAGGGTTTTTTTTCCCTAAATGTTTTATTGAGTCTTGAATGTAATCTGAACTGGGGGGACAGCCTGGACAGAGTCCCTTTATATCACCTGCATCTTGGAAAAACCTACAGGGAAACTGATACAAAAAGCAGTCCAGCTCTTTTTCTTAAAGTATAACTGTTCTTTTTAGTTATGGTTGATCCCTTGTGGAAGCTTCATTTAAATATGACTTGCAAAGCAAAACCGAAAAGCGAGCACAAACTTCTGCACTGAATATCTCCAGTCTGTGGGGTGCAAGAAAACCTAGTACAGAAATAGCTGTAATATTTTAGGGCATGGGTTTTCAGGGAAGATTCCTAACATAAAGCTTCTCAACCCACTGCAGAGATTTAAGAATTTATCCTACGTTGTTTCCAGATTGACTATCTCAGTCAAAATGAGAATTTATGACATCATTCTCTGAATGTTCACATTGAGTGTCACGTGCTGGAATTTTTTTTATGATCTAGGCACAAAAGGAAATTTCACCAAGAAAAAGGAATTCAAAGTTACGTTAAAAAATCTGTATTGAATGTCTTATCTGCTTTGTCTAAACACATAGTCTGAGAAGCCCAGGGAGACTATGGACTATATGTGTGTGAGGGAAAAGTATGCAAAGCAAGACTACTGTCAGTATATTCAAATCCAGTATCCAAAGTCTGCACGTCGACCAGGAAATGAAGAGAAGCTTCTCCATCAAAAAAAGATCACAAAAGTCTTGGTACAGCTCCTGCAGGTACCAGCATGCAATCAACAATGCAGTCAACAATGCAGTCGACAATACAGTCAACAGTGCCAAAGCTAGAGCAGAACTTGTCATACCACAGGAGAGCAACTTTTCCAGTTCCTGGGAAAGAAAAAATGCAAAGAGAATTGAGTAACAGATGCTGAGAAAGGCATAGAAATTGACAAATATTGTCTTTTCTAAAGAAGGTGAGGGTACTGGTAAGAAGCTGAAAAAAAATCCTGCTCATTTATGGCTTTGAGGCAATGTTTTAAAACATTTGGGGCAAGACTGACAAAAATAAATAATGAATCTAGCTATTAAAATTCATTTAAACAAATATTTGGCTATTCCCTATGTACTTGGTACTGATGAGGCTGCAGCTCGAGTACCATGTCTAGTTCTGGGCCCCTCACTTCAAGAAAAACATTGAGGTGCTGGACTGTGTCTAGAGAAGATGGTGAAAGGTCTAGAGGGTAAGTCCTATGAGAAACAGCTCAAAGAAGTTGTTTAGCCTTGAGAAAAGGAGGCTCAGAGGTGATTTTATCATTCTCTGCAGCACCTAAAAGGAGGTTGTAGCCAGGTGGGTGTCAGCCTCTTCTCACAGGCAACTAGAGACAAGACAAGAGGATATAGCCTCAAGCTGAGCCAGGGAAGTTCAGGACGGACATCAGGAGGAATTTTGTCATGGAAAGAGTTGTTAAACATTGGAACAGACAGGGAGGTGGTGGAGTCACAATCCCTGGAGGTGTTCCAGAAATTACTGGATGTGACACTTAGTGCTGTGATCTACTTGACATTGTGGTGATCAGTCAAAGGTTGGACTCAATGGTCTTTGAGATCTTTTCCAACCTAAATGATTCTGTGATTCTGTGATTTGATTGTTAAATGGGTCTACACTGTGTAAACGAAACCTACTGTGCCATGCAGGGCTTTAGAGGAGACCACTTGCACAGGTGTGATGTGGGAAAGGGAACTAACATCTGTGTCCTTGGGAGTATAAAAGCAAGGGTTTATATGAAGAGTAGCCCCTCCCTCTTTCTCCCCATTGAAACTTGCCTCTCCCCTCCCCCATCCCAAAATCAGTGTCTGCAATGCTACCTCCCCTGAACATGCCCACAGTATTCCCACCTATGTGTCACTTGCTGACACTAATTGAAAACTGGGACCTTGACAAAATGGTGTACATTGGGAGAAGGAAAACATTAGTGTCATTGTGATGCTAATAGAGGATGCTATAGTTAGACTGGGAGGAAAGGGAGAGGTGGTTATGTTTGATTTATACATGGTACTTCCATATATTTTTCATTTATGGGAAAGAAATATGGTCTTTTTTTTCAAATTACCTTGATAATGCCAAAAAAGGAGAATCAGGCAAATGTTTCAGGCCTTCCTCAGTTAAAAGAAAGTTGAATTTAAACTAAGGAAAAAAACAGGTTTTCTTATTTCAGCCTGTCCTCGAATCATTCTTTTAAAAGACCAGCTCATTATAGTCAAAGGTTCTAATTTTAAGAATGTGTCCATGGGGGATTCATCATCTCTTTGCTATTCATTTCATGAATGGTACAGACTTTCTTTTTGATCAGGGAATGAACCTTGAGGTGAAGGTGGACATATATTGTTTTCCTTTTAACAAGTTAGATTCCAAGCTCTCATAGTATATAAGAAGAAATTCCCAGAACAATCTGCCTGAGATATCCATAGGGAATACACATATGTGATTAACCCAACTGGCCACTGGGTGTGACCATTGCACCACACAAAAGTATCTGAGACTTTTCCAAAGACAGGTCTGGAAGCATTTGAGCTAGAAAAAAACCCATAACCTTTTGAGGTATGAGTAGACAACAGTAATGTCAACTAACTTTCTGTCTCAGTTTTCATACACTTTTCTGCATAATGTGAAGCCTCTCTCAAAAGTCAGACATAGGGCATTTAAAATAAAAAAATTAAGTGAAAATCACATTAATTATATTACCGGAGTCTCTTTTCCTTCTCTAAAGGAAAACCATTAAGTCTCTTAAAGCTGCAGGTGTTTGACTCTATTCACTATAGCCATATTAATAGAATAAGCACATTCATGGGCAGAATGGCTTAACTAGGTGGTAACCAAATTATTAGTTCTCAGTTACCTACTTTGCAGCCAAAAAGGTAACATCCACTAAAAGGAATAGGAAAAATAAAATCTGCAATAAATTATTGATAATTATTTTTCTTCAAATCTTGATTCTGTGAATATGAGACAAAAGAATTTTATCCAGAGGAACCCGGCCAGATCTGAAGCATCATGTAGTTTGTGTCTGCCAACTGCAAAGTGTTTCCCAATTTTATGTGTTATTTTGTATCATTTATACTATTGAAAATTCCCCAAGTTTATCTTCTAGATCATATATACTCTTTTATATTCTCAATGCAGATACAGTTAGATATACACACCAATTTGCAAGATCTGGTTTCCTGATCACACTCAGATTCAGTAGTGAAGCGTTTACATATTCCCTTGAGTCAGGCTGAAGTTCAGTAGTATCAGACCCTGATCAAAGAGTCAGTGGTAGAATAACATCACCTTGATCTCTGAAAAACTTGTCAGTCCCGAGATTGCTCAAGCTTACATTGGTTACAACTACCTTGACAGGCAATAACTGAACAAAAAAAAATCACAAAGAGTATAGTAACTGCACTTTGCCTTTCTTTCATCCTTGAGTTAATACCTGGTGTCCGGTCAGTGGTTGTCAACCACGACGAATGCTACAGGGTCAGTTTTACCAAAATGTGATTTTTCCCATGCAGAAGAAATCTGAAGCTGTACTTGTGCAAAACATACAAAGCAAGGGTCTGAATTAAGATCTGCCTTTCAGATCATGTATGTATGGGAATGGCACTTCCTAGAAAGACAAAGTGCATCACTGACTTCTGAAGGGATCTAACAATCACTGTGTGCTGGGTTCAAAGGGAAAATACCAGTAGGGGAAGATAACCTCAGTTTCAGGCTTCTCTCTGTACCTTTATTTCTGTTTTTTAAAGGTATGCTTTAATAAAAAATAAATCATAACCAACTGATAGTAGTAGTAATATTAATAACAATAATAACAATATAATCTCAGTGTCTAACAACCCATGCTGAAAATTATCCATAGCTTTCAGACTGACTATGTTTTTACACTAAGGGAGACATCTGGCATCTTCCTGAATTTGTGATGAGCTGGCAATGTTTTAACAAGGGGCATTCAGCAAACACCACTTTGCCTATACATTTGCGCTAAACTTTAAACTAAGATTCTGTGAGTTAAGGGCTATGGAAACTATTCATTTTTCTCCCCGTTTAAACAAAAATAACCTAGGACAGGAAGGGGCAATTCCACTTAACAAATAAACAAAATGTTCTTGACGGAAAGCTGTATTTTCTATCTGAAAGCAAATCTACACTGGCTATATTGCTAGCATAGCCCACAGTTCAACCACTGGGTAATTTGAATGTAAAAAGAGAGAAGGTCTTTAGAAAATTCCTCATCCTTGCTGAAATGTGCTGCATTGAAAGGGAGTGGGGGAAAGCACTCTCTTCTGAAGTGTCTTTATGGTCTCAGGGGAGAATGTTCTTTATAGACAGGAAGATTTAGCAGGATTCAGAAAGGAGAGCAAGCACCCTCAGAAGCAGAGAAAATATCTACCCATCTTTCAGCTTAACTGTAAGGGACTCCTGGCAGCCCTGGAGCTGTTTCCTCAAGCACATGCTTACTGAGGAACCTGTGCATGTGTGTGTGTGCATGTGTGTGCATGTGTGTGCATGTGTGTGTAAAACAAATTCAAGACTTTTTGTCATCACAGCAAACAAGCAACAGAACTTCCCTTTGTCAACATGTAGCATTTTATATACTGGGCAGAGTCCCAGGTTGAGGATCAGCTGCTATCTGCACTAGTCAGCACCACACAATGTGACTAGAGCCTGGGGGGCATCCCGCCTAAACAAGGCCATTCCTGCTGTGGCACACAGCTACCCAGCCATGACTGCAGCTTCACTAAATATAGTAAGAAGGAAATATGGACAGGGAAAAATAACTGCTATCATACATTTGATGTGACTGAGAGAAAAATCTGGAACCCAAAGAGTGGTATCTGAGGTGCATACCCCTGTCTGGTGACTCCATCACCCTCTCCTTGACTGTGCCATCACAAGGCTCTTTGTAGGCAGGGTGCAGAAGACTTCTCTTATCATCCAGAAGCTAGTTTAGCAGTGTTCAAGGAAATTACATGCATGAATCTTATTTAATATGTTTTGTATCTTCCATATATCACCTCTTATTTAGTAGCTTATAAAAAAACTTCTACGATAGGCTGGATTTTAGCAGAAAATAAAAGATCGTGTGTCTCACTGCCAGCCTTCAGGAGTTGCTCAGAGTCTTGATTTTCTTTAACTGTACTTTTCAATAATTTCAACTAACTCATAGGATACCAGGGTCAAAAGCTTGGAAAAAGGATGCAAAAAGTTGTTCACACTGTATTTTCTCTCACCAGGGTTTCCATGGCACGATATATAACAGACATTTGGCAATATTAATGTGCTAGTGACAAAGCAGTAGCCTAGAGACAAAATGATTCTATAACTCTACCATAGAAAACCAGGGTGTATCAAAAGATGTCATCTATCAGAGACCTATTTCTGAGAACTGTTCAATAGTAGAATGGCTGGTGCACAAGCAGTTCTATGCTTGTGTTTGGTAAACTGATTTTATCTTGCCAAATATATGCCCAAAATGAGAAGTCAAAAAAACACAACCAAACAAAAAACAAACAATATACAAACACATACAAAAATCCAAACAAATCTCTAAAACCAAAACATGTCGAACCCCCACAAATCCCAAACAAACAAAAAAACCCCACCTCTTACATCCTCATTCTTCCCATTCTTTTTGTGTCTGATCTATTTTGAATTGAGATATCTTCTTTTACACCTTTCAACAGGGTGTGATGGTTTTGAATGTTTTAAGGGTGAGTGTTGTGAGAGAGAACAATAATTCCAAAACAAACCTTTAAAAAATATTTATTCTCTAATGATTATTCTTAATAAATTTTGAATAGCTGCTTCAGTACATTCCTTAATTTTGGGAAGACAAACTTTCATGTCACCAGACTTGAATCTTTGGAAGACATCATTCAAATACAGAAGCTTTATATTTCATGCTGGAAATTCTGAAATATTCCCAGGTGCACTGCTATGCTTATAGCAAGATTTTGTAACTCCAGGCAGGAACAAAGGTGGCGCAGAAAATTCTACACATCAACTCTACTTTATATTAGTACCTATTATTACCCATGAATTAACATTTCCATGCTTGAGAAGATATTGTCTTCCCTCTAAAAGGTTAGAGATGCTAAGACTAGTATGTTAGCCATGAGACAAATAAACACACAAACCATTACATTTAATTTCCATACAGAAAGAAAATGAGTTACCAAATGCAAGACTAAATAGGACATAAAAATCCTTCAGCCCTTTACTATCAGAAGAAAAAGGGGCAAACAACAGATTGATGAGCTCATTGATTTGGAGTTAAATTTTCTGCTAGTATAGCTCCCATATAATTCTGTGAAATTCTGTCATTAGAGAGTTTCACATTGATGGAAAAGTTTTACTCAACAGATAGAATTTATTCATATTTCATTCATCTGCACATAACTGCAATCAGTTGAAGTGGGATCAAATCCAAGGGTAAGTGGAGAGAAACAAAATTTCACTCTTCTCTATTTTCATAGGAAGGTATTTCGGCCCCTAATTTTTCTGATATCCACACATAAGGGGTGAGGGATAGTGGGAGATTTATGGAAAATGTTCTTTATTAGGTTTCCATCAGTCTGAAGGAGAAAGAGTTTATCTTGCTGTGGTTGTGCCCCAGCCTCCAGCAAGCTGAACCCTACAGTGTTTTAAGAGAACCGTCTCCTGTAAAAGACATAGGGGAAAAGAGCAAGAGAATTATATTTGCAGTAGAGGTCCTTTATTATTTACTGGTTTGGTTTTGTTTTGAAACAAAAAAACACATGCCTCATCAATACCTAAGGACTGGTAACAGTCCTCATACTCACACCTGACAAAGCATTTAGTCATTCAGATGCTCCAGTTTGCAACCACTACCATTATCAGCTGGCCGATCAGCCATCTGGTTTCTTTTAACATGTGCTGCATTCCAAAAGTATCACTGCAAGGTGTAGTTTCAAATATTGTGTTCCTTTAAAAACCTTTTTGTATTTTCATCTTTTCTGTTAACTTGTTGACATGCTGTACATTTGCTTTGCCTATATTTCATGTGTCTAAGCTTCTTCTGTTACCTTTCTCACATGGTATGACAATAAATGAATGTAATAGCCTAGCTGAGAACATGCCACTGATATATACAATAGTTTTATGTTTCTCTGTGTTGCTCTAATGTTTTATCTGCATTTTCAGCTAGCACATCACACTAAGCAGATGTTTTACTGGGCTGTCTAAAATGATTCTCTGCTCTTTTATCCAAGTGATGCTCATGAATCCAGCACTGTCTGTAAGCATTTTGAATGTGCACTATCTTGCATTTATCAGTCCTGAAATTCAGCTGTTTCTCTTCTGATTACCTGCATATTTGTAAGATCTCTGAATCACTCCCCTTTAATACAAACAGACACTAATGTCTGCAGCATCTCTCAGTTTAATCACTTCACTGTTTCAGATCAATTGTTTCAAACAAGTCTCTAAGAAAAGAAAAAGACCTGAAAGTTGTATATGCAATTACTCTTTTTTCTTTTTTTAATCCTCTCCACTAGGTCTTCCTTCTTTCACCTTTACCCATTTAGGTTTAAAAAAGGTTTTCCCAAATGTTTCACCGCTCCCCTTCAAATGACTAAGAGAAGAGAAGATTCAATATTATAGAACAGGAAACACTTGTCTCTGTATTAAATAAATTCAGCATATTTCAACAAGTTAAAATTATTTCCTCTTTCAGCTTACACGTCTGAGATATCTGTGATGTTCAGTGTGTTCAGAGTTCTGAAGGTGCTAAATACTTTAAATCTCATTTTTTAAAACTAAAAATCAATTATATGCTTAAATTTACATAAAGAATGTCCAGTTAGATTCCACTTCCTACTTTTCTATAATAGGGAAAAAGACCGAAGACTTAGAGCAAAATCTTTATCTTGTTTGGGTTGAAAACTACATTATTTAATGGTGATAGATTAAGTTATATAGTATGTTTTAGGACAGAATGAACAAAAGTCTTGTAATCTATTTTATATTGTAGCCAGTGCAACAAAACATCTCAAAAAAGTAAGTCTTGAGGGATGTTTAGAAATGTTTTTCACTGAACTTGCCAAATTCTTTGAAATGATTTGTATTCACACCATCACCAATTTTGGAGAAACTTAGGGGCTTTATGAAAAGAACAAGCAAATGATTGCCTCCAGAAGGCCAGACACTTATTCCCAGACCCTGAACAATTTAGACTTTATCTCCAAGTGAACACACCAGATCACACGATATTCAATTCACCTACAGCCCCACCTGCCCTATTTGTTCAAATGCCATTATATTTTACTCCAAATGAAAATAAGGTTTGATTTACAATCATAATAATGGCCATTTATACAGCATTTTTCAAGTAAGGATGGCAGATCACAGGATGAACTCAAAACTACTATTTATAGAGGAATTGCTTTACCAGTATGTAAGCAATCACCAAAATGAAAGGTGATATCCTTCGAACAACAGCTGGACAAATATTATCCAACATATACATTTTCTTAATTAATTTTTATCTTTTTTCTTAACTAATTTATTAGAGTAATTTTTTTCTTTTTTAGCAATCAACCAGCTGCATAGCTCTGCAAATACAGCTCATGGAGTAAATCACTTGATGGATAATGATGATTTTCATAGAAACATTTACTTGGCAAATATTTTTTCAGATAATTGAGGAGCTCAGCTTTAAAAATCTTGCAATAACATTGCATAGTCATTTTAGACATGCATAAAAAATATCTTCAAGTGAAATTAAAGGAAGAATTTTACACAGCAGGAAGTAATTAGCCAAATGGAAATATGGCTATAATGGTAAGAGAAAGACTTTTAACTGGTGAAAAGTTTTTCATGTTATTTAATTGTTAGATATGCTCTAAGATCTTGTCTTATACCTCATCAAAAGAATCTTTAACCAGGTCTATCTGTATTTCTGAAGAAATTCTCTCTTTTGAAAAGGCTTGGCTTGCACAAGACTTTAGCTGAACAAATCCCATTGACTGCGATGAGAGTCACTCCGCAAAGTCTCACATGCCCCAGAGCAGAAACAACTGTGTAAGTAATGTGCAAGTTTATGCTCCTCTGAAAATGGAAAGACATGAGATAGAAGGGAAGCAGCTTCTTTTGTCACAGATGCATGATAATCTTAAAGTATCATGCAACGTCCTGGAGAGAAGCAAAGAGAAGAGAAAGCGAAGAGAAGGGAAGGAATACGGGAAAGGAAGGAAAGAGGGAAGGAAAAGAGGGGAAAGGAGGGGAGGGAAAGGAAAAGGGAAGGGAAAACTGAAAAGGGAGGGGAAAACTGGAAAAGGAAGGGAAAACTGAAAGCTGAAGAGAGAAAACTGGAAAGGAAGGTCAAGAAAAAGGGACAAAACAGGGAAGCTAGGAGGTAAGGTGGATACACAGGAAAAGTAAAATTATAACAAAACAAAGGACACCACCAATACTTTCTCTCAAATACACCTGTATTTTGTTTTCCAAAGGAATTCTCTGGGCTGCCTAGCCTCGTCTTTTTTCTTTTGAAGTTCTTTCTGGAATTGACTCTTATCTAAGCTGTTCACGCATCCCTATTGAAATACTCAAAAACGGAGCAAGGTGTGAAGAGGAACAGAAGATTAAGCAAGGCTGCAGAAAATACCCATTTATTCATCTTTCAAAGGCAGTAGAAAGGGAGTCAAGCACATCTTTATTCTTCTGTGAGAGGATGCTATTGTTCATCTTGTTCTAATTATGAAATTTGAACTTAAAAGGAAGAAAGAGAACACCCCTGTGACAGTGCACAGTACATATTTCCGGAAATAATTCTTATAGAGATATGTGTCAACCCTATGTATCCAAGAATGACCCAACAGCCACAAAGCAACACACAGAAGTATTTGATACAATCTACAAAGCTGAACTTCTTGATCTATTTTTGTTCCAGACAGATTAGAGAACTGCATGGCAGAAGAAGAAAACACAGCTAATCTTTCGTGACTGCTAGACAGTGCTCCAGAAACCTAATTACAGAACCAGAAACTCCATGGAAAGAACACCATGCCATTTACCATGACTCAAAATTAATCCAATTATTCCTTAATCACAATAAAGGTACTTAAGCACAAATGATAAGAAAAATACAAGAATTGGATCTCCACTAAAAATCCATGCAATTTGTAGGGTGGATCTTTTCTGAAAAAATATGTCAAGAAAACACTGAAATTTTTCCACTCCAACAAGTCATGAGTCTGCTAATATTGTCATCATCTCCTTCCATTCCTATCCAAAAACCCCATACTTCTAGGAAATGCAAGCATTCCTATTAGTCTAAAGCCTAAAGGATGGGGAAAGAAAGGTCAATGTTGTATGAACATCTTGAGTAAATCTGAGTTCTTTGTTTTACAAAGCAATAGTCTGCAACTCATTGATTCAGATATGTGGCAATTTCAGCACTAGGTGAAGTGGTTTAAATGAGAAGGGGTTGAGGGTGTTAGCTCAGAATAAGGTACTTTTCTTCTGTCTAGTAACTGAATGTGACATTGACAGATTTGCTGTAGATGTTTGAATTGGAAACAATGACATCTGCAGATTTTAAAAGCCATGAAACACAGTTTTCATTAGCTATTGCACACCCAGCAATATCTCAGGACAACATGCTTGTCTGGTCAGACATTTCCAAAATTTCCATAAGATGCTAAATGAGAGTTGTTTCCTTTCTCTTTCTCTTCCCACCTCCACACCCAAACCAAACTGGACTAAGGACTCAAACAGCAGCTGGGCTACATAATGAGATTATAGATGTTACTATTTTCAGTTGAATGAAAATTAGTTTCTTATTTCTGTTCACCAATTTCTAGCAGATTCTCAGATGCATACTGCTGTCAGGATTAGATCCATCTTGTTTCTGCACTGGGCTGCAAGCCTTTTTGTTTGCTCCTTTGTTCAGAGTTCTTATGTCTTGCCTATGAAGTGTGAGATTCTCAGAGGTGTAACCTGCTCTTGTCTGGTGCTGTGTACCTTGCACTTGCAAGCGTTGCACCTTCTTTTCCACAAGAATCTAGTTCACATTAAGAGGGAAGAATACAACCCTGGCTTTTGGTGTCATACAGTCAAAACATCTGTAGAGGAAGATTCTTCTTCAATGACTCTTCACCTGAAGGTTAGTAACATTCATTACCTTCCATTGACCATGTATGTCATGAGAGGAAGGATGGATAATAAATACCACAGTTCTTTTCTGTCTCTGATTCTGAATATCCTCCTTCAGAAAACCTGAATTGCAAGCCTATTCCATTAGCCTTAGTTCAAAGTCAATTTGTCTTCCACTAGGTTCATGTGATCCATATATTCTTCTTCATCTTCTATAATCATCTTTTGCAGCCCCATTGAATCAGAACTTTACCTATCAACTGTCTGGAGAATACATTTTTACTCTCACAGAATAAGTTAAGTTAATTTGTTTTTCAAAAATGAGAGCTTTGATTATACTGCTTTATACAAATGGTGTCTGGTAGAGTTGGGGTAACTTTGCAGTAAGAATAATTTACATTTTATTGTTAAAATAAAGAAAACAGCAGCACTGCAAAACTGAAAAAGAAGTTCTAATTCACGCAGTGGAAGATTTTTGTCTATCTGTAGGTCGACAATGGTGCAACATAACTGGCTCCCTTCTATGATATGTGGGTGAAAAATTTCACATTTTAATTGCTGCACAACCCTTCTCATCAGTGTTTGTGCAGGACTGTAGCCCTATTCATAGCAGGCAACCCTAGTTTTCCAAGTGACTGCCCTGCACAGGATGTGGTATAACATCTGAATATGTTCAGGCTTTCAAGTCTCAGAAGAACTAGTAACACAAAAAGCACCTTAGCCAAATTACAGAGTATTTGGTTCATCTCAGGTCACCATTGTGACTGTTCAGGGAAAGTACTTGATCCCTACTGTCGTATAAAAACAATCACAAGCTGCTGATCTTAGGTAGCTCTTGTACCTGTGTCCTGGTTTAGAAGTAAACTGGCGGGAGAAATGAATCCAGATTGGAGAGACCATAAGTCAGAGCTACAATTTTACTAAAAAGATCATAATATATACAATGACACAAGATGACAAAAACTGCTTTGACCCACAAGAACAACGTACAACGCAGCCCACCTGGGACAAGGACAGCACGATGCTCATGAGCCCCTGCCCCAGCACTGCGTGGTGCTCCTGGGTGCAGAGCAGAAAGAAAGGAAAAACCTGGTAATCTGGATGATGGTCCTGTGGAAGACAGCAGTTCTGTTGGAGAAATGGTAGCAGTCTCCTCAAGAGTGGCAGCCACAGTCCTGCTGGAGTTCTGTTCTCCCTCTGGGTGGGGTGAGGAGGTTCCCCAGTCTCAAACCCCAAGGATTATATATCCCCCGTACCTCTCCCAGGGCAGGGAGTTTTCACAATGGTTGTTTTATCTCTGTGAGTCCTGGGATATTTTGGATCCTTTGACGATGTGGGCTCTTGTAAGTGCCTATTGTGTCAGTGCAGCTGGGCCCATTAGCAGGGAGGACCCTCCAGCTGGGTGTGGAGGTGTTCATGTCTCCCCGGATCTCTTTCCTTTTCTATTGTGGCCTGGGGTGTGAAGTGTGCTCTGGGCAGCTGTTACCAAATGATTTATCATTAACAGCCCATCAGGAATGACATAGAGGATATAGAATACACAGTCCTGGTTATACCCTCATAGTGATAAACCAGTCCCAGCCCCTGTAACTATGACAATCTGCTAATAAAAACACTTTTGTTCTTACAGATTTAATCAACCCCAGCAGAACCATGGTTCTTTCTGAAGTTCAAATTCCATTTTATTCTGGAGTAGAGAAGGTTGTTAATGGAAGATGGTTTGTTGACAGAGATAGCTCATCTGTAACAGGTATCACTGGAGTTTCAGTTACATTCCTGCTGTTGCAGTATAGCTGACCTCATATCAAAACCTCCTACTTTAAAATGGAGGTTCCCTATTCACTTTACAAATCACCCTTTCTTTTAGATGCTCAGAAAAAGCTAATATAAAACATCTTAATGAGCTTTGTGACACCAACACAACTCTCTGTCTTCTGTAAGAACACTATCAAGTGTACTTGTAAGCAATTATTATCCCACACAGCCTAAATTCAAAACAAAATTCTTGAACAAAAAATTCTATTGGAAACAATTTAAAAACATGAGGTATGTTTAATTATCTCAAGTATGATAATATCCAGAGGCCCTACCTGAGATAGGGATCTTGTTGTGATATACTATATAAAGCAACACGGTAGGAGACAGTTGCCTCAGTTTATAGTCTAGCTGAAAAAGGTGGCAGAAACTGAAAAGAGGAACAGACTAAATGATGTGACCCTGCTCAATAGCTCTGCAGTAAACAGGAACCAGCTCCCTTGATTCCTCTTTCAGCTGCTACTCTTTGGCCCCCATTGCCACCATATTGCAAGAAGGGGCAGACTGTTGTATAGACAAGCATCTATACATAACCAAACCAGTCATGTATGTTATGTGAGCAAATGTGTATACACTTGTAGTTCTGAGATATGCACATACAATCAAAAAAAAATGTGCTTGGACTATAGAAGGATTCAACATTCCTCTTACTGAGGTAGTCTAATCAAATATCTTAAAAAGTAAAGGCTAAGGTATTAGAACTAAATTGAATATTATCAAGAACATACACAAACACAGAACATCTGTGGGAGCTTTCAAGCCCAAGGTCTTAAACAGAACATAGAAACAATAGAAAATTTTCAACATAGAAAATTAACTTTTCCAAATTTCATCACCCAGTTCCAACCCAAGGAATCCTATCCTATTCCATTTCTAAACCTTTTCACTTTCAAACATGTGATTATCCCCAAATTCTAAAAGCAAGCATGTCCCAGAATGATATAAATAAAGTGATACAACAGTTACTGGCCCACATAGCAGCTGGACCAGATGGCATCTCTATACATTTTTAAACAATACAATGTAATGCTGTATTAACACATCTACTTGCATAAGTATATGTAGAGATACAAGACAATAACAACACTTGACACTAATCCTGAGTAAATCAGCATGGAAAATAACTAGCCTTCTAGAGGCTAGCAAGACCCTCAACAGTGATAGCAAAGTATTATTATATATCTATGATACAAGATTTCTACCTCTTTGTCTGACATTATTCTCATTGACTTGCTAAGTATTGCTTACTAGTATGCCACCAACATCAATATTAAGGCATTGTTAAATATTGTACATTATTTAGAGTATGAAAATATGAATAGCTTTTCAGTCTTGAATCCACTAAGCTCTATAGAGTCTCCTCAGAGCATTTATATTACCCTTCAGAAGTGATAATACTTTGGTTTGAAGGCTGAAGTCAGCTCTTTTACCAACACTTCAAAACTCTAGCCTCTACCTTACTACCTCCTCACCTCTGATTTACCAAAGAGAGTTGTCCACCAGCTCTCTCCCCCACGACATTGCTTTTGCAGCCAACCTCACAGATCCTGGCGCCTCCATCAGACCATCCTCTTGCGGGTCATCTCAAGTGATGTTTTTCAGACACTTCTTTACTATTATTCAGAAGAAACAACTGACAGGAATCTTCCTTGCACCAAGAGCATGCAGGTGTCTCTTGAGCATGCAACATTTTTCAACAAATTAAGTAAGTAAGCACAATGAAGGAATTAAGAAAGAGAGCTACACAATTTTCTTACCTTTCTAAAGCCAGTAGGAGAAAAGTACCATTCATTACACTATGGTAGCCCAGTCAAATCAAACATACATAGTACTTTTTTCCAAATGCATGTCAATATCCAGCTGAACTCATAAATCTCTATCTTGTCTAATGAAGATTTCTGACATGCCAGACTTTGCTGCTGGTTCAAAACATCTCACAAGATGATCAAATCCTATAGATTTAAAATTGAAAATAATTTACAGCAGCTCCTCCACAAGCTGTTCTGCCCTTCCTCCAAGTGCCAGCTTCTCTCTAATCCCACAAAACCCTCTCCTTCCTTTGTCATTTCCCCCCTATCCTGCCTCCGAAGCACAGAACTTGCAGTATTTACCAGTGGCCATAATTCAATCCAATGCTTGAACTTTCAAATAAAAATTTTCAAGATAGTAAATAAAAATAATAGAAATAAGTCAAAAACCTGAAACATCAAAACCTCATCTGGTTTGCAGATTTAAGGTGTCAGGCTCTTCCTTCATCACACGTTTGAGAAAAATCAGGGGAACACCACTCACAGTCACTAATAAAAAGCTGGAAGCATAAATAAAATTAATTTCAAAAAAATCCCCAAACACTTTAGTTCTTAGTTCAAGGTTTTGTTTGTTTGCTTGCTTAAATTGTGAGAAAATCTGAGTAAAAGGTGTTGGGTTTGAAGGGTTTGGGATATTTTTTTTCAGAATTCTCTGTTGAAAATAATTTCTCTTTTCCAACCAATCCTGCCTGCCAACTAGGTGTGCCATCAATTCAATGGCAAATTTGTGACAGACAATCTTGTTGAAATTTTGGCAGCACACCGCTACATGTGAGCATTCGCAGAACACCAGCGTTTTCTAGGCTTTCTGCCAAATGAATGCTTTGGAGAAAGTACGCATATACTGTATTCCTACAGTCTTCAAAAGATTAGCTTTGAATTACGTGAATTGTTTTGAGTTTGAGGCATCATTAGGTTATATTAAATTACAAAATATGTAAAAATGAGAGCCTGTGCTTGCTTGAACTAGTAACTCTGTTGCTTTTACCTTTGTGACTTTATCTGTGATGACACTTGCTTTTTTGTGCTGTTCTATTTAACAATTCTTCCAGGAGTTGCATTTCTTTTTTCTCAGACTTGATTTTCAGCTCCATTGTTTTGCATTTTTCTTGGCAGCATAAAAGGTACATACATTCCTTGCACTCTTTGTGAATGGGATTTTTCCCAAACATTATTTATCTTAAATCTTCTCAGCATTTTTTAAGGCTTCTTTATCCTCCTTTCTTTTTAATCCAATCTATTTGCTCCCACCCAAGGATGTCACCTCAGCCTCCTCCTCTTCTCCTTTCCATTTTTATTCTTTTCCCTCCATTCCCTCCATTTCCCCATTTATATTATCACCACCCTTCTCTAACACCAGCTTCTTGGAGTATCACATTAATTTTACCTCCAGGGACCTGAACTAAAACTAGCAATAAATCAGTTTGAATATTTCATTTTTCTTGAATGGGAGCTTAGCCTACACAAGTATTTTGAAATGTTATCAAGCTGAAAACAGTAACAAACCAGAATGGTTTCTGTTGCCACAGAGTCCAAACTGAAACTAAATCAAATGTTGTATCAGTTTAATTGCATGCCCTCTTACCCATCCACAATGCTTACCTACCCTCACTCCCCACTCTTACATTCCATAAGTGCTATTATTTTTTGCCATTCTGTCATCCCTCATCTCATATCAGTTGCTCTTCTCTTTCATCACCCCCAGCCACTGCTGTTCCTGGAATGCATCTCTTCTTTATCTTCCAAATTTCAGTCCCTCTAGATCATGACTCTCACACAGACAGGGATGCCTCCAATTCTAATGCTGTTTTGCCAACAGCCTCTCCCACTTCAATCTTTGTTGAGATCCTATCTGTTCCCATTTCTAGCTGTTTCTCTTTTCCCACTCTTCCTCCTTTGAATGGGGCTGCCAATGAGTTATTTTTGTTTCTGTTCCTCTATGTTTCATCACCTACATCAGTTTTTCCCCTTCACCCAAGATTCCCCAAGCTCTGGTTTTGTTCTCTATCATACCCAGGTCGCTTTCAACATCATCCACCAGTCCCTGTGAAATACAACCTGCCACGCACTTTTTCTGGGGCTTCCAATTCTTTTTCAACCAGTGAGGAAAATTGTCAGTTGTGACATACCTCTGAGCTCTTCTTCTCTTTTACTCAGACAGAACATTATTTCTGGCTGGGTTTTGTATGGCTACAAGGCAACCATCTTACTTGCTTTCCCTTCTCATTAAAACAACAGAGCAAGTTTGTGATCTGAACTAGCTGTGTCAGAAGAAACACTGGGTTGCTTGGGCAATATCTCTTCTGTCTGTCCACACACCGGTTCTCCATATTTTTTCACCAATAAGTCCTGTGACACATTTACTTCCTTTCCCTTTTCGGTTAGTATTTCCAAAAATTACACTTTTTTTTCTCTAGCCCTCACCAGTAGCATTTTTTTCACCCATATGTATCCAGACTGATACTTTAAAGGTCATCTGTTTCATTTATATAGGAAGATTTTTCATGAATTATCCCCAGGTCTTCTACCATCTCTTCTTACTCTGGACCAAGAGTAAGCCTCTTAAAAGGCTCCCACCCAAAAACTCTTCTACTAGGCAGCTTGGAAGGTTCTTGGAATAAATTTTCAAACACTTTCATGCTTTGCTTTCCACTCTTCCAGATGCTCAGGAGCCACGCTGTAAATTTCTGCAAAAAAAAATCTATTATTTCCCATTACCATTCTCTTTAAAGCCCTCCTTTTCTGGGCTGCCTACGAAAGACTTGACAACATTTAGACTTCTGCTATGCTGAGGTCACTGCCTATGATGCTGACTAATATTTTCTGTGTTTCCTGGTGTTCCTCCGTCTGCCTGTCTCCATCTGTTGTTTCCTTGCTCATCCTGGTAAGCTGCTCGGAGGCGGGACTGACTTGCTGTTCCCTGCCGGTGCAGCTGCTGCAGCCTGCGGTCCTTGGCCGAGGCTTGTGTCCGCAGGAGCTCTGCTCCCACAGATCACACGGGATAACCAGGCCCATGCCTCGCTGAGATCTGCCTACCTGCTGTACTGGGAGCTTCGACCAGTCTGCTCTCAAGCTGACTGCTGGTTTAGGTGATCTTTTACCTCTGGAGCCTTTTGTTCAAACATTGCTTATTGCCTCCAGTGGAAGTTATTTCATTGACATTACTTAATATCACAAAACATCGAACAATTTGGCAGAGTAAGGTTCCCTCTGTGGGACAGCTTCCCCACAGCATGTGTCTGTCTCAGGGCCAGCTTTGCTAGTCCATCCATTTAATTCACTCAGAAAATCATATTGAGACGGTAGGACATAAAGAGACCCATTTGCCCGTTGCACTAATCTAAGCCTTTTTATTTGCTGCAGTATAAGTAGGGACCAGTGAAGAAACATGATTTAGCATTAAAACCTGCCCAGCATGCTGATATGAGAACTATGAATAGATCAGTGTTAGAGGCGCAGGACAGGTCATGATAGTGTAATGGCTGTCAGAGAGGAGGCTGCAAATGCCTCAGCTGAACTAAATGAATTCTCCACAGGTCTCTGTCTGAAAAGTTAAAGACACAAACTAGAATTCTAGCATTAAATACAAAATTTGACCAGCTCACCCCAGAGTCAGTGGTACAGAAGGATAGTGGCATGGATGTGAGTGAGGAAAGCACTAGGGTACAAAGCTAACTGTGAAAGAGGGCTGAAACACACAGCTGATTCTCTTTCTTCAGGATGGCAAAAGATGATAAAGTTTTCGTGTCCTAAGTTGAATTATCAGAAATCCAAACATGAGCATACTGTATTAGTCTCCTAGCTTCTGCTGCTTTCAATGAAGGGGGAAAAGTTATTTAATTTTTGTTTGACAACTGGACTCCAGAAATCCTAGATATCTAAAGATGTGAAGCAGAGGATCATTAAGTTGAAAGAAAGCATGACCTAGTCTATAAGAAAACTACAAAAATACAGGTAAATAAATAAGCATTTACTATAGGACCAAGGAAGCACTACTCTCACCTCCATTTAGCAGTGTTTGAAAGCTTTGACAGTACTCCCTGTTACCCATATGTAGCAATACCACAGCCATACAGCTTCCTACTTCGTTCAAACTAAAACTGCATCTACTCTGATGACATTTAAAACAATATTTTTTATTACCATCTTATATGGCAAATCTTTAATTTGCAGCTTACTAAATGCAATCTCTTTAACCTTACAAAGACAAGCACTATTCTGTTCTCATTCACATCTTCCTTACGAATTTACTCCTTTGAGGTTTACACATTTAACAGGTGAAAAATTACAAGAGAGAGAAAACAAAAGGTCTAATGGAACTCTTTTCTCTGAGTTTCATGTCAGAGAATCCCAGAAAATAAGATTCCAAAGGTCCTTGAGAGGACAGCTAATCCTTTGGACCAGTTCAGCAGCATATTAAACTCCCATCTTATAACTTCCCCTTTGCAGTCCTTAGCTCTCAAGATACCAGAAGAGAACGTTGTATCTTGTTGCACTGTTAGGGCTTCTTTTCATTTTTATGAAGAGCAGAGTATAATTTCAGGCCATGAAAATAGAGCTATCATCAGTAGATTCTGTAAGTATCTGTGCTTTCCAAGTGCTTACTTTCCAATAGATTTTTTTCCATTTCATCATGATTTTTCTTCAACATTAACTAATGCTTAGGTAGATACTAACACTTTTATCCCTTGAACGTGTTTAGACAGGCTTTTAGTCCTTCATCCGTATTATTTTCAACCAATATGCAAGTCTTCCAAATTAAGAAAAATTTGGAAAGGTAATTAATGCTGCTTGTCCTTACTTCTAAGTAGAGAAGACAAATGTTAAATAAGACCTAGATAAAAGAGAACCCTTAGTTCTCAGTCTTTCTGTATGTAATTCATGTAATTCATGTCTTAAAGCTACAGTTCAAGAATTTTGAAATATTGAAGGGCTTAAAATATTCCCATTCTAAAGCTTCTCACTACATAAATTTTACAAGAGTACCCAGCTCATCTATAAAATCTAAACTCTTCTAAACGTTTCAGGTTAGATGTCCCAAAATGGGGACACTGGAACAGGCTCCCCAAGATGGCGGTCACAGCATCAAACCTATCTGAATTCAAGAACATAGGACAATGCTTTCAAGCACATGGTGTAATTCTTGGGGTGTCCTGTGCAGGGCCAGAAGTTAGACTCCATGGTCCTGATGAGTCCCTTCCAACTCAGCATATTCTGTGATTTTGTGAAGTGACTACTTATCATCACTGCTACATTTTTAGGACCTTATGCCTTTAAACTATGTTAATGTAGTTTCGTGTCTTACTATTTAGACTTCATCAAAAGCTTCTGCTAAAGGGCAGCAGTTCTATCAATTTAGGACAGAAGGTTTTTAAGGCATTCTGCAAGGAACCATTCATGTACAAACATAAAATATAAAATAAAAGAATGAGAAAAAATGTCCAGTTGAACTCCTTCTTCCAGGTATCCCGTGGCATCTCATACAGTTGAAGGAAATAATGCCATGTGTAGTCTTGAGAGGAATGTTGGTCCATTGTCACCCTAGGAGCTGCAGGACACAGGAAAGCAAATTTGTTATACTGTTGAAGTGCAGTCACAAACAGGATGCCAAACTTGAGTCCTGATCTTTGCATAGTTTAATGTGGAATTTTTGAGTCTCTTCATCATATATATTTTACATTATTTTACAATGTACATTAATTGGACATTAGCCTAAACTGTTAGCCAATGTTCAGGGTTTCTGAGGAAGGGATATATGTGAAAGCTTGTTTCATACAGGTGTAATTATGAGGATGGACACAAAGTCCTCCTTCCCTTGCACTGGACATAGTGAAGGACAACTTAAGCCCCAACTGAAGGCATATTGTGGGCAGGAGGGCCTCCAGGAGTACTCGCTCAGGGCCACAGTCACAACAGTTTCTTTCCTGGATTCTTGGTTTTCTGTTCCTTTATACCTTCTATCTCTTTCTTGGTGGCCAGAGAAACTTGAGCTCTTCACCCCAGTGAAACGGGGGAGAGGTCTCTGCTCCCAGAGCTCAGGGAAAACCCATTCAAACATATGGTCTCAGTTTCTCTTCCAGTTTTTCCAAAAAGGTTGATGACTTAAGCATCAGTTCTAACAGCACCCTCTGACACTAGGCAAAGAGAAATTTAAGTGACCTGAAAGGAAAGAACGCAGCACTTCATTGAGACACTGACCAGCAAGCACACATGTGCTCCCTGGAAGGCCTCCAACCTCCACTTACCCCAGAGCTGTTCCAAGAAGGGTGATGTCGGAGCTCAGATCCAGAGTTCAAACTGTATTTAATTATAATCAAGCAACATTATTGTGGAAAGCTTTTTCCAACTACATTTGGAAGACTTGCAAGGTAGCCAAAGCCTCTCCGAAAGTCTTCAGAGAATTTTGGCTCAACAAGGGGGTCAAAAAACAAAACGTTGTATAACAGCTCACCATCTGTTCTGCACTTTTAAATTCTGCACAGAGAAGGGAGTGACACAAAGAGATGAAGATTTGAACTCAGCCTCAGAGTACACCAGCATTTTTCCTTTTTTGATTGTGTACTAAAACTGCCTGTAAAGTCAATAACTTCCTATGGCTTCACAGCAAAGCCAAAAGATTAAAAAAGAGCCATGGTCCTTTGAAGATGTGGAAGGCAGTAAGTGAGCAGGCTGAATCATCTTTGGATTTGAAAGTCTATGCAGTGCTAACAGTTCTGCTTTAAGGTGTCAAAATTGCCTTAAATCTTTACCTTCGTTATACCCTGCTGCTACAGACGTGTAATAGAATAGGCCTGACTATTCCAAATCATTTAGACGGCATAATTTTTCTTTCTGCATTTTTTTGAAACACAGCTGATTAGCACCTTTTTATTTTTTTTTTATTTGTTTGGTTGTTTAATGTGCAAACACTTTTAATTACTTTAACTAGAACAGCATGGCAATGTAATGTACAGCATGTAATCCCACTAGATTTTACTTTGGTTAGTAGCAACTCACAAACATGAAGTTCCAAACCAAATACTTAAGGATCTGCCTCTTTGTTAGGCTATGAACTGCCCACTAAACTCATTGCAAATTCAAGAGTCTAAGAAAGACTTAGGAGCCAGAATATTTTGCTGCTCTCTCTTTGGAAAACCAGGCTAGTGTGTTTTAAAGGAGAGAGTGAAAACAGGAGGGAGGAGAAGGAGGAATGCCGTGGGGTGAGATATGTCTCATGCCACCATGCACCTGGCCAAGGCTTGCACTAACTCAGTGCCCACCACACAGAAACTTCTTGTCTGGGAGTTGGTGTCATGTCCCCAGTGTTGTAACTCCTGGAGCTCCCAGAAACACAGGGCAAAGCTGAGGCTCTGCTGCATAAATGAAAGGCCCAGGGCAGGCTGAGAGTTGAGCAGAAGGCACCTTCTGAAATAGTTCCTCCCCTTCAGCAGTCTGGGTGCAAAGCCCAGTAACTAATGGCTTAGTTAGGCCATTGCCAAGGACCTTAACCATCTTGTTAGATGTCTGGCTGAATAACATGTCATGTGAGATGGTAACTAAGAGCTGAGGGGTGGCTTAAGAAGCCCTTCCATACCACCTCCTTACTGAAGGGGTGACTTTTAGTCAAGTAAATCTTTGGGCTCAGTACCAAGCCAAACATTCGCTATAGGCATCACAGGCTTTTGTCCCCTTGCACATTATTTCGTCAGTGACAGTATCACCACCTTTCTCTCCCCCTTGTCTACTTCTTTGTTAGAGTTTTTCACAGAGCTGATGAGCAAGTTTTTTTAACTACAGTAATATAGTTGCTTTTAGCATTAATAAGAATGATTACTACACACTCATTTATTACTCTCCAATAATGAAATGGATGGTCCCTTTCACTAAAGCACTTTCTTCCCATCACAGACATTTCTGACCTAGTCCTATGAATATTTCAGCCTCCAGCTATGGCACCATAAAGAGCTATTCTGGCTGCATAGACATATTCTTAGCATCAGGTATCTTCCTCAAGAAATACCCACTATCTCATGGGGATTGCTGAATTAGTTTGAGGTATAGCTGGAGTGTTGCCCCTGAGCAGACTCCCATAAGTTTCTATCACAGATTAAACTGTGCTTTAAGCTCCAGGCAGCTAACTTAATGGAGGGCAGGGGATGGTAGATTGAAGCTCAAGTATAGCTGACCTTCCAGCTCATAAAGCAGCAAAGACTTGACTATCCTGTGCTAATACAAACATTCCTGCTGACAGCACATGACTGGAGCTGCTGGCATCCAGCTGCAGAAGCAGGGGATGGCTTGGCTTGGGGTGCTGACTGGGTCCTTGTCCCTGGCTGACCCTCCCGATCACACTGCACAGGCAGCTGAGCTCCATCACAGTCAGTTTCTGAGCCACCACGGGTAAAGGTGCCCTTTTTAGGGTAAATCATCATCAGCCTTAGCTTGTCTTAACACATGAAGGTGTTAATTATTTAAGTCTTTCTTATTCCTTGGGCTACAATGTCCTGAAATGGTACAGCTTCAGCTTGGCCACTTAAGTTAGCCCTGCAAAGAACATGTTTTGCGCAGAGACAGAGAATGTGACAGCTGTCATATAAATGTAACTATGTAACACTAACCATATAAACTTTTCCTTTTAACTTTTTTTAAGGGTTTCTTAAAGAAGTAAGACTCACACAACTCAACTGCATCTCTTCAGCCTCTTGTCTGTCTGTCAGTCTGCTTCCCTTCCTCAGTAACTTTTAAACATATTGAGTAGCTTCAAACAAATTTGAAAATTGCTCAAGTGTCTTTGGCAATTCTCGGACAAGTTAAGAGAAATCTTCTTGCAGTTCTAAGGAAGAGACTGAAATAAGAGTTCCATTTTAAATAGAAATAAACAGACCTAAGTGCAAATATCAGTAGGAACTCAAAATTTGTAACTTCTGCTTTTTATGGAATTACTTGCTAGCATTACAAGTAACAGACACTGGGATATGTAAGGAATGATTAACAAGAGTTAAGCATCTTCTTAAGCATATGGAGCTTGACAAAGCAGTGAGCATGGGGCAGGATGTGATAACCATGTGTAAGTATCTCAAACATTCAAATAACAGTGCAGGAGAGAAATCACAGAAGCACAGAATTGTTTGGTTTGGAAGGGACCTTAAAGATCACCTAATATCAACACCCCTGCCGTGGGCAGGGACACCTCCCACTAGACCAGGTTTCTTAAAGCCCCATCCCAACCAGCCTTGACCCTTTCCAGAGAAAGGCCTCCACAGTTTCTCTGGGCAACTTGTTCCAAAGCCTCAGCATTGACATAGTGAAAATTTCTTCCTAACCTCAAATCCAAACCTCTCTTTGAGTTTAAACCCATCACGCCTTGTCCTATCACTACATACTCATAAAAAGTCCCTCTTCAGCTTTCTTATAGGCCCTTTTCTGTACTGGAAGGTGCTATGAGGTATCTCTCTTCTCCAGACTGAACAACACCAACTCTCTCAGTCTGTCTTTAAAATCACTGTGGCTCAGGGCTGGTCAAGTATGAACTCTTAATGGCAATCTACATAAACTTCTGTATCTTTCTGTGAAGGCGTGAGTCTCAGTAGAGAAGCACACTCATTTCACGCAAGCAGGAGAGGAGCCAGCATAACAGCTGGTGCCAGGGCTAAAATTTGCACCTGAAAGGGATCAGAATAACCGAAAACTCACATTCTGGTCTCAAATCTGCTCACTCAGTGAGACATCCCTCCTTTACCCTAAAGGTGTCACTTACAAAACAAAATTAATTTGACTCTGGGGACTGTGAGGAAAACCCAAGATAAGTAGTCAAATGCCACAGGCAAATGTGGTATAAAACCTTGAAAGCACAGAAAGTAATGGCTTCCACCTTCCTATTGTGTGGTGTCACATTCCCTGAGCTCTGTGACTTACACCTGGGATGTAAAGCCAAGCCTCTCAGTCCCTTTCCGAGAGCTAGTTTTGATTCATCATACACTTTCAATCCCAAGAGACAACATGTTGCACACACAGTTTTCTCAGCCACTTCCACTCCTCACCAGATTTATTCTCTTCAAATAGTTCTGCCCAAATTGCACTCCAGGCTTCTGCACACTGGTTGTTTTGTCTGCCTGAGGTTAACTTTCTTAGTACTCTCTAGTATTCATTCAGTCCAGGAATATAATCCCCAAGGATTTCAAGATCTCTTTACTATAACGGCATTTCCAGTTTCTGACTGTGGAAGAAATATTGATGTGACTTCCTTGAAACCCTTTCCCTATGAAGTGTCAATAATTACCATCTTGGCACACAAAAAGGAGACTTTGGCAGGTTGCCCAGTAACATCAAACAGGTCTGGAACAGTCACAAGAGCTCAGCTTTCTGTAACAGTACCTGACATGATTGTAAGAAATCTCATAATTGACTTCTAGGAATTTGAAGAAAAGATATTCCTTGATTAATTTTGATCAGCAACATAAGACCTATATTTTTGACACTGGGTTACCAGAATTCAAACATAAACTATGACTTCTTTTACTACATATTTAATTGGTGTTTCAGTTACGAAAGCATGTTTTTCCTATTGTTTTTATTAAAAAAAATGTTCTGACCAGAGCAGTCTTGATTTAATTTGGTAGTTCTGTGTACTATGAGGTTATAACTAAAGCTGTATAAAAACTTTCCTCAAACTCAGATTTTTTCTGAATTTTTTTTATTTTGAGATTAAAAAAACCCAACAAGCAAGCAAACAACAAAAGGCAAGAACTACAAAGTCTAAAAAAAAAGGAAAAAAAAAAAAGGAAAAAAACAAAGATGCAACTATCAGCATTAAAGCTGATTATAAACCATAGTCATTTGATCCAAGCCATACCAAAATGATGTAGGTCAGTGTACACCATTTGACACAAAGTTCCTTTGAGAAGCACAAGAATTTGAGTTAGCCTGACTTCATTAGAAAGGCCAAACAGATTTACATTCAGCAAACCTCACTTCTTATCTATGCACCCACTGAGGCCTGAATTGCATCCTTATTAAAAGTTCTTTAAACACCATCATATTCACCATCCCAAGGGAAAGCAGTTTATCCCACTAATTTCAGCAACAATTCTGAGTAATCAGGTAGAAAAAATCCTCTGTTCAAGCAATCCATGTTCAAATCAAACTATTAAATATACCCCAGGAACTATATTTCTCAATGTCAAAATGTCTCTGCTTTTCCTTTTATTTTTGCCTTTACATTTTTTTAATTTCTATTTCTGTATTCTCAGTATATCTCTTTCTAATACCATAACATAATCATCAAGCTCATAAAAATTATTTGAAACTCCAATAGATATCTGCAGTTTCCTCAATGTTTTAGAAAGGTGACCATACAACACATCAGAAACACATACAGAGAGGAGATGAAGTAAGAGCAGTCAACGAGAAATAGTCAACATTAAATATAATTATGAATGGTACTGAAATACTAAATGAGAAAGGTATCTGGCCATAACCCACTGGCCAACTGAAAGGTGGTTTTTTTCCATTTTAAGACCTTCTTAACAGCAGCTAGAGAAATTGATGAAAAAAAAAAAAGAATCATATTCTATAGACTGATCCATGAACTCTTCTGAATATATTATTTATGATATTTCTTCTTTATGGCTTCTTTATAGTAATTCTATACAAAATCCCAAGACTCATTCAAACTCCACAAGCACAAAAAAACTTCCTGTTACTAACACTTAATCAGCCCTAAAATAGACATTATAAACGTACGGCTCAACTAGAGAAATCAGCAAGGAGGCAAAGAACTGCAACAGAAAATTCTGTGAGAAAATGCAAGCAGAGCTGAAAGCTGCTCTGTGACCCTCTGTGATGCCCTCTCTCATGGCCTTTATCAAGTGATTCTTCTACTTCTTTGCCCAGTTTATGCATCATTCCATGTTCAGTAAACACATAGAAGCTAAATATGTAAATGCAGAGCTGAAAACAAAAGGCTACCAGGAAGTAAGAAATCACCAGCTGGTAAAAATCACCATTGCTTTATGGAAGTCACTTTGCACTGGTGGATGAGCCAATTCTGTTTCCATAACACCCTCTTTTATTTCTACTCATTTCACTGCTATCATATCTCTGTCAAACCCTTAAAAAAAATCTGTTATTGTAAAACAATATTTAAAAACAATATCTAAATAAAAATGCTGTAACAAAAAGACATTTGGGATATTCATTTTGTCACCAATTACTTCTGTGGGATGGTAGGATAGATACACACACATACAATGCTGACTGCCAGCCTTATCAGCCCTCCATGAATGTTGTGCTACATGGTTCATACACACTCATTAGTTAAATGGTTGTCAGTGTATCCTAAAGATCAAAACAGAAGATGCAAGAAATCTGTTTATATACATAAGCTGGAGAAGAGACACACAGGACATTACAGGAAAACTGGTTTCCATTTAGTAGAGATAGATTTGAATTTGTTTGTTACAGGAACCTGAGAAAAGTATTACAGTACTTACCACGACTAGCAAACAACTTTTCTTTTTAAATTTTTTTTTAAAGTGCTACTATCTTACTCATCCTCCTGTTTTCCCCCTCAGTTTACACAAGAAAGACCCTACCTCAACCAAAAGGGAAATGTTTTGAGGTAGTGATTAGATATTTTCCCCTAAAGCAGTTAGTACAATTGATTCTTAATATATCAGGATTGCTCAGCAGGAATCTAAACTCTAAAAGCTTTCTGGTAAGAGGCAAGTCTCAACCTTCGATCTTTGCATTTCCCAGTTTGTCTGAAACAATCCATACTATACGAAGCAAAAGGGATGTGCCATACACCAGTTACTGTGACGAAGAATCAGAGACAAATCTAAGGGCTTGTCAGGGCATGTGGAGCCTGTGCATTTCTCCTGGTTTTATCCAGAGCTGGGACAAGACTTGCAGAGCATGGTACAGCTGATTCCCAGTCTTTCTGAGCTGTAGTCTCTAGTTTCATTCCTAGAGACTCTGGTTTTCAGACTATGGAGTCATTATTTCCATCTTGAAAGTACATTTTTAGTGATGTCCTTGGCTGAAAGGGAGCCGGAAACTCAGATGGAAGAAGTTTGTCTGATCCATGACATGGAATTACCATCTCTCTGGGTAAAGAAATCTTTCTGAATGCACTCATTTCTGTTTCTGTCTCTCTGAGGAGAGTATCTGCAAGAGAGAGAATGTAAGCATCCTATTCACAAGCCCAGAAGCATCCTTTAAAACATTCACATTCAGAGAAATATGCAATAATTAATTAATTGAAGATGTGGTATTAGAAGTGGAGGCACTCTGCAGGATTTGGGTGCGCTGTGGAACAATACCAACTTATAATATGGCAGAAACACATGCACATATAGTCTAAACAACAGACCACATTGACCCCAACTGGGAGGCCACAAAATGAGAACATTTCTAGAAACAGACTCTGTCATCAAACAGTTGTCTGCAAAAAAGTAATCTCCATCAAGGCTCCCCAAGCTAATTTCTACCCAAGTCACCTGCATCAGACCTCTTTTTATCTGCCCAGCCATCACTCATTAGCAATTTCACTGTCTCTCCTCAGAGCTGTCCCTGCATTCTGTCCCTATCTCTGACACGGTCCAGAAACTTGCCAGCATTTCAGTGTTGACTTCCAGTTTCATCTGTCATTTTCATTATGAAATGAGGACTACTGTTATTAGGACTGATCTATTCACATAAGCTGTGTCTAAACTTTTATTTCTGTATCAGTTTTTTTTTATAGTTTATTCCTACACAGTCCAACAAGCTAGTCTTCATAAAATTCTGCCAGGATAAGAAGTGCTTATATGAGTTTTAGCTTATTCACATATCTTTATCTGCAGCTCTATTGTCATGCAAAACATGAGTGGATGAATCCTTACTGCTGCAGGTATATTTTCTCCCACAGTATGGTCCTTTTTTAAAAATTTCATTAATTCATTTCTTTAAAAAAACCCTTTTTGATATCAACTTCAGGTCACATCTGTTAATCCAGTGTCAACTCCATTATTGCCAATTACCTTACAAAAACCACATTTTAACGTAAGAAATAGAAATATTCATCATGTCATTTTATAACCCACCAAGTGCTTATTCAGACTAAAGCACTGATTTCAAAATCACAGCAAGCAACTAAGACATAATTAAACTTTTATCCCTGCAGATTTTGAGAGATATATATTTCCTTTAAAAAAAAAAAAAAGGAAAGAAAAGAGTTTTCTGTAGTGAGAAGTTTTAGCTTCATTTGATGTCAGCGCATGAAGAAATATTTTCTTACAAGTACAAGATATAAAAGAAAAAAATTAAGGAAAGCAATTTTTGGTTTGGGATTTTCAAAATCAATATTTTATTTTGTGTAATACCCTGATACTTTCCCATACTTTGCTTCATTTTCCCACTTACTTCTACATTAGAGTAAGTATAGAACTGACTTGCTTCAGCATTAAAGAAAAGTTTTCCATCTGGGACCAACATAGTGAAATATATCTATCCCTTTCTCAGCACAATGGTCAGCTGCATAAATACCGCATAATTCCTGAGTCACCTGTGACTCTTTCCATGCTGCAAACACCAGTTGGTGAAATGAGCACCGTGGATAATAATTTGAAACAATCATTTTGCCCATGCTTGTAAGTGGACTTCTCTTGCCAAGTTCCCTTAGCCTAGACCTCATGGAAAATGCAGAAAGTGGCCAGATATCGAGAAACTGCTTCAAGGGTGCCTATAAACAGTATGTTACTAACTCCATTAGCTACAAAATCCAGCTACAGGTACTTCCATTCCACCCAAGTTCCATTCACTGCCCAAGTTCCACTGACAATCTGCCCTGGATCATCTCCCAGAAAAAAAATGGGTGTTTGATTTTTTGTTTTTTTTTTCTGCCAAGGTCTTGACACTTTACCACAGCCTTTAAATGCAGAACCCATGCAAACAAGGTCAGTGGTGACCTTTGCAAGTCCAAGCATCACTTATGTCAACATAAACAGATTCTTTAAGTATACACTAAATATTACTATTCAACAGAAACTAACCATACTCAAACAGTGCTTATCCAGACCTCTACCCAGATAAAGTACTTTAAGCTCATGTGTACCAACACATGGAATCTCACAACTCAGATTCAGTGCTTGACCCCTTGCCCTGCAGGAATCCCAGGAGAGAGCACAAGACCAGTGTCTTGGCACCCTGGCACTGCACATTCTGCTTCTGCAGGAGAGAAGGAGCCAGGTCTCAACTCCAAAGTATCATCCTCCCATGACAAACCTTTTTTCACACGAAGGTCATACATACACCTGGCTGCTGCAGTTCTGTTCCCCACAGGCAAGGAACCAAGTCATTCACACGAAGCATAAGTCTTCCTCTGATTGAGCCACTGGCCATCTTTGCAATTTCCAATTGCTTGCAAGCAACATGGTTTAACTCAGCCCACTCCAAAGCTCTTCAGACCTATGTATGTATATTCAGTCTCACCTCCTTTTAAAAGACCATTGAGAAGACTCCTCTGGAAATGACTGCAGAAATGGAACATAAAGGAAAATAATTAGGTCAAGACAAGGCTATCACCTGCCATGAGGACAGACTGAACACACAGCAAAATGTAAGGCCTGGAGGAAACCTGACACACTTCATGCCAGGGCCCAAGCTCCATCTTTTACAGCATTTCTGTGCAGACACTGCCACAGAGAAGTGAATCAGATCCAAACCAGCTTGTGTTTATCCTTTTTCTTCCTAAGTCTTTATGTACTGTTGTGTCTCATCGCTTCCCTCCTTCACTACCTAGCATGTCCTATTGTTCTTCTTTGTCAAGCTATCTAATTAGTTTGGGGCCAGATCAACAGATTACTCATGATAGGAGGTTAAGCAAATCATCCATGAATAGTGTTTACTGGATCAATCCCTTAGACAGTCAGCTCTTCCAAACAAAAACTGTGCTATATTATTCAAATGCAGAGTAGTCTGTAAAACAAGTGTGTTGTATGCATAATTAATTTAAAAATAATAATGGTACTAAGAGTGAATATCACACCAGCAGAAAAGTTCACTGACTCGCATGTCAGTTCCATCAGGAACTCAGAACTGCTCACATACAGTTGAGGTTTGGAAAACCAAATGTATGCTAAGGCAAAGGATCAAGAGTAAGAAGAGATGCAATGCTACTTCCAGCACTGCCACAAAAAAATTATCAGGACATATCTTTTGAAGTCTCTGTG